>CM062595.1:4188837-4297810 GCA_031468815.1 Morus bassanus | reverse complement strand
TCCCAGCTCTCCTCCCCACCCCATTGGCTACTTCCCCAGCCCCACGACCTTACAACATCCAGGCCAATCCCCTCACCGATTGGCTGACTCCGCTGCCCATCAACCACCAAGGCCCACCCCGTCCGGCCTCACGGTAAACACCCCACGGTCCGCAGCAGCGGACCCTGGGGGCGGGGCAGGGGGCGGGGCTTGGCGGTCAGGCCCCGCCCCCAGACACGTGTGTAGGGAGAGCACAGGGGAGACCCGGGGCCCAGTTCCCCCAGTATAGGGGAGATACAAGGCCCAGTTCCCCCAGTACAGGGGGAACCAGAGGCCCCCCAGGAGGGGCCGGGGCAGCCCCCCACCGAGGCATCAGCACAGAGACCCCCGTGGAAAGCCTTTATTGCCCCGTTACAGCAGAACCCGCCAGCCCCTGCCCCGCTCCGGCCCCGGGGGCAGGCACTGACTCACCCCGGGGCCAGTGGCAGCAAGCCCCCGCCCGGCCCCCTCACTTCTTCTCCTCCTCCTTTTTGTCCTTGGTCTCCTTGGAGGCCTGGGAGGCCAGGGAGCCCATGGCGTTGCGGATGGCCTCGTTGTTGGGGTCCACGCCCGGCAGGTTCTCCAGCACGCTCTGCAGGAACTCGGGGTCCTGCATCACGTCGTAGTCGTCTTCCTCCTGTGGGCAGCAGGAGACAGCGGGAGAGGAGCTGGGGACAGGCTGGGTCCCTCTTCTTCCTCCCAGAGGGAGAGGGGACAGGGGTGGGATGGGATCCCTCCCAGGAGGACAAAACCTCACCTTAGCAGGTTCGGACGTATCCATGGCCGTGCTGCTGTCCACTTCTGCCGCCTCCGCCTGGGCAAACTCTGTTGGAGGAGAGGGGCAGCTGAGGACAGAGGATTTACACACCCAGGGCCCCCCACAGCTCACAGGACCGACCCCTGCACCCACCCCACAAGCGTTCGGGGAGGTCTGGACCCTGCCCAGGTGGCAAAGCCCCACCGTGGGACACGTCGGTGGCCGGGGGCCGGCGGTTGCAGTCCCGGAGGCAGAGGAGCGGCTCCTCGGCTTTCCCTTTGGGAACAGGCCGAGAGCCGGCCCCAGGCGCTCACCCGCTCCCTGCAGCGACATCTGCATGGCGTAGGCGATCTGCTCCTCCTCCGTCATGCTGCTGAGGTCGGGCAGCCCAGCCCGGCCAAACTCCTGCTGAGTTATCGTCATCTTCAGCAGAGCATCATCCGAATCTGCGCAGACAAAACTCACGCTCAGAAACCAGCAAGGGTGCCGCCTGCGCCACGCGCGATCCCTGTCCCCTCCCGCACGCGCGGCCTCGTGCTCCCTGGGGCATTCAGGACAGAAGCGGGTCCACCTCCCTTGGGGAGTTTCAGCGGAAGCAGAGGCAGCTCCCCAGCACGCCGCAGTTAAACTGCCTCCCTCTAACATTCTACGGCAGAAACAGCCTCTCGCCTTGCAGCCCAGCGGCTCTGGGAACTGCCACGCTGCGCAGAAGGGCCCCACCATGAACAGAGACACTTCCCGCAGCGTCGGGCAGCCTCGCAGCACTGGGCGCTGCCCGGGGAGCCCACACACCGAGCAGAGACCCTCCTGGGGAACGTCCTGCCCCTCCCCGCCCGCTTTATTCCCTCCCAGCTCCTCACCATCCCCGCCAGTGGCCGCGATCCCAGCCTCAGCCGCAGAGGCGGCCGCAGCCCTCCTGGCCTCCTCCTCTTGCCGCTGCCTCTGTTCCTCCATGGAGACGCGCAAAGCCTGCGGAGACGGGGACAGGCAGGGAGCTGAGCGGGGCAGAGCTCGGACGGCCCGAGTTCGGCACCTGCAGCCACCCTCCACCTCCCCGTCGCTCACCAGAGCCAGCTCCGGGTCCGCGCTGGGGTCCACGCCGAACTCGAAGTCGCTGGCGCCGAGTCCCAGCATGGCACCTCCCTCCCCGGCCAGGATGGGCGAGCTGATGAGGGCATCGGCCAGGCTCGGCCCCGGTGGCACCGTCACCAGGTGGGAGCCGGTGCCGTCCTTGCCGTTTAAGGTGTTGATGAAGGCAGTCAGCTTGTCCGTGTTGGCTTCCTAGGGCCAAAGAGAAAGGCTGGGACTAGAGCTTTGCCTGGCTCCCTCCTCAGCTCTGCGAGAGGAACGGCCGGCTGCCCCGCACACCCAGCGACTCTCCGCACTATGTGGGAGCCAAGAGCTCCGCCATTTCCATCAGGATGGAAAGCATTTAATGACGCCTGCAGCGAAATGGGAGAGGTGTCTTCCCAGAGGGAAGCGTTACTCTCCACATTAGCGTTTTCACTGGGGCAGCTGCCGAGGAGACCGTATCCTCACATGCCTCAGTATGGGCTCGGGGGGCTGGAAAGGATACAAAACCCTGCCTCGGATCTTCAGCCAGAAACATGGCAGAAGTCTCACCTCTTCTCCAAAATTGATGATGTCAACATTGACTTTCTCTTTCTTCAGACGCTTTGCCAGTTTCACCAGCTGCAATAAGGAGACAGCGCGGCATTAGCTTGGATTTCGGCTCTTACCCACGCTCAGCTCATCAGAAACCAGACAACAGCACTTAGGATTCCATCCTGGAGGCATGAAGCCCAAAATCAGCTTCCCAGTTTTCAAGCCCTCCCAGCAGGAAAGCGTTTGAGGAATTTCACCTCTCCAGGTGCGACAGGCACGACCGCACAGAGCCCGAGGCGCTGCGAGGTGGCACAAGCGAGGGAGCTGTTCCTGCCAAAGCAAGTAACCGTCCCCATCGATGGGGAGAGCAAGAGGCCGGGACAGGCAGCGTCTCCTCACATTTCTGACCTGTTCTTTCAAAGAGACCCAGAACATCAGGATTAACTTCACTTGCGTTATTGTAAGTGCCACCAGAACAGCATCTTCCAAAAGCTCAGAGCACTATTTCTGCTCAGGGACACAGATTTCCTCTCTCTCAGGCAAAAAGCCCCCAGTAGTCTCGGTGACAGCCACAAGCCAGGAGGCGTGGGACATGGCACAAGCTCCCTCAGGAGCCCCCTGAACCAGGGGAGGGAAGCAATCCTACACAGAATGGGGGAGATCTGGACCTCTGTCCTTGGCTCAGGCCTGGCTGTGCCCCGGGATCCAGCCTTCCCTCTCCTCCCAGCTGGGAACCGTCCTGCTCAAGCGGCTCAGCCTACCCGCTGGGGTATAAAGCCTTGCTTTCAATACAGAGCAGGGAACAAACAACCCGATTTACGGTTCGAACTAGGGCACGGAGCTGACTCAACGTTTTTTCCTTTGACTGGCCACCACTCACATCTTTTTCGTTATCTTCTACAGGGCTCCCAACAAAGGCGATGATGCGCATCTTGTGGTTCTTGCCTTGGCGATGTTTTAAAGCCAGCTGCAAGACAGAAGTCGTATTGTACTTAAGGAGCTGTTCTCAGGAAAAAGGGTGGCCAGCAGTCACCCTGATACTTTTCCTGTTATGCAGGAAAATTTAGGCTAAATGCCAGGAGAGACTTCTCAGTAGCAAGTTTCACCAAAGGGTCTACAAGCAGACATGTCTCAAGGGCCTCCCATTTGCTGGTAGTCATGACTCAGCTGGGAGCAGTTTGTTGGCAGAGAGACAGGCTGGGACAGAGCAAGAGAACAGGACAAAAGGGTGGCCCCATCCTGGGGGACACTCCTCGGCTGGAGGCTGCTCTCCTCGGGGTGGGAAGGGCTGTGCAGCTCGGCTGGACTTTGGCGAAGCAGCTGCCAGGTTCCTCCGAAGCAAACCAGGACCAGACTATTAACTTCCAAGCTTTTATATTGGGTTTTAGAAAGGAGTTTTCAGCTGCATTTTGCAGACAGGGAGACTGAGGCAAAAATTATTTGCTCAGCCGCAGAGGCAGGAAAAGAATGAGACTTCCCACATCCAAGCCATCGAGAGGACAGGTAATTTAACAGGACACACTAAGGCAAAAGGAGTTACAGAGAAAGGTGCAGACTCGCTCGCGAGGAACCAACAAGACCACTTACGTGAGCAACTCTGATCCCCGTGCAAAAGGTAATTTTCCCTTTGGGTTGCACCGTGTGTAGCTTCGAAAGGATCCGGCCTGTGTCTGGAGTGAGCGTGGTCAACACTTCACAGTTACTGCAACACAAATACACTTGCGTTGGCGACCTCTTCTTTGAGAATTTCTTTGTGACACCCTTTATTTGCTACAGGGGTGAGGAAAGCCCTCCCTGCACTGAGCCTGCAGCTGGTGTCTGCTCCAAGGGCCCGCCAGCACTCGGCTCTGGTGGGTCAGTGCGTACAGGGAGCAAGACTTTTAGCCTGGTTTCCTAAAAAATACCCAAAGTAATCTGTCTGCATGAAGGCTCGTGTGTGTGTGTGTCTCTGTCCCTTGCCCCAGCAACCTTGAGCCCACTGGCCAATTTTAATCGACTGGCTAAGAGTGCCTCACAGAGGCACTGAAGTCCTTCAGGAAAATGGAGGAACCACCCTCTTGGGGCCACCTGTGAGCTCCAGGGACAGTTCAGCCCTTATTTGCCATCCTTTGGGACACAAGGCCACAAAGGATGGGTCTGGCAGAGAGCTCCTGAGAGAGAACAGCCTCCCTAAGGTATCCTGGCATTGCAGGAGCGAGCCCAACAAGATAGAGACCAGTCAGGAACCAGGTTTTCTCATACCAGTCCTCCCAGAAGAACTGGTTTGGTTTTAGACTTGCTATTGCTGCCCCATTTTGCAATGCTCACGTTCCTTGTCCCCGCGCTCTCTCAAGGGTCCCCCCAGCCGCTCCTCATGTCGCCCTGAGGCCAGCTCCCCCCCTGGGCATACTTGGCTAAGGTGATGAGCCCCACGTTGTTCTCGGGGTTACTGCGGGTTTTCGAGTGGCACACAATGTTGACAGCATCTTGCTGGGCTTGCAGGCGAGTGGGTAAGAAGTCTCCATTCCTCATGTACTCGCTATTGTCAACGCTGAAACACAGAGTGGAGGGTGTCAGCCCGTGAAACAGTTGAGGTCTATCCCCAAAACATGCTTTTCAGGACAGCACACCTAAGGTCACGCAGCCGGGGACACACAGCAGGACACGGACGTTTCCCGGGGCAGAGAGACAAGTCGTCTCTGCATTTCCCTGAGTTTTCAGCTCAGAACCGAACTTTGGGCCACAGGACAAATGCCATCCCGGAGCTGGAAGCTCCCGCTCCTCGCTGAAGAGCGCAAGAGGTGACTGTGGCCAGACACCACCTCAGACCCACATCTCCTCGATGCCTTCTGCCATCTCCACAGCAAAAAAAGCCAAGAGACACCACTCCATGGTGAAGCACAAAGCTCTGCGCTCATCGCTGATGTGGGATTTTCATCAGGACAAAAAGCAGCTTTCCCAGGGCAGGGACAACAGTCGCTTTCCAAACACGGCTCTGCTCCGCCGGCGCAGCGCCAAGCCGAACCCCCGAGCCCCACAGCCCAGCTTTAACATCCTACACCCGCGGTGGGTGTCGGGGCCTCCGCAAACCCCACAGCACGTGGGCAACAGTGCCCCGTAGCGTCTAACGGCAGCAGCCACATCCCAACATTACTGTAATTAAATCCCTAGCCTCCGCTCCATCGGCTATTAAATATAGCACAGAGCAGGCAGGAAAAGCCCTTCTCCTATACCAGCCTTCAGGAAAGTGACCTGGGAAGGAGGACTAGATAAATAAGAGCTTGAGAGTTTATTTGGGCCCCAGATTAAGACTTCCCTGTGGGGTACTCCCAGAACTTCTTAAGTTTTTTAACACCAGGGGAAAGGTTTCTTCTGAGAAAACCCCCCCTGTGGCTGTTCCCCTGACCACACTCGGGCTCGTGCTGGGCCACCTCTCCTCTGGCCCACACCAAATGCCCCGTCCGAGCCAGGGAGCGGCAGTGGCTGAGCCTCACCTCAGGCACAAAGACACAAAGCGACCTGGCCGAGGCTTTCCAAACTGCAGCTTACTGTTCACCAGGTAATAGCGAATTCCTCCCACTCACCAGGGCAACACAAGGAGCAGCGACATGTTTTAATGCCCTTAAACATGGGTAAGCAAAGAGTTACCCACAGAAAACATCGAGGACTTCGATATACGGACAGCGAGTCAGACTACGGTAATATCTTTATCTAAGCAGCTGTAGGACCATGTAGAGAGCCAAGGAAACAACAGAACCTGGAGAGATTTCACTGGTTTTTCTCTGTTGTGGCCTTCTTAAACACCAAAACAAAAAAATAATGGGACTGTAGCTGCTGTGATAATAATGACACATCAAGGTTTGCCTCCACTTCCAGCCCTGGCTGCGTTTGGTACCGAGGGACAAAACCCTCTTACCTCAACACTGATGCTGAGCAATGCTAAAGGGGATGACGGCTGCTTCGTGCAGGGCCGCCCGAGCCCTGACCCACCAGGCTCCGGCCCCCATGGCGCCGGGTAAGGCCCCGAGCCCGAGTAGCAGACCCTCCTCAGGCCGCCAGTGCCTGTGCCCAGCGCTCGGGCAGGGCTGGGGCTGCACTGCCCCCGCTCCGTGCCCCGGGACCCCCGTTTGTTGTGGCAGCATGGCCTGGCACCACCTCACACGAGAGCCCCACGGCAGCCGCCCACCCCAGCCCCTTCACGGGGGTCTCCCCTGCCCACTGAGCGCCCCTCTCTGCTCCACACCTTGTCAGCGCCCCATTGGTGCCTACAGGAGCCCCTTCGCCCCGCTGTCATCTCCTCACCCCTGAGCGGAGCTCAGCCAGAAGCTGTCCCCCCCACCCCTCTCCTCCTCTCCCTCACCCCCGCCGGACCCCCCAACCCCTCCCCTCCCCTCCCCTCCCTCACCCCCGCCGGACCCCCCCTCCCCTCCCCTCCCTCACCCCCGCCGGACCCCCCCTCCCCTCCCCTCCCCTCCCTCACCCCCGCCGGACCCCCCCTCCCCCCCCCTCCCCTCCCCTCCCTCACCCCTGCCAGACCCCCCCTCCCCTCCCCTCCCCTCCCCTCCCTCATCCCCGCCAGAACCCCTCACCCCTCACCCCTCCCCTCCCCTCCCTCACCCCCGCCAGACCCCCCCTCCCCTCCCCTCCCCTCCCCTCCCCTCCCTCACCCCCGCCGGACCCCCTCACCCCTCCCCTCCCCTCCCTCACCCCCGCCGGACCCCCTCACCCCTCCCCTCCCTCACCCCTCCCCTCCCTCACCCCCGCCAGACCCCCTCACCCCTCCCCTCCCTCACCCCTCCCCTCCCTCACCCCTCCCCTCCCTCACCCCCGCCAGACCCCCTCACCCCTCCCCTCCTCTCCCCCCGGACCCCCTCACCCCTCTTCCCCCACTCCCTCCGCACCCCACTGTCCCTGACAGCCCCCAGCCTCCCCCGAGCACCCAAAACCTCCACCACCACCTTCACCCGGCTTAAACCCCGTCGCACCCCGACTCCAACAGTGCTCCCCCACCGCCCCCCAGCCCCCCTCCCCAGGGAGCTCGTCCCACACCGGCCCCCCCCGCCCCGGGCCCGCCCCGGCCCCGCCGCCCGGGATGACTCAGGGAAACCCGCGGCGGCCCCGGGCGGCCCCAGGGGCTGGGCGGGGGCGGCGGGAGGGAGGGAGGGGGCGGCGGGGGCGAGGGGCCCCGGCCCGGCCCGGCCCGGCCCGCTCACCACACCATGGTGCTCTCCAGAACCATCTTGCCTCCTTCCCTCACACCGGCCCGGATCCGGCCAAACAAAGCGCTCGCCGATTGGCTCTACGCTACCGGCCAATCGCCGCTTCCCGTCTTGGCGAGGTGAGTCGCGGCGGGCGCGGGGCACGCCGGGAGCCGTAGTCCCGGGGAGGAAGGTGTGATGGCGGGGCACAGACCCCCCCCCCACCCCCGCCGGGGACCGTCCCCTCCCGCCGCCGCCGCCACGACGGGGAAGAAACAATTACTCCCCGCTCGCCCCCCGCCCCCCCCCGGGGGTCCCGTCCCCCCACAGACCCCCCGGGGGTCCCACTCCCCCCCCCCCACCCCGTGACCCCCGGACAGAGGAGGCAGGCGGGCGGTGGGTTCAGCAGCACACCGTGTATTGCGCGTCCAAGAGACAGCGTCGTTCCAACAGCGGACGAGGCCACAAGCATTACACAGCCGAAAGGACAAGGGTCACGCACGGCACGAGCTGCTCCCCGGGCGGGGGGGACGGGGACACGGCTGTCCCTCGCGGGCGATGCTCCTGGCGGTCCCAGCGGTGCCGATGCCGAGCAGGACAGGAGAGGTCCATCCGCGCTCCATCCCGTCACCCGGCATCGATCCGGAGGTCACGGCGGCATCGGCTGCTCCCCAAGTCCCTGACCCCGGTGTGGCAGAAGCAACGTCCCCTCCCCGCGCTGGAGAAAAGCCGCTCGGGTGTTTAAGACGACATGAAAACCCGTTGCCCGCCACGTTGAAACACGCACGCACAAAAAAAGAAGCGGTTCTGTAAACCCATTACAAAGCAGAGGTCGATATATAAATGCCACCCCCCCGCCTCCCTGCTCACTGAGTAACTATCCCCAGGCAAAGAAAAAAAAAATCAACCCAACACTTAAATACATCTTCATAAATATTAAACCATGAAAAAAAAAAATTGAGACTTGGTTTGCTTCCCTCCTGGTGAAGAAATACAACAAATATGGGTTAGGAGGGAAGATAAGAAACGAGTGTCTAATATAGACAGTTACGTCAGCTATAAAGTGTAACCTGCTCGATGGAGTCAGAGGTACAGGGGAGGGAGACAGGAAGATCCAGCAGAGACGGCGCAGGCGTCCCCGAGCCGATCTTCCTCCCGCTCACGGGTCTCGTCACGACGTTAAATCGGCGTCAAAAGGTTTGAGAGCCCTTGAGAACCAAACAGTTTGTGAACAGCGACTGTCCTCGCGTTCCACCAACCCCCTGGGGATCCGGATACCCGGAGTAAGGCCATTCCGCTTGGTCTTTCGGAAAAAAAAATAGAATCTAAAAAAAAAATGCTTTTTCTTAAAAAATACCAGCTTGTGTCGCATCCACTTTAAAAGTTTGAAGTAGAAGGTGGGAAGAGACTTGGCTCTGAAACATCAACTAAAAAAATCCCTTTCTACACCACTACATTCTTTGTTTCCTTAGCAATCATTGCTAATTAGTATAGAAACCCCTTGCACTACCGCAAGGGCAAACTTTAAATTACTTTTTTTTTTATATATGTATAAAAAAGAACGGAGGATTCTAACCCACCGGGAACACAGGGAAGAGTCACTTCATTTCTTTAAAAAAAGCATTTAGTGAAAATAAAGATCAGTCCAACATCTGCTCCGAGATCTCCAGGGAAGCGTCTGCAGCCGGCGTGGGCCGGGCGTCACCGCCGGGAAATGGCAGCAGAACAATCCCTCCTTTCAGCTTATTATTTTATTTAAAATCAGACTCAAAATGCGCCGTACTTCTGTGGAGGCAGAAGTCTGTCCCGTTTATGTAGGAATCTCAGTTTCAAGCCACCGGGAGCACCGGTGTCGGCCGCAGCTACGATACAGGCGAGATATCAAAAGGGAGCCGAGCTATAAAAACGAGGAGGGTTTTGCACATGGTGCCCAAGCAGGACGGAGGGCAGGGGAAGGGAACGGAGCAGGCCAGGTTTGGTCCGTTTGTGTAAGAAATACTTTAAAAAAAAGTGTGCCCCTTACAAAGATCTCCCTTCACCTGCGACTCCCTGCTGGGCGGGGAAGGGACGAAAGGGCTTAGTTTAAAAAGCGGGGGACAAAGCAATCCAAAACCTCCCTGACATCTTAAAAAGCTTCGCACATTCAAGTCCTCCGAGCAAAACACAGCGCGGCACCAAGCTCTCCTTGTTGCTGTCTCGGGGCGATGCAAGATTGAAAACGGAGGCAGCTCCGGCAGCCAGGAGCGGCTGGCAGGGGAGAGGAGCTCGCCCACAGTCAGTGCAGCTTCTGCTCCCCCTTTCTGCCTCTCTCGTGAGATATTCTATGGTGGAACACTACAAAAAAACCCTATTTATTAAAAAAAGAATTACTATATTGCAGGACTAAAAAGAAGTGATATGACTGAATTCAGAGAAACATTTAAATTAAAAACTTGTTTGAAATACAAAATAAAACCACATTGCTCTGTCGCAAACTGCCCCAACGAGGCTCTAATGCCCGTTTCCCCCCCAGTAACTCCGAAGAGTCGCCCGCTCTCGCAAGGTTTGTGGTGTCGGCATCGTAAGCAGCTAACTCCCTGAAAGTCAGATCCCTTTTCCAGGAGGGCCTCAGCCCATGCGGAGCAGTTCCTCCTCCTCCTCTCGACAGCCGGCTTTGCTCCCACCAGGCTTCAAAGAAAGGAGGACAGCAGGGACACAGTGGTGGGCTCTGCTGTAAGGAGACTTCCAGGTGTCCGAGGCTCAGCTGTGCTGGCTCGGTCTTGGTTAATACGATCCCACTAAGCGCAGCCCAGCCTTCCAGCTTTTCTGTCCGGGTAAGATTTCTTTTTTAAAAAAAAAAATATATAATAAATCAGCAACAGGGGCTGAACGTTTGTCAGACTCCACAGACCACGCAGAGCACAGGACAATCTGCTTCCATCGCAGCGGTCTTGGTGTTGCTTCACTGTGAAGAGAAAAGAGGGGGAGATGCTGGGGAGGGGTCTGCCTTCCGCTGAGGAAGAGCAGCAGGAGGTCTCCTGCCTGGCCCTCCCCAAAGCTTTCTCCACCCCGGGAGAGGCGGAGCGAAGAGGGCTGTTGAGCTCAGGTGTGGTCAGGCTTACCCCAACCACCATCTTACATTAAAACAGGAGGGTCTGTGAGTATTCATCATCCGTCACGGGGACAGCAGAATGAGCCTGGTCAGCTTCACCCCGTTTTATCTCTGCCGTCAGACCTACTCTGGGCCCTCAGGAAAGAGGAATGTCTCTGCTTTGCCTCCTGCTTATCTAATTTAAGGTGGTTGGGGCAGCAGATTATCACTAAGAGCAGGAATGGCGTCTAGCACAAGGCAGGCTGAGCCTCCGCATACCAGAGGGGGATGAAGAACATCTGCTCCCGCTCTGGTCAACTCACACATCCCGCTCAGTGTCCGCGTCCCCAGCACAACTAGGGACCACGTAACCCCCGCAATTCTCCATCCACCTCCAGAGCCGCTCTCCTCCTCCCGAACAGGGAAGTACTCACAAAGCTTATCTCCGTCTCTTGCAGGTCTTCGAGCTGCTCTCTCAGCTCTGCGGAGTGCTCGGGTATGGAAGGCCCTGGGGAGCCGCTGGGGAAACAGAAGGGGGAGACCTGTAAAGCAGTTTTTAAAAGCGAGCTGTCAATAAGCCACATCTCCAGGGCTGCCCTGCTGCACCCAGCCAACGGAACATCCCAGTGCGGCACAAAGGCGTTTGTTAGGCAGGTTTAATACGGAGGCACAGGCAACACTGCTGGGGCAGGCACCCAAAACATCACCTAGAAAATCATCCCCCGGCAAGTTGATGCGACTTCAGACTAACAAAACGAGGAACTTTTGTCCAGCCAAGCAGCAGCACCTCTTTACAGAAGTCTTCAAGCACCTCATCAACATAGAAATGGTCCTGGGTGAACACAGCCCAGGAACAAAGAAACCACGAAGCACCAGAGCTCAGCGGAGTCTCAGCCTTTCCAGAGGCGCCCTTGTTTGGAAAAGCCCCTGGCAAACCTTTTACAAACCTTTCAGTCTCTGAGTGTGAGCTATGGCCTTACAGCAGGATATATAACATGGGCACGCTGAGCGCCTCATAAGATACATCGCCAAGGAGAAAAGGTGAGGCAAGGAAGACTTGCTTTACTCTAATACCCCGTTATTTTCCCACTTCTTTCACACTCCTACAGCTAAAAGGCTGCAACTGCAGGGTGAGGAACTCCAGTTCCCAGCTTGGGACTTGCCCTGCTTCCTGCCCCGGATATGGTGACCACAGCTTCTCTCCTCGCCCCTTGAGTGAGAAGCCAAGTCTGTGAGTGCGTACTTCACCTAGGCCAAGCAGTCAGGGCTCTCCGGTGCACCGGCGACTAACCAAGGAGGTTTTCAGGACTGCCTACGGACGGCATGACCCGTCTGGCCCTCCTGCAGCAAACACCCAGGGCTTGTCACAGCCTGATTGCAGCGGATGCCTTAATGAGCAGGTGTTCGATTGCCTGTTGCTCAAGTACAGGAAGCATCGAGCTGTTCAGTCATCAGACTACACGTCACCCCGCACAAACACCCTTGGATCAACACCCGAACGGAGACGTGGGGACCCTCGCCAGGAAGGCACAGCTCCCTCTCTGCCTGATTATGCCTCACCTACGCAGCTGGTTACTCTGAGCTGCTCCGGCTTCCTCCTCTGCCGAGCCCTCTAACTGGTGACTCGCTGCTGCTGACCTACGCAGAAATCAAAGGCAAGGACGCTCAGGGTTGGTTACAGCGCATATAGCCCTTGAGGTCTGTCTTAATTAGCACTAAGCAGCACTGTCCTAACACAGGGCTGCAGGATGAATCATAGAATCATTTAAGTTAGAAAAGACCCTTAAGATCATCAAGTCCAACCAGTAACCTAACACGGCCAAGTCCACCGCTAAATTACAGTGCTTAAGAGGAAAAGAAGCGCCCCTCCCAAATGGGGGGGGATCACCCTCTGGAACCCCTCGCCGCAGAATGCCAGTCAGCGGCCTCCATTCCCAGGGGCACACGCCGATGTTTAGGTGTCCCCAGCACAAGCATGCTTCTGCCAGGCTTAACGACAGAGCTGGGCTGAGGACCAGGGGAATCCCAGCCTCGCGAGGGCACCCACGCCTGCACGGTATCGCTTACGCCACCGTAGAGAGCACGTCTTCGACACACAGGTTGCACACTGCAAACAGAGGCACGTGGCAACATTTCTGAGGCAGGCGTGAGGCCGTGCTGCAAAAGAGAGACCGAGGTTGTCGTAGCACGGACGAGAAAGCTGAGCTCATGTTCCTAAGGCAGATCTGGAGCGGGACAGATCCTGCCCTCCTCCTGTGCCCACCCCCAGAAGGGCAGAAGCTCTAACTGGAAACGTTTTGGGTGAGATGACTCCCCTTTATACAGGGCTGCAGAGATTTAAGAGGTTACCTCCCCAAAGGGTGGTAAACACCCCACTAGACTGGCTGATTCTGTAGAAAAGGAAAAAAAAAACCACCTTTTAAATCCATTCAACAGGTTACATTTTTATAAATCAATAATCCACAATTCGCTTTCATCCTTTTCAGGGTTTGCAGAGCTGTAGGGATCTCCTAAGGTCGCAGAAGTGGATTTAAGCCTCTGACAACAGGTCTGATGTAGGGAGCCCAGATCCCAAGGTCCCGCATGGGAGAGAACACCGGTCCGTTCTCCCTCCTGGATTTCATTACCACCGTCTGGCGCTGGCACACGGTTTTACGGGATGTTGGCAAAGGGTAACCACACGGTCGAGTGCCCACAGGGTACGGTAAGCCATGTGCTCTGCTCCAGAGGCACCTGGGGAACCACTTGGGACTCAACCCAATTGTGCAGCAGGGTTGCTCTTACCTACCAGAACCCGTGTTTTTACCAAGGGTGCTCAGTGCCACGCGGGGTAAGGAGGACACCATCCCAAGAGGTTTTACCATTGCGCCTTACAGCAGACAGACACGTTAAGGACTGCTGAGCCTTGGCACAGGGACACACTGTGTTACAGCACTGCATTTTAGGAGTGAACTGACTGTACAAAACCTCTGTAACCGCTGACCAACAAGGGTGAGGCCAAATCCCAGGGTAAGTCTCACTGAGCACACCCTCTAGACAGGAGAAGGTTTGAGGCAAAGTCTGGTTCCTCCCTCACCTAGACAGGAAGATGCCGGGAGCTGCTCTAGTGAAATCCTTTGCTGAGCTGTCAGCTTTATGCACTTGTACGCCCACTGACCTACGTAGAGATTGAAGGAGAGAGACCCGCAGTTAAGTAAATAAGAACACCTCAGGCATGCTGATGCACTGGAAAGGAGCAGCTCTGGTTTAGGATCCCTACCAAGAAGTTTCCATGTTTTACAGAGAGAGTAAGAGGTGTTGATTACAATTACATCTTGTTCTCCTGCAACTCAGGAGAGAGCAGACACCTCAATCAGTGCCACTGTGCAGGCAGTGGGTCAGGAATGGGGAAGATGGTTTTCGATCACTTCCAGGAAAAGAAGTTAACACCTCAGAACAACTTCTACAAAAGGGATCGTCCTCTGACCACAGCTCCTCCTCGTCCCTGCTAGTCTTACCACTTCAGCAAGAAATGACACATTCAAAGGCAGCCACCAGCTCCCTCAGGGCTCTCCATGCATTTCAGCTTCTGAGACTATTTGAACCGCGCCTGCACACACCCCTGCAGCCTCCTTTCCCAAAGAGTTGTAGGACCTCAATGCTAACCCAATCAGTAGGTTGCAAGAGAGCCCAACCCTCTGAAAAGAGCAGCGGGAAGGTCATCTTCAGCATCACCCATCACCACGTTAATGCTCTTCACATACATTTTGGCAGTGACAATTTCACCAACTCCCTTCAATCAGCACAATTACCTCAACTCCAGAACAAAGCCATTAAATACAGAACACACAAGGAACTAAAAGCCACTGGGACCTCCACACAGCCCAAGCAGAAGATGCAAGATCATGTCATCTGTAACGGACTGCACGCAGGAATGGCGATGCTCCCCCCTTGCACATGCTTGAACCGACAGCACTGAACTTGCTCAACAACACACGGACCACTCAAACGGGTATTTCTGCAAGCATGCCAAAACCCAAAACATCCCATAAAGCAGCACAGAGCCCTCCCACAGCTCACGAACCTGACTCGCAGGAGTCACCGGCCCGCCATGAGCCGAAACAGCACGAGCCTTACCTATTTGCGGGCGAGTTGAGGCCTCCGCTGCCCAAGGAAGAAGTAGACAGGGTTGTTGCAATGGAATCACTGTTAGCTTCATCTACCGGCAGGGTCCTGGGCAGGAGATCTGGGCGACCAAGGTGGGAACCTAAGTTGAAGCACAGACTGTTCCATCACCAGCACAAGCAGGATCGCGTGGCACGAGCTCCCATACTGGCCAAGGGTCAGGATCCGTGCTGGATCCCACCCAAGACATCTAAGACTCCTGAGCACTGAAGAACCAGCCCTGCACACAGCTCTGTTCCAAGACCAAGTCTCCACAGGACTGCCTAGCCCAGCTTCTCCCCTGACACAAACCCCACCGCCACGAGCTAGTGGGAAGAGACCAGGCACACGGGGCTGCCACGCAGCCTCAGCCCACTTCCCAGGGGGAGCGCAGGCCACGCTGGATGCTTGGACGAGGCCAAAAGATCCCATGAAGAAGCAGTTCCCCACCTCCACAACCTGGTCTTATCCCACGTGTGAGTAAAGTCTGACTTTTACTGAAACATGAGGTTTATCATCCTGCCCTGCCTTTGCTGCAACAGAATACCTGGAAACAGCCAAGCCTTCGAAGGGCTCGCTGCTGCTCCTCCAGGCTTTCTCACCATGCTGCCAAAGGCCATTTGGTCTGTATGAGTGTTTGGCCCCGTCTGGTTTCTTGCACCCACAACCCCAGAAAACAGGCCCTCCCCTGGCAAGACCACAAAACAACATGGAAGCGTCGTGCAAATACAAGCTGAAAAATAACTTCTACAGACTTTTTTTTTTCAGCCCAGGCACCAACCTTGCTCTATATCCGCCTCTGTCGTTACTTGTGCTTTTGTCTCGCACGACATGTGTGACTGGGAAGGCACTCCTCCTTGACAGCTCCGCCGAGGAACTGTTGTGCCAGACCGGCTCTTCTTCGAAGGGGATGGCTTTACTTAAGGACAAAAAAAAAAACAAACAGAAAGCATTTTTCTAACATGTTCAAGGAAGGAGTAAAAGACCCGACACAGCAACTTTCCAGTGACAGAGTCTGGCGTGAGGGTCGTGCCCTGAAGGAACAAGCTGATGGGTGAAACAGCTCCTGTAAGGACACATCTGTGAGGCAAGAACAATCTAAGAGGAAGGAAGGGGTGACACAGTGCAACAGACTTCCTAAAGCTCTTGCACGCTGTCATTCACCTTCCCAAACCGCAGCTACTGAGCAGGGAGAAGCCAGAAACCATGGCAATTGCCAAGGGTACAGATGCACAGAGGTACTTACATGGTATTTTCTTGAACGCTGTGTTGCACATGAACCGTTGGAACCTTTCAGCGTAGAAGCTGGGTCTGTGCACAGATACAGTGTCCTAGGAGTCCAAGGGACAGACATTAATGTGTGAATCTCAGTTAATAAGTGGTCAAGGTTAACATGAGCTTCTCTCAGGCTGTTAGCCTCGAAACACACACTGTGTTCGACTAGGAACGGCCAGGGATTCTCAGTCACTCTCACTAGCAGCTGTGAGAAGCAATTAGCTACAAGCAGTAGGCAAAGTAATCAATACTTGTTAATGAACAAGTAGATGATCAGCATTAACAAAACCAACATTTTTAAGAGTACCTAGAAAGTATTACTTTTATATAAGAGGGTAAACACACGCCTTAGAGATCCAGGATCCTATGCCCAGGAGCAGCAAGGACAGCCAGCACAGTCTAAGACACTGGTATTATTGCTAAACAAGTTAAAAAGTGTTATTTTTCTACTTACCCCATCGTGTACAAGGGCTTTCCAAGAGTGCTCCAGCTTCTTGACAAATCTGACAAAGAAAAGACCCATTTTCACACCAAGGCCCCACTGTCTGTATCACATCACGCTTGCTCAGTACCGAGCCTGCCCTCTGACCACAGCGGCAAACAAACCCAAGCGCAGACTTCTTCGGCTTTAGATTCTCTTCATTGTCCCATTTTTCTAAGACCGTTCCACAGACACCGGGGATGACTGCACAGTTCACTCTCCCAAGGGGAGAGTTTCACAGGCATAATTATCAAGGGCAGTTAACTTGCAATGACAGTTAACAGAGACTTTACATATGTAACCCTCTGCATATTGCATTTTAATATAAATAGAAGAAAAGGCAAGCCTTACAGCTATTTTTCATTTTACAGGGAGAGGCTGTTATGGCCATTTTAAGCCACCACTTGTTTTTGCCTTGCCACTTCCTGCACAGTGTCTGTGTACAACCACCACAGCACACAAAAACAACTTCGTAAGAGTAAATCTATTCCAGGAACATGAAGCAAATACAGTAAGCAAGACCCAGAAATTGATCCCAAAATGCCTGACTTCAAGAGAAAGCAGTAAATAAAAAAAGAAATGTTTATTTGTGTCTTAACTGTTTCTTGAAAGCCAATCTTGACAACCAAGCAGGGGCAGGCAATGCTGGAAAGCTGTCTTCAGTCTTAGGTGATACAAAGCTGTTACTCAATGTTTCTTACCTGTAGGACTGCAACACATCAATGATGCCGATGTACAGCAGCAGCCTCTCCCCCTTCGCGTTGCGGGCTGGAATGCCTCCCATCCTAGAAAGGGACAGGGCACAAACATGAAACAGGGTGTTCTCACACCCCGCTGCCGCTCGCACGCAGCCTAGCGTGGGCTGAATATTATGCGAACTATTTAACAAGCGTCAACATGCGGGAGGCACCTACTGTTCAGCTAACAAATTGGGGAGGACAAGTCAGAGCAAAATGCTATTTCAGTAAGTTAGCTAAACCTCCTGAGAACTGACCCCCTTTCCCCTCTGTATGACAATTTAATTGAAGATAAGGATTAATCCCTACTCATCCATGACAGGAAACCAAGCAACTGTGAAGCCCATTTACTACCATCCATATTAAGATGGCAGCTGGACTTTATGGGCTGTTAAGTCTGATCTAAGAAAGCATTCACTATGCCTCTTGGAGGTGGATGGAAATAACTAGTTGGAGCTGCCAACAAATGGTGGGCAGAGAACTCTCAAATGCCACCTGGAAGGCGAGAAAAATCTTTTGTGCATTAAGGGAAATCAAAGACAAAAGCACAAAATTTGACATCGAGACCTCTCCGCCCTGCCTGACAGCAATCCTGTATAGCCCAGTCTGCATCTAAATTAAGTCTCCATTAGCCAAGCTTGGGTTTTACCCCTCACTCCCCGCAGTATTTCACTGGGAACAGCAACACCGACCCAGACTTACTGGTCATCTGTTTCTATGGTGCCACCTCGGCGGGCCTCTCCTTGGATGGATTCCATGGCTGTCGAGTAGAGGGCCTTCTGGGCAGCGGGCCGCCGCATATCAGTCTGGGATGTCCCGTCCGCCATCGCGTGCTCTCTCTGCGCCAGATCGATGTTATGGATTGCAACAAGCAAACTGTAATCCATGATTTTAAAGCTCTGCAGGACCTGGGCAGAAAGTCAACAAAGGCTCACTCATTATTGCAAGCCCAGTGAAACCGTCAGAGCAGACATTTTCAGAAGCGTACTCAGCATTTTTGCCTAGAGCCCCACGCATATTGAGGGGATGGCTTTTAATCCACAGCTCGCGCACAGTCAGCTCATCTCTAGTCGCCAAAGGGACTTAGAGGAGAGCCATCAGTGGTACTCCTGTGCAGACAGCAACCCAAGCCAGGGAGAACAGTGACTTCTGCACGGCCACCCAAAGGCAGTTGACAACTTGAGACCAGACTTGGGTCAAGCATCCCGCCCCTCTCCCTGGCTCCTGCCCTGCTCCAGAGCTTGACCGTGGCAGAGGGTGCTTCCTCCACCTCTAGAGGCAGTGCTGGGTTTAATTCAGGTTGGAAGTATTGAATGAAAATGGGGTCCACGTCCTGCTGCTTGTCCACCACCACCAAAAAACAGGCTCGCTAAGTCAACAACCCAGGCAGAGGTGGTCAGCTCCCATCTCCCTTTCGTGGGAAAGGCTCAGAAAAAGGAAATAACTCTCCACGCTGCCCTTCACCCTTCCACTTACCAAACAGTCTCTCTGTAGCGTTTTGCACAGAGCGTTATACATGTCAGAGTCTAAGAAGAGGCCATCAGGGATGTCCTGCATAAAATCCAAGTCCTTGTATGTTGGGAAGACCTTCTCCCGCTCCTTCTGGGATGCTCGGCGTTTGTAGGTGGAGCCCTTCAGGTCATATTTCAGGTGCATTTTGACTGAGCGCGGCAGTAGGTTGTTCATCACAACAATGCGAATGTTTTTGCCTCCGGCCTGGACACAGTACAAGCCGTAGAACTTTGGCAGCAGCGTCCTTGGGTTCTGGTTCAAATTCTGAAATGCCAAAGACAAAGAAATACCTTCAAAGCCATTCTGGTTGTTCCCATGCCACTTAGAGGAGTTATTTGCTCCTTCCTGTGCTTCTGTATTGAAATGGAGCTGGCAATGATTCAAAGCCATTGCCAAAGAAGCTAAGAAACAAGGGCAGGTGAACACAGGGAACAGATGGGTGATGCCCGCAGTTGTTAATAACCTCTCTGCAAAGCTGAATGGGTCAGATAAAGATTGTAGGAAGGAAGGAAGGAGTTAGCGGCTCATTCACACAGAAGCTAAGCTGGGGAGCCTTCAGAGCAAAGGAAGATCTCGTGCTTAGCCTTTTTAAATTTGGTACTTAGGTCAAGCTAAATACATCAGGATAGAGATGGATCTAAACTCTCACAGCTGCAGAAGGCACTAAACAGAATTTTGAAGAAAAACGATGTGTTTCTGGGATATAATCACAGCCAAAATATTTGCAGGTTCAGAAGCAGTTTAAGGAATTCAGCTAGTGACCCCAACAGCATCAGAAGTCCTAAGGCACTTCTATATGGCAGGACTACCTCATGGCTAGGCTCCCTTTCACAGAGGCGGTTTGTAAAGGCCAGGCTGGACATAAACACGAGCAGCCAGATCACACGCACATCGTGTTCAGGGTGGGATCTGATTTTGCTCCAGAACTGATAAAGCCTTTTTTGCTATAGCCACTTTCATAAAATTATTACGCCTTTACTTCCAAAGCTGCTGCTTCTATACATAGAAACTCAAAATCAGAGTTCTTCAGCAGGATACTTTATCTTTGCAGACAGAACCAAGTATAGTCCTGGGAAGGGAAACATAAGTACAGCTTTGCAAGACAAAGCATCATGGGCATGACGCTGTGCAGCAAGGAAGCAACGAGCAGTTCAAAGCTGGTCACGAAGCAGCCTGCAATCTTCCAAAAGGGTCTGAGCCACAAAGTGGAACCCGAGACCTCTGCAGCACGCCAGGCTCACGATACCCAGGTAGCTCGTGTTAGTCTGTAACTGACTGTGTCACTGGACAGTTGAGAGAGAAGCTGCCGCTCAGCTGGGGCACAGATCAAACCTCCACTCACATCGACCAGGCGGTAGGTACGTAGCAATATTTGTCACACTCGCACATTTGGGGGACCCTTCCCTAGCTTGCAGAGAAAGCCTCGCCCAAGTGACTTACCATGTAGTAGCCAGGCAGCAGCTTCTGTAAGAACTCAGCCTCTTTGTGCTGAACCGTTTTGATGATAAACTCATCGTCGCTGGATACGTAGAAGAGGGATCCACTGGCCCCAGAGTTTGAAAGTTCAATGAGTGGCTCACTGCAGAGCGAGTACTGAGGAGGACAAGGCGAGAAATGCGGAGGTGAGACACACAACAGGAAACTTCAGCGCGAAGGCTCTTCCTTTTAAACATTAACAGAGGCAAAGCCCAGGGTCACATACAGCATCCAATGCTGTGCTTACAGAGCTTGCCACGGGGCCTCACAGTGCTCCATAGCTCTGAGACAGGGAAGAGGACGAACACCCACCACACAGAGCACGCAACAAAAGGGAACCCAGTCCAACCATCAACTCACCAGATAGTCATCTGGTCGGATGCCGAAGAGCTCCCGGAAATAGCGAAAGGCCACTGGAGCATAGGTTTTGAACCGAAAGTCATTGTAGTGATGAGCTGGGGTGAGGTTACTCCCTTCACTGATCGAGGAGAGAAGCACACACACGTATTTGTATCTGAAAAATTTCTTAAGAAACTGCTCTAAAAGCAAATACCCACTGACTGGCTCCTTCTAACACACTGGAGGGCTAGAAAGCACCCATCCAAAAGGAACACAGGTAGGCACACACAACAGCAAGCTTGCATTTGTTCGCATGACCGAAGGTGGACATATATAGGGAAGGGCCAGGGTTCTTCAGAAACTGGTCGCAGGCAGGAGTTGGTGTGTAAGCAGTGCACTGAGTGGCTCTGCTCAGGAGACCTGTGCTCACTCCTGCACCCAGCTGTCCTGGTTTGGTGCAAGCAGGGTTAGTGAGTAGCAGCATTAGTTCCTATCAAAGCACCATGGAGAGAAGAAAGCAAGCACCGACCTTGGGAAGAAAATACTTTCTACTACGTAGAAATCTTGCATGAGAACATCTCTTTCGGGTTTGGTGCTCAAGCTTCCAACTGTGTGTGTAATGCCCAGCTGAATGGCACCTTTCAAGGCAGATGATGTCGTCTGGAGGGGCGGAGAAAATGAGTTAGGCAATGTGGAGCAGCAGACTGCAAATAGGAATGAAAGGAGTTAAAGAAAGCCCCCAGTTTAAAACAGCAGTGTTAGCTGGGGTATTTTACACCTACTGGTTCCAGCTTCCATCATTTCTTTCTCGTTGACTAACGTCACTTTGGCAATGGGAACACTTGAGAACACCTCTACATCTCTGACAGCACCCTACTCAATATTTGTACTCTGGGTGGTTGAGCAGTAAAGGACTTGAACCGGAATCAACGTCCAGCTGGTCCTTAAAAGGACTGAATTTCATTTCATCCTCCCACAACGCTCATCTCTACACGCTGCAGTCAGAGGGGGATGACATCCAGGAACAGATTATCTTGCACCCCTAGGAATAAACACACTTCTTGACGCCTTGCTGTGCCAGGTCTTGGAACTACACGCTTTGAAGCTCGCCCTTCCCCAGCTTGGGCACAGACTTGGGTCTTCTACAGGACAAGGCAGGCATGCCAGCACACAACGCACACTTCTGTTTGGTGCTACCCCATTCCTCCATCTGCCTCGCTTGCTAGGTCGTGGCTCTTTAACCCTAAGGACTTCAGTGTCATCTTTAAATACGGAGCAAAGACATGAATCCTACTCCTGCATCCTCTGCTCAAACTGTCCAAGAACAACGTAGGATTGTGTTCTTGTAACAGCTAGTCACATCAAGAGTCCTCTTCTGCCTGCGAAGCACATGATCTCATCTCAGACCACTGAGAAGTGCTTCAGTCTAGCTCGTGCTATGGGCTGTCTTTCCCAGAAAAGATCTGCTCACCAGCCCGATGTTACATGGCCTGTCAGTTCCTGGAGCACGGAGCTATAAACTCTGCTGTAAAGCCTGCTGGAAACATTGAGGCTGCAGAGCAGGTGCAGGTTGGATTTGTGCACTGCAGCTCATGGACATTTCACTTGGCTTATACATAAATCAACTGGACCCAGAACAAGATCCAAGGCTCACGATCCAAATAGCTTGTGTTTGTTTCCTTAAGCTAAACAAAGCCCAGCCCCCTGCCACATGCAAGAAATCACTGTAGATCAAAGCATTTGGCAGAGGATACCGCAGTATCCAGGGGACAAACATTTCAAGCTTTTTCCCCAGGCACACATCCTCCATGAAGCCCTGTAAAATGACCAGGAACATTTCTCCCACTTAATGTTTTTCTGTTATCATAGCCGCAGGAGACCTGCCCACAGCTCCCTGAAGAGAGAGCAACAAAAACTGGCAGTAACTCCAGCTTGCCAACAACGCCCTTTTCTACTTCAGCTACCTGTTTGTGTCCGATATTTACTTTGATATTAGATGGGGAAGGAGGAAGACCTTGACTCCACTTTCCTTCCTTACCCTCTAAAGGCTAAAATTGCTTGAAAATAGATCTCAGCTCAGCTCGCCTAGCCCTGCTTAAACTCCCAGGACAGTCTCACTGTTGAGAAGCAGAACTTACCAACATGGCACAGCAATGCTGCCTTGTTTGTGAACACAGAGCCACAGGGCCAGGTTGCCAAGGAACAAGTATTTTTCTCTTCTATTAGCCAGCACGATCAGCTGAGCAGCTGACTGCCTGTTTACAATTGCTTTTATAGGGCAAAGAATTTTAGAAAAAACAACTTACCATCCCTGGAAAAGGAGGGGATGGAAAACAGACAGACTGTCCATTAGCCTCTTTCCCAGATAAAGCCCATGCAGTGTGGCACCAGGCTTCTGGGACCCTTGCAAGAAACATTCAGGCATTTTCCATTGACTTCTACTTCTCTCCCCTATTACCACTGTCTAACCTTCTATCTCTGAATCTGCTGGGAAACTGAAAGCTGGATCCCAATCTTGAAGACACAAGCAATTTCAAAAAGGGCACTGTAACAAGAGCCAGCTTCTGCAGAAATACCATTTGAATTCCTCCCTTCCGCTCCGATTCCTGACCAACAAATGGAGGTACATCTGGATTAGAGATTTCAGACCAGAAGCTTCGTTTACACAAAGCAGTGAAATGCCCGTATCAAGCCATCACCCTTTTAAACTACACCCTAGAAGTCAACCTCACTTCAGAGAGAGTCAGCCCATTCTGATGAAGTCCAACAAACTGGAAGCAGCATCCACAAAATACCCACATTCACAGGCTTTTTAAAAATACCCAAACAATCTCCCCTTTGTAAAGCAAATTCCAGTAATGCCGCAAGATCTATAGAAACTATTGTGCCCAAAGAGCACAGAAAGCACCCAATAAGCCAGAAGAGGCCTAGCAAGTGTTGCTAATGGGCAAAGTTTAAAAATAATCCCCTCTTTAGAAGGCTACAGAAGAGAAGCTAAGGAGGACACGGTTCCTTTCCTTCGAGATCTTCTTCAGCGACTGTCAGAGGTGTTACCTACTGCCTAGCACCGAACACGCCGCTGCTCTGGGCAGTGCTTGCATAGCAAAGAGGAGAATGACGAGTCAAATGAGTTGCGCAAGGGGCAACTTACCTTTTTATAGGTAGTCTCTCCTGTGGAGTCCACTCCTCTGTGCCCCTTCTTTATCGTCTGTGAGCCTGGCTGCCCAGAACCACCTGGCATCTAGGATTGAAGTAAAAGATGCTAAGAACCAGGACGTAAACCCAACGTCCCAGAGGCCGGTGGCTGCCCAGAACCACCTGGCATGGTTTTGCTAGTCTCAAAGATGGAGCCTGTGAAGCGCTGAAGCTCCAGGTCCCTGCATGCGTGCAAAGGGAGGACACGGTACAGGCTGGCCTCTGGGACAGCAACGGCACTGAAATGCCTTCAAAGAGCCCATTGAGTCCTGTGTGACTGAGGCCGGACATCTAATTAGAGAGAAATACCTTCACGCAAGACCATCCGGAAGGGTTTGCTTTTTTCTCATCACCCTCATCACAAACAGATCAGCTCTGAGCAAGTCTGGACCAACTGCAGCTGGTCACTGTGCTTTCTGCTAGTAAGGCCAAGTCTTTAAGAGAACATTTTAGGAAGGTGGCAAGTTCTACTCTGATTCATGCCACAAGAGCTCACTTGACTCATCGGCTTTTAGCACGGGAGGTTGTTAAATGGTGCTTCTCAGTCAAAATAAGTTGAACATCTTGCTCACAGCAGGAGATCTACATGGTGTTTTGGTGGCACGAGAATCGTTCAGTTCCAGGACAAGCTGGGTTTTTAGGTGGATATTCTCTTTGTAAGGAGAGATGCTCTGATTTCCCAAACGAGTACCTGCAACTTACTGTACCTAACACTGCCTGGTTTACCCCTAACTCATCTGCTATCTTTCCAATCCCATTCAAGTCTTAAACTGGGCATTCTCTCAGCCAGAGAACAAACCAGCTTGTCAGTCAGAAACTTACCTCAGGGGTGAGTGATTTTTTGAAAGTAGATGATCCTGTCAAAAGAAAAAAGCCACACTCAGAAAGGGTTAAACATTATTATGCATCACAAAAAAGCCTGACCTACCGCCCAGGTTCGAATGTTTTAAGGCATCTGAAAAAAGCACTGACTCATGGCTGATTTCTTCCCTGATCCTCCTCTTAGAGGAGAGAGAAAAGCCAAAAGGAAATGCTATTCTGCTTACCGCTCGCCAGCCAAACTCAGTTTTGTGCCGCTGCTATCGGCTAGGGTCTGCTCTGCCCCACTCAGCTGGCTTCCAGCGCCCCCCTGGCTGCGCAGCAACAGGCAGGACCACCTTCAGAGGTGGTGTCAGCAGCTTTCCCTGCCTTCGATGGACTTACAGGGCTTTGCAGGATTATTGCCGTCTATTAATTAGACCTGGGAGGGCCAAGTGCTCTGCAGTGTTTCAGTGGATGTGCTGACCACGGTTTATCTTAAAATTGTTTCCAGAACCTTTTAATAAAAAAGGCCCAGAACATCAACCCTTCCACTTGAAGCCAAGCCCAGGAATTTTCTTACTACCATGGTGCTAAATATCTGCGGGGTGATGCACTAACTTTTATCTTTTAGGCCTGGACTCCCGTCTTGGGTTTTTTTGGATGCAGTAAGGAGGAAAAGAAAAAAGCCATTAGATGACACTGCCCCTCTGCGATGTCTGTCTACACCACAAAGCCACCAGCCAGGTTGAGACCAACGCTGGTGAGGCCCAGAGCTCCCAGGACAGGGACACTGTCCCCACCAGGCAGATGCATAAAATCGTGATGTGCTTTCTGCCTCCAGCCCAGAAAAACAGACAAGCTCTTTTCATTTTGTTTTCCTTTCTACTTCAGACACAGCAATAGATTTTTTTTAGGTGGGAGCCACGAGCACAGACTTTTAAAACCACCCCCACCCAAAAGCAACGCCCCCACCGTGCCATGGAGGAAGCACAGGGTTGCTTCCCCCGACGTCCAGTAATTGTTTTACCAGATTAAGCATTACAACATATAATCCTTGCGGTGGTTCTGGGTCCACCCACCGCTCACTCAGAGAAGCCCCTTCTGCTCGCCTGTTACAGGCGGTGTAGAGACTCACGCCGTGACTTCAGCAAGCACTACAGCTCTACAAAAGCTGCATTTCAGCAGAAGGAACAGAGGCACTTAACAGCAAAATCCAGTAGCCTTCTGATCCCCTTATCGAATGATCAAAGTTCTCATTTCAATACATATTAAACAAGAAAACGAGGGGAAAAAAAAATCTGTGACAAGCACTTTTCACTAAAGAAAGCGAGCACAGAACTCCAAATGTCTTCCCACCCCCTCTCATCCCCCTTTAAAGACAAGAAGGTTTGTCCTGACAAGCTCCAATTTTTGCATTTGAAGTTTCTCACAGCTGGCTCTCCTCCTCCTCCTCCCAGCGCACTTGGGGCTCTTTGGAGCCAGCCACCCCGCTTCACCTCTCAGAGTCATTTAGGTTGGAAAAGACCTTTAAGATCACGTCCAACCATAAACGTAACACTGCCGAGTCCCACTAAACCACGTCCCTAAGTGCTACATCTGCAATAGAACCACAGAATCATTTAGGTTGGAAAAGACCTTTAAGAAAAGACCCTCTCGCATCCCTTCCCAAATCTGAGCCGGTAGCGAGGGGAAGAGGGAGCACCTCTGGCTAGAAGGCAGCTTCTGCGACTTAGTGTGTTACGGTGAAACCAATGAAGCTCAGCTGCATCACCTTGCCACAAGGCTTTTGAATTTGCCAAGATCCATCAGGACACAGGGATGGAGGAAACATCCCAGGCATCACAATATAACACCTGCTCAATAGCAATTAAGCCTTTTTTAAGCAAGTATCTGTAATTATGTAAATCAAAACCTCTAAAAGCCCCATGATTTAAGCAATCCTGAAGCAGCACCGCCAGCCTCATCACCTTGGAGGTTCGCTGTGTCAGTATTTCACCATCCACGCAAAACCATACTCCACTAGGATTCAACTAGAGCTCTCTCGCCAGAGGACCCACGAGCAAATCTTCTCTGCGCTGCCTTAATCACATGCAACAAACATTAAAAGCGAGAAAATACAACAAGCCTTGGTTGGAAGAGCTAGCATCCCAAAGCACATCTGGTTTGCCCCCAGTGATTCCACGGGATATCTTTATCTTAGAGGCGTCACCGTGATTTGAAGGAAGGTGTACAGCATCTCAGCACAGACCAGAGCATCGGCTTCACCTTCTCCTCTTCCCCCACTGCCCCAAGACCACGGTGTCTCGATTCACCCTTTCACGTAGTGATTTGGGAAGCGACAACGACGAACCTCCCGATCAGGACGGTTACAAGAAAGGGCGAGTCAAGAAGGGAAAGCCGCAGCGTGCGGTCAGAGCATTGGTGCGGTCGCAGCATCGCTCCGGTCCCAGCACACCCAGTTTCCGTGGCAGGAAGCTCCCCCTCCCTCCCTCCCGCTAGTTTCCAAACGAGTTTGCTGCTGATTGGGAAATAGGTAATTCCTGTTTGACCATGATAAAAAACACTTATTCACGTCTGAGTGCAAGGATGAACATGCAGCCAACGAGGTCTGCTCAGCTCTGAGGCCAGACTGAAGCTACGTACAGCTCTATCACGCGTCCTGCAGAAACAAGCTCTCTCGATTACCAAAAGCGTTACTGGCTGAGGTCAGAGAACAAAACTCAGAGGTTTCCGTATGAAAACATTTCAGTTACCTCCACCTCTTCTTACTGCTATGTAAAGGCAGTTTGTCCCACACACTGCTTGGAGAAGTGAAGGTGTTAAATTCAATGGCACAAACGTAACAAAATGAAATAATTTCAAAAAAAGCTGCTATTTCTGGATCTGTTTAAACACCTCTAAAATGAAGGAATTCATCAGTCGTAATTCTGACCCAGACTGACATCTGAAAAAATGGCTTGAGAGACCTAAACAGTTAATTCTGGCCAAAGCAAACAGATCAGGGTTAGAAAATCCTGTCCAAAAATGAATTCATGATGTCCCAAAAAGTTTCCTTTTTTTTTTTTTTCTTTCTTTCGTGATTCTGGGAGCAATCCCTAACGGGTGATTTCAGAGCATTCCTCAGAGCTGTTTACTGGAAGCTGAATCAACCTAAATAAATAGCCGCCTGCCGTCCGCCAGCCTTAGCTGTCCAGGATTATTTTCAGCCAACAACAGATAGTATACTCTTACCAACTGTGAAATAAATGCTAGGGGGGAAAAAAAGCTTAAAAAGCTGCAGCGATGGCGTCTGGTCAAATGGTTCGGACAAACATTTCACTGGAAGGAGCACGTAACGAGGCATTCGGGTCAGATCCTCACACGTCTAGCAAACAAGCATGCTAATTTGGTATAGCCAGGACAAATACCCGCTTTGCTCTATTTTTAAATAGAGCTGCTCAGACAGATTTTAGCTGCGCCTCATGTTTTAGACAAAAATAAAAAGTGAAAACGTTAGCACACCCAAACACATCATCAAGCTCAACTCTCCAGCGTCTAGGCAGGGCGAGCGGGCGCCAGGACACATCACACCGGCATGCACTGCCCTTCCTCCCCGGTCCTGCTGCTGACTGCGGGCTTCATCTCGGCCAAACAAGTGGCCAGGGCGAGAGAGGCAGCTGGGTTTTCCCCAGACAGGTCCTCTTAATGCTCAAAAATGGGAGCATTCTCCTTCCTCACCTGGACTCTGCCCGCAGGGGGTGACACCATCGGTAAGAGCACTTCTGCGCACACAGATCAGTCGTGAGACCAAGCCTTAGACCCACCAAACACTACCTGGAGGACGTGTAGTACGCTGGAGCCCCCACGGACACATCCAAGTCGCTGTCTGCACAGAAATCCCCCAGCACATTTTTTTTTCTCTGCTTGCAAATCCCCCCCCACCCCCGAAAAAAAACTGTTGGGATCAGTCCCCCCCAGTCCAAGGCCACGGCCACAAATGGGAATAGCAGCGAGATTTCTTTTCTTCAAAGTGCAAACCAGGCAGAAACCAAAGCAGAAAAGCCCCGCTGGAACAATCCCGCTGGTGCGCACAGGGATGCGGAGAGCCGTTTAGATGTCAGGAGAGCACTTACACAACACACTTCAATAAAACAGCAGCTTTTGTTGAGAGCAGTAGCAGCTTATTTAGGGGAAAAAAACCCACCACGTTTTGTCAATCCTCAAAAGCCAAGACAGTTATGTAATATGGCATTTTGCTGCTGGTTACTGGAGAGGGAGAAACCATGCTTTTTCTTTTAAGCACATATATGCAATACATCTACCTCTTCGAAACGACATCACCGAGCAGCACAAAAAGCTGAAATCTATACGAGGAAAAACAAAAAGGTTATACAGTTGTCGTGGTGAACTGGTACTTCAGCTACTTGAAGAAAAAAAAGAGATGTTTTCCCCAAGAAAGTTAAAGGAACACAAAAAGAAATCCTATTTCCACTAGTTAAGAAAACCAAGGTCCAAACTTTGCAAGCAAAACACTTCTGAGCAAGGTAACGTAGTCACACGCAATAAAAACCTCTTCCATGGCTCTGGAAGATAAGAGACTAAATATTTCATTTGCTTCTCTCAGGAAGCTCGTATGGAAAACTGCAGAAGTCCGGCCTGAACTGAGAGTCAAAGCCAATGCTCTTAATCAGCTGGAGATGGAAGAAAACCCATGAGATCACGCAGCCCGCCCCTGCCAGCGCAGAACACAGCCCTCCAGAGGAAGATAAAACACTTACAAACACTTGATCTTGGCCAGAAGGCCAAGCAGTGAGTAATAATTTTGAAATTCTCTGCATCAATAGATTTGTTCCGATAAATTGTGTTAAGGACATTAAACCAACGGCATCAAAGCTGCCGTAAGAGAGCTTGTGAATCCAGTTTCCCGATAAAGAGCTCTTGCACGTTGTAGATTCCTGCTCGGGGTTATCCTTCCCACCACCGTTAGCAGTCGGCAGCTGATGGACGCATGACTGGTTTTACTGCCCCGGATTAGCACATCTTCCTCGCTCTCCCCTACATTTGTTTTACGAGCCTGTTGATGGCTGGTATGGCGTGCCGCATGGCGAGCTGTGCTGATGGCAGGACGGGACACTCCTGAAAGTCACTGGATACCGCTGACGTGTCCACGCCGGCAAGCGGGTGACGCGTTGGGAAAAGGCCCAGGGAAAGATAGAGGAGACGCGATCTCTGTAACGTTATCTAGACACTTCTCGCTGCTTTGCAGAAACAGTAAACCCTTCCTCAATCTCTCCTCACCAGCAAACTGCCAAGTGCTTCGTGAGGAGGGCAGCGTACCTAGCCACCGAGAAATAAAGCAACTTTTTAATCCAAGGGGCAGAATTAAGAACAGGTTTCCTCACACAAGCTTACCGGCATTTTCCAAGTACCCAGAAGAGAGCTGAGGCCAGGCATGACATCTAGAAATCAATTTAAACAAAAAAACCCAAACCAAACCAAGCAACTCCTCTGCCTTCTGCTGAGGTGAGCCGAAGAGGTGCTCACCAAAGGTGAGGAGAAGAGAACGTACCGAAGATGATGGGACTTCCACCTCCATCACCTGGAGGTCGGTGAGCACGCGTCAGTGCTCACGTCAGCAGACGAGTGCTGACCTCGCTGAAACTCTGGATCCACCGTTTGGGGCTTATCCCAGCGAATCCAGGAAAAGATGTGCTTCACGGCAACTAGTTATCTGGGAGCTCCAATCCAAAACCAACACAACTCACCAGGGCTGGGAAAAAAACCCGCTCCCTTCGTGTCTCGTCAGCACAGCAGACCTTGACCAAAGACCAGTGGTCACAAGAGCACCGACAAACGAAACCCTGTCTAAATGCACACGGAAACATGAATACGTCTTGACTGACGACGGGTTACTCTCTCCACTGAAAAACATTTGAAATAAGTAAAAAAACCTCCGAGTCAAATCAATGAGACTCATATGCTTGATGTCTTCAGCAGCAGAGGATGGAGACAGCCCACGGACCAGTAGGCAGATGGTAGGACTAAAGGGTGGAAACTCTGAAGACAAAATGGACAGTGAGCGAGAAGTTTCCAGCGTCTGCTCCTGACTCCTGGCCTTATTTCTTCCCCCACCATCCCTCTCCCGAGACCAGCCCTTTGGCCAGAGCCATGCCCTCCTGCTCCCCCAGAAATACCAACTCTGAGGTACAGCGGACACGCACACTCTTTGGTCCTCATTGTCAAACTGCTTGGGAGTCAAAGAGCACCAGGGAACTGCAAAAATCACGAAAAAAAGAAAATAGATCAGTGAGGAGGTTCAGCAAAACTACCTTCAGCTTCAGGGAAGAGGCTGGAAACGAGGCACGTACGAGCAAGGGCTAACGCAGCCGGGCGAGACGCCGGCCGGCAAGCACTCCTGTTATTGCTTTTCCGTATGGTTCATAGCAAAACTACCTTGGGGGGAGGAGGAATGAGGTTATCTCAAGTTTCCCAGCAGAAGAGGGGGCAGATTAATTTTTGCTGAAGGCGTTTCGGACAAGACCTCTTTCTGGAATATTTGATGGCAACTCCTGCCCCTGTAACATGTAGAAAAGCTGAGGAGACCCTCCTTCCCTACAGCAGCATCTTCTGGCACATCGGCTTTGCACGAGGTTCTGCCATTTGAAAATGGATCCTACCACTGGCCGAAGACCATTGATTTTACAGCCCCGCGTTACCCCCGCTTTCCACCTAAACACTTTGACGATTTAAAATTTAAGCCGCTCCCCGCTCCCAGGCAGCAACACCTTTTCAAGAAACACAAAGGCACGGGGTTTTCCAGGGTGCCGATGAATTTGAAGTCCAGCGTCACAGCTATCGGGAGCTATGAATCTTAACGATAAACGCTCCAAGCATTCCTTTTCCAGCCTGCTCTGCAACCATCACCAAGCCCCGGGAAGGGAGCGTGTCAACAGCCCCTATTCCAGCCCAGCGATTACGGGACTTGCTCAAAACTGACCCCAGAGGGAGCCGGCGCCAGGGAAACCAGAATTAGCATCCTGCCTGCTGCACCACCTTCTTAATTTGGGGGAAGATAAACAATCCATTCCCAGAAGAGTAAGATTTAGGTCAGATGTAAGGTATCTTTCTGCCCTGGGAGCGCTCTGCTTTTTAAACAAGGCAGAGTCCGCAGGGATGCGGTGAGATAATACATTTAATCACCGCTATTACATAGTAATCAAGAAAGGGCAAGAACAATTACGGTACCTCGTTTGGGGGAAAACGAAGCCCTGATCCTGGAGAAGGAAGCTCTGGGTGAGCAGAGGGAATGCAGCATTAATTCACCTCTGTCTCCAAAAAAAAAAAAAAAGGGGCTTTTCAACCCTGCAGGGCTACCGTGGGGTGGCAGGGAGGAGAAATAAAACACCGAGTCCCTTTCAACAATACACGGCGGGGCCGGAGGGAGGAGTGGCTTTTTTACTTTCCAAAGGGAAAATCAGTTATAATTCAGGAAGTGGTACTCCAGGTCATCGGTGCCCCCCCAAAACCGCATGATTCTCACTCACTTTCTAGCCACCACTTTGCCAGACGAGCTTCCCTCCAACAGACAAATTTGTCATTTACTTAGACGAGCTGGCTCCTACCTTTGTTCTTTCGACAGTAATCTTTTGTCTCCGTCTTAAAGAAAAGGAGCTTTGCCCCGCACCGGAGTGGGCATCACACACAAGCACGACTCCCACAGCACCAAGAGGGATGGCAAGGGTTTGGGCGACAGGACCCGGCTGACGATACCAACCTGTGACACCCACAGAGATTTCACAGCTGATGGTTGGGAAGAAGAGAGATTTTTTATAACAGAGACAGGACTTGCAGTCATTTGACAGTTCTATTTTAAGCTTGAGTATGATGAGCCATTCAGATGTTTCTATTTAATAAACTCATCTTCCCCCCCCCGCCACGCTCCACCTCGGCTAGGTGGGACCAAGAAAGCTTTGTCCCTCTTGCAGGAATTTGGGGGGGGGGGTCGAGGGGTGTTTTACACCTATATTAAGGGCTCAGCAGTTTGGGACCCTGCTCTCAGCTGGCTTTAGGTGTGTTGGGATGATTTCCCTGTCCGCAGAAGCGACTGAGCCATTTTGAGAGCAACTCTTTTGTCTGTGGACTCCAGGGAGGGGCCTGAAGCCAGAGTGACAATGAACTCTCGACTCACTCGGACCCGTAATTATAAAGCAGCCGCGGCACCCAAGACACAAAGGACCAAACAACTGAAATCCCACATTAGCATCTTTTGGCAGATGCTGCTTCAAAGCGAAAGCAGCAAAATGAGAAAACCTCTTTGGGTGTTTCCCCAGAGAGTTAAATACACGTTGAGGCAGGGAGAGGGGGAATCGCTGCCTGCCTGGCCCAGGAAGGGTTTCAAAATCATCCACGTCCCCTTTATCTACGCTGGATGATGCCAGTAATAGAGTAATAGCCCCCCAGGGCAAACTGCACCATGGGCCACTGAGGACGACAGAGCACCAAAAAGCCGTGGCAGGGCTTGAGGTGGTTTAAGGTTTACCACGGAGCAAAGCAAAACCTCATGTCCGAAACAACCACCGGCCTCCTTTTGCCCCCTGCCTTCCGCAGAGCTGCTCCTCTGGCATCCGAAGGCGTGCAAGGTAAGCAAGGCACAGCCATGGCCACCAGATATTCAAGCTGAAGCCATTCGTTGCCACAGACCGGCCAAAATCGATCCTTCTGCCCTCCTGGCCTCTGCCCAGGGTGAAAACAAAAGCCCCAGTTCCAGCTCTGACCCAGGGTTTGCGCAGGGCCTCGCTATTACGCTGGGAAAGCGCACCCAGTAAGGCCGGCGAATGCCTCCTCTTGGCAGGATGATAAACGCAGGCACTGCGGACATCTCAGGAGGGGGACGGCCACGGTGGGACCCCGGCGCAGGCAGCTCCTCCGCAGCCACCTCACCCACCGCGCGGTGGCTGAGCCCTTCCAGCACCCGTTTCAGGATCGCTCTCCTCGCCTCACAGCTCTTGCCATCTCCAGCTCTACCTGTCCTCTCCAGAAGCTGCAGAGGAACCGGGTCCTACCCAAAGCCCAAACCCTGCCCAGGGCAGAGGGCGACCACCCAGAGAGGCCCTGAGTCTCCTGGAGGTGGGGCCGAAATCCGAGGTTTAAAGCCTGCACCACCAGGGATCAGCCGAGGTGAACGTACGTCACGTATCGCACACGTCACGCGGCGGAGGCTCTGTCACAACCAGAATTCAAATCCTGTGGGAAACGCACTTTAGCTAATACCTCGCTAACCGGAGAAGCAAACAATGGCAATTATTCCACCAGGAAGGGAGAGGAGATTTACTTGCATATTTTCTCTTAAGTAATGCTCTCGAAACCCTTCAAGCTTTCTGAAGGCAGCTCCACCTTCTCAGCTCAGAAGACAGGCAAGCATGGGAGAAGATCAAGATCTCAAAGGAAGCCCCAAAGCAAAAAAAAACAAAAAAAAAAACAACCTGGGGGTCTTGCCCCTGGACGCTCAGCCCTGTGCTGAGGCACCACAGCTGCCACAACCAAGGCACTCTTCTTCCTCACAAAACTGGCTTTATCGGACCGACAGGTACGACTTCCCCCATGCCTGCTCACACGGTGAGCAAAGGTAAAGCGGGTACATTTGGATGTCTGTCTTCGAAACTGCCCAAAGGACACAGCTGAGAAGCCGGAAAATCAAGCACATAGACATCCCCACAGACAACACTTCACCAACACCACAGCAGAAATAATTTTACAGTGGTGCACAGCAATCTGGCCCTAAATAGTTCTAGAAGAGAAGTGGGGTAGCAGGCAGCGGGGCTTAAGGTGCACAACACCAACGCTCCGAGAGCACCAAATGAAGTCGAGGTTCAGCCGCAAGTCTTCCCGTGGGTTTCCTCTTTCCCTGCTGTGTCTTGGGTGACAAGTGCTGCCACACTGACCAGGAAGCTTCAGCATACCGCATTATAATAAATAAAGAGCCTGGCCACTCTCTACCAGAGAAGCTCAGGAAGGATGGCTGGATCTTGCCAAATGCAAATTTCAGAGCTTTGAGAAAGTCATTTTGGTTTCTAGCCACAAACCAGCGTGAAGAAGCTGGTTTGGGGCCTGTGGAAAGGAGAATATGGCTCTCAACTCCCCCAAGAACACTGCCAGACCGGTGAAACACCGGGAGGAGGCAGAGTCACAGGTTTAAGAACCGAAAGCGCCCCGTTTTATCCCAGACAAGGTTTCCACCCCTCATCACTACCCCTATGCGGGGATGAGGACGGTGCCCCATTCCAACCCTGCGTATTTCTGGTTCAGCTCGCATTTTAAACCAGCAGAGCGAGGGAAACTCTCAGCCATCAGAGAACTTCGAGACCTTTCCCTTGACTCTTACCAGCTCCGGTTCTAGTCATCAAAACAAATCTAACCAGAAGATGTTTACGTTCCCACAATATCTTGCCTCCCACAGGTGCCAAATGGCTCTGATGAGCTACCTTCGCCTTGCCCAACACCAGATGCAGCAGAGAAGAGGGTGCCTCCACCAAGGAGATGCTATCCTCCCCCTTCCCTGGCACGGTCCCGCCTGAAAGAAGATATTTTGGTTCCCCCCACCCCTCTGCACCCCAGCAGCGGAGTCCGGGGTCCCGGGACCCGCCGCCACCCCCGAGGCAGACGACCTGACTCATGCCTCAGGCTCTAGAGACACAAGGGAACAGCGAGTCAAGTTTCCCCTGGCACCCACCCCTCTGCCCCCCCACCCCATCGCAGCGCCCCTTCTAACGTAACCCAGTCCCCCCCTCCCCAAGACCCCCTGCCCCCTCCCTCAACCTTTTTTGTACGGGGTTTTCAAGCCCCCACCCCGGGCCCCCATTCGTGCCTGGAGGGTCCTCGCCACGCACCCACGGCCTCCTCCCCAGGAAAAGGTCAGCCCCACGCCCACCGCCCGCAGCGAAAGCTCAGCCCCAGCCCGCCCCGGGGAGCCCGCCGGGCCCCGTGAAGCCCGTCCCACTCGAGTCTCGCCCATACCCCCCCAGTGCTCACTCCCACACGCCCCCCCGGAGAGCTCGGCCTCGTCGTTGCGCCCCCCGCACCGCCACCCGCGGCCTCACCCCACAGCACCGAGCCGACCTCCCGCGGCCCACCCGAGAGCCCGTGCTCGGCCCGCGGCTCTGCCCATCCCCCGCCCCACGCAGGGCCCGGGCGAGGCCCCGAGGCCCGTCCCGCACACACCCAGCCCCACGCACCCCACGGGCCTCCCACGCCCCCCCCCCCCCAGCTCCCACCGGTCCCACGCACCCCACGGGCCGACTCCCCCCCCGCCCCCCCCCCAAGGAGCCCTCCTCATCCCCACGCACCCCCCCCTCCAGAGCCCCCCCCTCAGCCCCACAGGGCCCCCCCTCAGCCCCCCTCAGCACTACATACGCCCCCCAAACCCCCCCCCCCCGACTCGGGAGCCCCCCCGCCCCGCACCCCCCGCACCCCCGCCGGCGCCGGGCCCACCCCCGTACCCGCCAGGCCGCCGCTGCTCCCGCTGCTGCCCCCCGACTCGGGCCCCGCCGCCGCCATCTTGGAGCGCTCCCTCCCTCCTCCTGCGGCGGCCGCCGGCTCGCGCGCGGCGCCCGCGCCCCTCCCCGCTTGGCCCCGCCCCCGCCCCGCTACGCCACGCCCCTCGAGACCGCACCACCCGGCCGCGGGCGGGGGGGGACACACAGACGCGGCGCCGGTCCGCAGGGCGCATGCGCAGTCCAGGGGGATGCCCCCCCCACCACCACAAACAGACTTGGATTCGCCCCCGCGGACGCGACCAGTCGGGCCGGGGGGGGGGGGAACCCTCAGGGCGGTCACGTGACGGTCAAGCGCGACCAAAACAAAACCGGGGGGGCACGTGGTGCGCGAGACGTCACGGCAGGCGTTGTCGTGGCGTCACGCGGTGGCGTCATTTTCCATATTCCCTCCCCGGGGGCGCGATGTAGCCGTACCGAGGGGGAGCAGGGCCCGGGAGCGGGCGGATAGGTATTGGGTGGGGGGGGTGCTCCCGCGACGTCACGCTGGTGCCTGGCCGGCCCCGCTCGTCTGCGGCGTCACGGTGACGCACCCCCAGTGACGCACCCCCGGTTTGTCCCCCCCCTCTTCCCGGTACCCTATAGCGGAGCCCCACCGACCTGCAGCACCTCCTCCGGCCCGCGAGGGGCCGCCCGCCGCCATCGGCCGCTCGGCGCTCGCTCTCCCCTCCCTGGCGGCGCGGCGGCCGGCCGGTCAGGCCGTGCAGCGGAACGCCGATCGCGGCGGCGGCGCGATGAGCCTGGCGGAGGGCCGCGCCCCGCGGCGCACGGCCGGTAACCGGCTGTCGGGGCTGCTGGAGGCCGAGGAGGAGGATGAGTTCTACCAGACCACCTACGGCGGCTTCACCGAGGTGCGGGGCCGCTGCGGGCCCGGGGCGGCGGGGGGGAGGTTCTCGGGGGCCTTGGGCCGGACGGGGCCGGGGCTGTCCCGGTGCTCTGAGGGGCTCGGGGGCCGTGAAGGGTGTCTGGGGGTCGCGGGTGGGTGGGGGAACCCCGGGGGAGGGGGGGGTCTCGGGGGGGGGGGGAGGTGGGAGTCCCCGGGGGGAGGCCGGCGGAGGAGCAGCAGGGACGGGGGGCGTCCTGCCTAATTCACCAGGTGTGTAACGGCTCAGAGCAGCCCCCACCGCCACCGTGGCGACGAGGCCCACGCACCGTGGGGCGGGAGGGCAGCGGGGCTGGGGGCTGCGGCACGGGGAGCCCCGGGGGGTGACGCAGCCCTCTCTGTCCCCGCAGGAGTCGGGCGATGACGAGTACCGGGGCGACCAGTCGGACAGCGACGACGAGGTGGACTCAGACTTCGACATCGACGAGGGCGAGGAACCCGCCAGCGACCAGGACGAGAGCGAGCCCAAGCGCCGCCGCCGCGTCGTCACCAAGGCCTACCGGGTGCGGGCGGGCGGCCGGGGACCGGGCTGGGGTCCCCAGGGTCCCCTTCCCCGCTCCGTGGGCAGGGGACAGGCCCCGCGTTAGGAAAAGCCAAGGTTTAAACGAGGCCAAAGCCATGGCCAGGGGCAGTTTTTCCTCCATGCTCACGTCCTCTGCCCCATCCCGTAGGAGCCCCTCAAGAGCCTTCGCCCCAAGAAGACGGAGATCCCCAGCGGCAGCTCCCAGAAGCCACGAGAGGTGAAATCCGTCCCCTTGGAGCTCCAGGATGACGTGGGAGACAGTGAGTGTGCGCGGGAGGGGACAGGCTGGAAACGGGCCCCCTCTGGGATTGCTCCTGGTGAGCAGGGCCAGCCGGTGCCACGAGTCAGCCCTGTCCTCCTGCCGGCAGGCCGGAAGCACATGCGGCAGTCGACGACGGAGCACACGCGCCAAACCTTCCTGCGCATCCAGGAGCGGCAGGTCCAGTCCAAGCGTAAGAAGGGCGGCCCCAACTACGACCGGCCTCTGACGCAGGAGGAGCTGCTGGAGGAGGCCAAGATCACAGAGGAGATCAACCTCCGCTCCCTGGGTGAGCCGGCCGCCATGCCAAGGGGTGCAGGGGCCCCCCGAAACGGCATGGGAAGAGAGAGCGAGGGTGTCAGTGAGGCACTGAGCCTCCCCCTCGGTTTGTCTTTCCTTTCCCAGAGAACTATGAGCGCCTGGAAGCCGACAAGAAAAAGCAGGTCCAGAAGAAGCGGAAATGTGTGGGGCCCGTTATCCGGTACTGGTCAGTCACCATGCCCCTCGTCCCAGAGCCGGGCAAGGAGGAGAACGTGGACGTGGAGGGGTAGGTTGGGGTCACCTTGACGTGGCCCCGGTGGGTTTTTCTCCCCAGCCAGACCCCGGCTCCCGCTCCTGATCCCTCTGTTCCATTGTGGTGAGGGAGAAGCGGGTTTTGGGCAGCGCCTTGGAGCCCCCCCAAGCCCCACACTCCAGTCCTGGAGGGCGGCTTGAGCAGATTTGGCAGCTCTGCCCGCCCTGGGGATCTCCTGGGCGCTGATTGCGGCTCTTCCAGGTTGGATCAAGACCCGCAGCAGGCCGAAGCAGCTCCAGCCCCAGCTCCGGCTTCCACCGGGAAGTGCTCCCGCACCTTCATCTCTTTCAGCGATGACGAAACCTTTGAGCGCTTCTTCCCCAAAGCGAAACCACCACGGCTGCCGGTGCGGGAGATCTGCCCCGTCACCCACAAACCAGCCGTTTACCGTGACCCCATCACCGACATCCCCTACTCCAACATCCGCGCCTTCAAAATCATCCGGGAGGCCTACAAGAAATACATCACGGCGCACGGGCTGCCCAGCGCCGCCGCCGCCTCCGCCGCCCTGGGGGCCGCCGCTCCCCCCGGCCCCGACCCCAACATCCGTCCCACCCGCCAGAAGATCATCATCAAGCAGAGCGTCCCCACGACCTGAGTGCCAGGGGTCCGCGGCGGGGCTCCTGGCCACTGCGGGTTGAGGCCTCTCCTCGCTCCAACTCCTGTAGGTGACGGTTCGTTGCTCTATTTATCTCCTTATTACATTTTTTTTATATATAAAAAGAAATAAATCCGAGTACCCTACGTATAACAAGAGTGCGGACTCTCATTTCCATTCAACACACAGCGCCTGCAACACCAGGAGACCCTACAGTAAACACAGGGTGCGTACAACCCCTTGTTTTCCAAGAGACCCTATAATAAACAAGCGTTTTGTTCCGAGTGCTGCTGCATCCCAAAACTGCGATTTTGGGGGCTGGGGGTCACGTGGGAGCCATGTCACCCAGATGGTCTTGGGATGAAGGGGCATGAAATGTCCCCGTGGGGGTGACAGGGGGGGTTTGGGGGTCTCTGTGGGACCCTGAGCACAAGGTGTGGCCTCTCCCCCTACCTCCCCTCTCCCCGCTGGCTAGGGCACCCGAAGGGGTAACGGGGAGCCACTGGGTCATGAGGGCCCCCCATCTCCCCGGCAGGGCCCCCCCATCTCCCCAGAGGTGCCCCCACCATAGCAGGGCGCTGGGGTGGAGCTGGCGTGGGGCTGGCAGGGCTCGATAACACCCGGGGATATGTGATCTCGCCCCTCCCCGCTGCCGGCTCGCAGAATAAAGTGCTGATCTCATGCCCTGCGCGGCTGGAGCCCTTGGCTCAGCACTGGGGCTCGCACCCAGGCAGGCTCTGCCACCCCGGCGAGCGGCCAGGTAGGGCCCCGGGGTGGGGGTCCCAGGGGTGGGGGTCCCTGGGGTGGTGGATCCCTCCACCCCGCAGCCCCCCGGCTCTCACCCGGGGGTGTCTGGTCCTTCCCGGGGGCACTGGGGCGGGCGTGTGTGTGTGTGTGTGTCTCCAGCCTTAGGGACCCAGCTGTTGGGGGGAAATCTCAACCCAGTTCCTCTGGGGGGACCCAGCCCCAGTGTGGGGGGGAGTCATGTCCTCAGCATTCACCCCTTCTGCCCCCCCAGGGAGGGGGGGACCCATGTTGGGGGGCAAAGGGGTGCTGGGGGTGGGGGCGGGCAGCACTGGGGCTGCTGAACCGGGACCTGCCCCCTAAGCCGTGGGGGATACTGGGTCTTGGCCGTGGGGAGTGCGTCAGAGGCATGACTCCATTTCCCCGAAAGCTCCCCAACCACACCCCCTCGGCCCCCCCACCCTGGGATGCCCCACGGCCCCCCCAGCCTACCGGGAACCCAATACCACCCCGTGGCACGAGGGGGCCCTGCAGACCATGGCGTTTGGGGGGGGGGTGCCACCATGGTGGGGGGGTCCCCTTATGGTGCAGGGCATCCCCCCACCCCAGGAAGCCTCCCACAGCCGCTCAGCCCCCTGCAATCTCCCCCAGGCCACCCCCTGGGCCCCCACCATGACGTCCTACCGGCAGGAGCTGGAGAAGTACCGGGACATCGACGAGGACAAAATCCTGCGGGAACTGTCGGCTGAGGAGCTGGCACAGCTGGACACAGAGCTGCTGGAGATGGACCCCGAGGTGGGTCCCGGTCCGGGGGGGGGTGGTGAGCGGAATGGGTGCCACCTGGCTACCAGGGTCCCCCAGGGGTGACACGGAGGGTCCCCAGAACGTGCTGCTGCCGGCGGGGCTGCGGCAACGGGACCAGACGCAGAAGAGCCCGACGGGGCCGCTGGACCGGGAGGCCCTGCTGCAACACCTGGAGAAGCAGGCGCTGGAGGCCGGCGAGCGCGACGACCTGGTGCCCTTCACCGGCGAGAAGAAAGGTGCGGGGACCTGGGGGGGACACGGTGGGGACCTGGGGGGGACACGGTGGGGACTGTGGCGGGGAGCAGGGGGATGGGGCCCCGCAGCACCGGGTATATTTAGCTTGGCAGAACGGTCCTCGCCAGCAGCTCAGGTGTCCTGGGCGAGCTGGGTCCCTGCCAGCCCCGGGCATAGCCACCCCCTGGCAATATCACCCCCGATATGGCCACCTCCTGCAATGTCACCCCCAGCAATGCCACCTCCAGCACAGCCACCCCCTGGCAATGTTCCCCCCCAGCATGGCCACCCCCTGGCAACATCACCCCCCCAGCATGGTCATACAAACCCCCCCGGACTGTCACCCACTGGCAATATCATCCCCTGGACTCCCACCCCGGCAGCATCACCCCCAGGCACAGCCACCCCTGGGCCAGGTCACCCTCCGGCAGCGGCCACATCCCCACGCGCCCGGGGTGCGAGGCCGGGCAGGGTGCAACCCGTGTCCCTGCACCCAGGGAAGCCCTTCGTGCCCAAGAACCCGACACGGGAGATCCCACGGGAGGAACAGATCACGCTGGAGCCCGAGCTGGAGGAGGCGCTGGCCAACGCCACCGAGGCCGAGATGTGCGACATCGCCGGTGGGTCTCGCGCGGGGCCGTGCCTCGCACTGCAGCCTCGCACGGGGCTGCCACATCGCACCACAACGTTGCACAGGGCTGCCACATCGCACCGCAGCCTCGCGCCGGGCTGCCACATCGCACCACAACGTTGCACCGGGCTGCCACATCGCACCGCAGCCTCGCGCAGGGCTGCTACATCGCACCACAACGTTGCACGGGGCTGCCACATCGCACCGCAGCCTCGCGCCGGGCTGCCACATCGCACCACAACGTTGCACGGGGCTGCCACATCGCACCGCAGCCTCGCGCCGGGCTGCCACATCGCACCGCAGCCTCGCACCAGGCTGCCACATCGCACCACAACGTTGCACCGGGCTGCCACATCGCACCGCAGCCTCGCGCAGGGCTGCCGCGTTGCACTGCAACCTCTCATGGCGCAGCCATGTCGCACCACAGCCTCACGTGAGGCAGCCATATCGCACTACGGCATCGCACGGGGCTGCTGTGTCGCACTGCAGCCTCACACGGGGCTGCCTTGTTGCACCACAGCCTCGCACAAGGCTGCCACATCACACTGTGGCCTTGCACGGGGCCGCCACGTTGCAGCACAGCCTCGCGTGGGGCTGCTGCGTTGCATGACAACCTTGCACGGGGCTGCTGCGTTGCACCGCAGCCTTGCACGGGGGTAGCGTGTCCCAAAGCAGCTTCACGTGGGGGCAGCATGCTGCACCGGGGCGTTGCGCAGAGGGGGAGCGTGTTGCACAAGGGGGAAACACATTGCACGGGGACAGCGTGTCACACCCATGCTCCCCGCTACCAGGCATGTGCCAGGCCCCCAGCCCCCCTCGGGCAGGGCTGGGGGGGCTGTGGCCACCCCTGGGGGGACACGAGGGGACCAGGGGTGTCCTGGGGAACCCGCTGACCCCCCTGGTCCCGCAGCCATCCTGGGCATGTACACGCTGATGAGCAACAAGCAGTACTACGACGCGATCTGCAGCGGGACCATCACCAACACGGAAGGCATCAACAGTGAGTGCCCCGGGGACACGGGACATGGGGACGAGCCTCCCTGGGACAGGGGACATGGGGTCCATGGGGCTGTTAGGGGGGGAATTTGGGAACCAGAACCCCTCTGGGATTCCCCGTGGTGACCCCAAGCACACGTGCAAACGCATGTGTCCCCGTGTGTGCGTGGCCCCGTGTGCAGTCACATGTGTCCCCGTGCACACGTGTGTGCCCCAGGCGTGGTGAAGCCCGACAAGTACAAGCCGGTGCCAGATGAGCCCCCGAATCCCACCAACGTGGAGGAGACGCTGCAGCAGATCCAGGCCAATGACGGGGCTCTGGAGGACGTCAACCTCAACAACATCAAGGTGAGGGACCTGGTGGCAGTGTCCCCAAGCTGTCCCCAGGGTGTCAGTCCCGGTCCTGGGGTATCCCCATGGGGCTGGTCCCTATCCCAGGGTGTCTCTGGGGCACCCCAAGGTGCTAGTCACCATGCTGGGGCATCACTGTGGCCCCAGAGCGTCCCCAGGGCGTCCCTGGGTGCTGCTCCCTGCCCAGAATGGTGCCAGGGTGATGGGTCCCACCCTGGGGTGTCCCCCACCCTGGGGTGTCCCCATGAGGCTTGGTCACCCTTTCCCAGGGTGCTGCTCGCTGTCCTGGGGTGTCCCTGCAGGGTTGGTCCCTGTCTTGGGGCATCCCTGGGGTGTTTGTCCCCATCTTAGAGTGGCTCCAGGGCACCCCAGGGTGCTGGTCCTCATTCAGGGGCACCCATGTCCCCTTGGTGACATCCCGCATCCCCTCAGTGCCACTTACATCCCTTGGGTGATATCAGCACACTCTCAGGGATGTCACCATACCCTTGGAGACATCTACACCCCCTCGATGCCACTTACATCCCCTTGATAACACCCACATCCCCATGGGGATGTCCCCATCCCCTTGGTGACACCCACATCCCCACGGGGATGTCCCCATCCCCTTGGTGACACCCAACATCCCCTTGCTGCAGGACATTCCCATCTCCACGCTGAAGGCCATCTGCGAGGCCATGAAAACCAACACCCATGTCAAGAAGCTCAGCCTGGTAGCCACCCGCAGCAATGACCCCGTGGCCAGCGTGAGTCCTGGCACCATGTCCCCCATGTCCCCCCATGTCCCCAGACAGGGAGGGGACACGGTCCCCTGCCCCGGCTCCATCCTGGGCGCCTGCAAGCCCAGGTGACAGTGGCTTTTCCACCATCACCTGAGGCATCAGTGGCCCAGGATGTGCCAGAGTGGGGGTGCCAGCCCTGGGTGACACCCCAAGGTGACACCCTGAGGTGACACACAGGCCGTGGCCGAGATGCTGATGGAGAACAAGACCCTGCAGAGCCTCAACATCGAATCCAACTTCATCACCAGCACCGGCATGATGAGCATCATCAAGGCCATGTACCACAACACCACCCTGAGCGAGCTCAAGGTGGACAACCAGGTAGGGACAGGCACCCATGGGTGGCCCGGGGAGGGGACAGGGGTGTCCCCAACTTCCCGGTGTGCCTGGTTTCACCCTGGCCCCACAGTGCCAGCGGCTGGGCGACACGGTGGAGATGGAGATGGCCACCATGCTGGAGCAGTGCCCCTCCGTTGTGCGCTTCGGCTACCACTTCACGCAGCAAGGCCCCCGCGCCCGCGCCGCCATCGCCATCACCAACAACAACGAGCTCCGTGAGTGCCCCCCGTGCTCCCTCCCTGGGCAGGAATCGGGGTGGGTGGTCCCGGCCCTGACTGCCCCCCTTTCTCCCCCGCCCTCAGGTCGCAAGCAGAAGAAAACCTAACGCCCCCCCAACGCAGCACGAACAAGCTTCGGCTCCTGCTCCCTGGGGCTGCTGTAAATAAAGATGACAGAGAGATGCAGCTTCAGGATCTGCTCGGATGCACCCCGGGGCAGGATTTGTGCACACGGGCCAGAATTGGGATCGTAGGGATGGGCTGAGGGAGGGTAACACTGCCGGGGAGGCAGCGGGGGTATCCCCCTGCCTTGCAGCACTCGAGGCCCCCCGTTAGCCTCCGGCTGTTAATCCATGGAGGCTGAGCTGGACGCCTGGATCCCCTCGAGGATCCCACAGGGCCGCAGGGTCGGGGTATTTATGCCCGGGGGATTGGGTTACGGCACCATGAGGGTTGGGGGGAGCAGGGCAACCCCCCCGGCGGGCAGCCAGGTGCCCCTGTGGCATGGAGCCAGGCACCCAGGGCCCATGGAGGCTGGCACCCACCGCCCGGTGAGGCAGGCGGGGGAGACGCAGGGCCTATTTATAGGTCCCGCCACTTATTTATAGGCACGAGCTGAGCAAGTGGGTAAATCCCAGTGCCCAGGGGTAACATCAACCCAGGCAGTGCTGCCAGGGAGCCCCCCCATGGACAGGATCCGGCCCTGGGGGCCAGAGAGACCATTGGGCGGGTGTTTTCCCGGGGTGTGGATGCCAGCTCAGGGCACAGCCCTGTAAACGACAGTCCCATGGGTGCCCCCTGATGTGGGAGCACCCACAGGCACCAAAGGCTAGCAGGAAAAACAGGGAGAAACTGAGGCAGGGGGAGGGCGGTGGCACTGGGCGCTTTCCGAAGCGCTGGGACAGCTGCCGGGGCTGGGGAGGAGGGGGGGAACCCGGCACCGCCACCCCGAAAGGCCACGACCCGCACGCAGCTGCTAGTGTGCGAGAAAATGAGCATGACTTGGGCCAGGGACAGGGCAGGGATGGGCTGAAACCCACATCAAGGTTGGCAGCGCTTGCAGGGCTCTGGCCAGGGTGGGGACACCCGAAAAAGGAACCAGGTTGAGCATCCCAGGGTGGTAAGACACTGGGAACCCCAATACCACCCCTCCCCGGGACTTGCCCCAACGGCTCAGACACCTCTGTCCTCTCCAGCTGCCTCTATTAACGGTGGGGCTTGGGGACAGCCTGGGGGGGCCATCCCTGGGGGGACCAGTGGGGCAGAGCAGGGCCTCAGGCTGGCAGCAGCACAGGCGGCTCATCCTCATCGGAGTCAAATTCGGCATTCTCATCCTTCACCCACTTGCCGGAGCGGTCCTGGATCCAGCCGGCGCTGGGGATGGACGGACAGACAGGTGGAGGGAATGACAGGCGGCTCATTATGGGCTTCCCTACACCAACGGGGCCAAGACTCACCTCCGCAGCTGCAGGTATCGCTCCAGGGCCTGGCGTCTCTCAGGGCTTTGGGCTTCGGGCTGGCTCAGGGCCGATGATGAGCCTTTTCGTTTGCTGCCTCGCTGTGTCTGGGCTGGAGCCATCTTTGGCGCGTCTGGAAGGACAGAGAGGGGCTGGTGGGACCTGCAGAAACAGGAGAGGCCCGGCTGAGAGCCCGGGTGCCCTGCCCCGCCAGTGCCAGTACAGCTCCGGAGCCACCAGCTGGCTCTTACCCGCTCGCCTGCCACGGTGCCCCGGCAGCAGGGCTGCAGGGCTGGCGTCCGTGGCTTCTCCATCCTTCCGTGATGGCTCCAGAGGCGTCGGGGCAGCGCTTGGCCCTGTCTGGGTCATGCCAGCTCGTGAGCTGCTTCCCTCCACCCTGCGACAGGAGAAGGAGTCAGGGCCTCGCGCCACAAACGCCTGACGGTGGTGCGGCCCTGGCGCTGCCGGTGCCTCCCGAGAAGCCCAGAGCTTTCCCCTGTTCTCCTGCAGTGAAAACAAAGGTCTTACCCTGTCCTCCGGCAGCAGCTGCTGTAGGGAGCAGCTTTCAGCAGAGCGCTCCGGGCGATCCTCCTTGTCCGTGCCAGAAGAGGGGCTGGGGAGCCCTGGGGAGAGGGGACAGAGCTCAGGGGGGGCCCGGCCAGAGGGTCCGGCAGGGTGAGGACGGGGCATCTGCACCAACCTGCACGCCTGCCTCCTCTGCCTGCACCTCCTCCTCATGCTGCCGCTTCTGGACCACGTCCTGGAGCGAGCGCTTCCTGCCATAGAAGCGCTGCAGGCCTGGAAGAAAGCAAAGGGGATGGGGGGATGCGCTCACTCGGTGCAGCCCACCCCCGCCAGCCCCCCCACTTACTGCCCATGTGCTTCTTGCCGGCCCTATGGACGGTCAGCACATCCAGCGTGTCGAAGACAGGGCGGTGGGCGCACACCGTGCAGGCGTACCTACGCCAAAGGCGGGGGAAAAGCTGCCGTCAGGACCCCACAAGCGGCCAGAGAGGGGGCTGCCCTCGGGGGTCTTGCTCACCTCCCGCTCCTCAGCAGCAGCGCCTCGTCCTCGGGGATGTAGTTGGCCAACAGGTCCGCAACGCGTCTTTTCTGGGAGAGATCCAGGGGGCCGGGTGAGTGCTTGTCCTGTCTCCCCACCCCACCCCGTGCCCGCTGCCAGAGGCAGGGTCTGCCCCCAGTTTGCCCCACGGGGAACCAGCCCTTGCCCCCAGCCCTCTCCCCTTTTAGGCCAGGAAACCTTGGCACCCTGGGGACCCCCCATCTGAGGGAGCAAAGGTGGAGTGGGTGGGTGAACTGGGGTGTCAAGACTGGGGAGGGGGCGGTTTGGAGGGAGGGGGCAGTTTCGAGGAGCAGCCTGGGCCAAGGTGGGTGTTTGGGGCGCTGGGAGGGGAACCCTGAGGGGGGGTCAAGACAGGGCAGGGATGAGGGGGAATTGGGGGGGGCAGAGGGGCATTTGCAGGCAGGGAGAAGGGTGGGCAGGGAGGAACAGGGAAGGGCTGGGGGGCACCGGGGAGCGGGGGCAGGCCAGGGCAAGGGGGCGAACCCGGGGGGTGTGTGGGGAGGTCGGGGCCGGGGTTAGAAGAGCCCAGGGGCGCGGGGGGCGGGTCCGGGGAGCCAGGGGATGGATTGGGGGTTCCCGGGAGTGGGTTGGGGGGTCCGGAGGAGTCCAGAGAGTCGGGGGGTGGGTTGGGGAGTTCTAAGAGGGGTCCGGGGAGCAGGTTGGGGGGCCCAAGGGAGTCCAGAGAGTCATGGGGTGGGTTGGGGAGTTCCAAGAGGGGTCTGGGGAGCCGGGGGGTGGGTTGGGGGGTCCGGAGGGGGTCCGGGGGGGTTCTGGGGAGCCGGGGGGTGGGTTGGGGGGTCCGGAGGGGGTTCTGGGGAGCCGGGGGGTGGGTTGGGGGGTCTGGTGGGGGTTCTGGGGAGCCGGGGGGTGGATTGGGGGGTCCGGGGGGGTTCTGGGGAGCCGGGGGGTGGGTTGGGGGGTCTGGGGGGGGTCCGGGGGGGGTTCTGGGGAGCCGGGGGGTGGGTTGGGGGGTCCGGAGGGGGTCGGGGGGGGGTCTGGGGAGCCGGGAGGTGGGTTGGGGGGTCGGGGGGGGGTCTGGGGAGCCGGGAGGTGGGTTGGGGGGTCCGGGGAGGGTTCTGGGGAGCCGGGGGGTGGGTTGGGGTGTCTGGGGGGGTTCTGGGGAGCCGGGGGTTGGGTTGGAGGGTCTGGGGGGGGGGTTCTGGGGAGCCGGGGGGCGGGTTGGGGAGTTCCGGAGGGGGTCCGGGGAGCGGGTTGGGGGATCCGGGGGGGGGTCTAGGTCCCACCTGCAGCACCCCCAGCTGACCGGGGTCGTCCCCCTCCCGCTTGAAGGACATGGCGGCCCCGGCACCGGCCCGTGGTTACTATGGGAACCACCGCCCAGCTTCCGGGTGGGTTTTTCCCGGCATGCCGCGCGCGGGAGCGACGACCAATTAGAGCGCGCGGGAGGCGGAGCGAGCGGGCCCGCCGCGTTCCCGGGCGGTCGCAGCCCCGGGGCCTGACGGGAGTTGTAGTTCCGCGGGGCCGACCCTCGCGGCGGGCGGGGGAGAAGAGACACCCCCCCCCGGGGTTTGGGACGGGGGCACGGTCGGGGCCGAGGGGCTGGGGAGGACCGCGGGGTGGGGGTGGGGGTGGCGGCATCACTGCCCGAGGGGGCGGCCGTGTCCCGTCCCGTCCCGGACTACAAGTCCCAGAGGCCTCCGCGGCGGCGGCCGGGCCGGGCCTGGCGTCTCCGGCCTCCGCGGGGCCCGGGGGCGGTGGCGGCGGGGCCGAGCCCGCCCCCGTGAGCGGCGGCCGGAGCGCCGGGGTCCTGGGCCGGTCCCCGCCCGGGCCGGGGCTGCGTTCGCATGAGCCCCGCCCGCCCCCCCGCCCCGCGCTGACGGGGGCCGGGGCTGAGCGGGGCCGTCCCGCCATGGCGGCGGGGAGCGGGGGAACGGGAGCGTCCCCCCGGGAGCACCGGCTGGAGCCCGGGGACACGCTGCCGGGGCTGGCGCTGCGCTACGGGGTGACGGTGAGCGGCCACGGGGGCGGGGGGAGCATCCCGGGGTGCGGGGTGGCCGTGGGGCGGGGTCCTCGGGGCCGGGGCAGGGGGGGCTGCACGACCCCGGGATGCCCCGCGGTCCCGTGGGGCCACCGCTGTCCCTGTCCCCATCCCCTTCCCTCACCCACCCCGTCCCGACGGCTGTCCCCTATCCCACCGCTGCCCGTCCCCGTCCCATCATTGTCTCTGTCCCCGTCACCATCCTCATCCTCTCCCCGTTGTTGTCGCCACCCCATCCCGGTCCCCATCCCCATCCCGGTCCCCGTCCCGGTCCCTGTCCCCGTCCCCGTCCCCATCCCGGTCCCCATCCCCATCCCGGTCCCTGTCCCCAACCCGGTCCCCATCCCCATCCTCATCCCGGTCCCTGTCCCCATCCCTGTCCCCATCCCCATCCTCATCCCCATCCCCATCCCGGTTCCTGTCCCCGTCCCCATCCCCATCCCGGTCCCTGTCCCCATCCTGGTCCCCATCCCGGTCCCTGTCCCCGTCCCTGTCCCCATCCCCATCCTCATCCCCATCCCGGTTCCTGTCCCCGTCCCCATCCCTGTCCCCATCCCGGTCCCGGTCCCCATCCCCATCCTGGTCCCTGTCCCCATGCCCATCCCGGTCCCCGTCCCTGTCCCCATCCCGGTCCCCTCCCGTCCCTGGCAGATGGAGCAGATCAAGCGCGCCAACCGCCTCTACACCTCGGACACCATCTTCCTCAAGCCCACCCTCCTCATCCCCGCGCCGGTGCAGCCGGGGGGACCCTGTCCCGAGCACAGGGACGACGACAAGGACGCGCCCGTCCCCCCGGGGGATGCCCCGGCCGTCGCGTCCCGCCACGACCTCTCGGCCACCGATTTCCTGCGGCAGCTTGACGCCGAGATCGGGCGCTCCAAGGCGGCGGCGGCGGCACAACGGCTCCGTGCCGGCGGCACAGGGTGAGCGCGCCCGTCCTGCCTCCCCTTTTGGGGCAAAACAGGGGATATTGGCTGCAGGGTGTGTGGGCGGGTGGCAGGGCCACCCGTCAGTGCCACCCCGCTGCGTCCCCTGCAGCACGGCCGAGGCCGAAGGCACCCGGAGCCCCGACGCAAGGGGCCCGCCGGCCCCCCGGGGCCCCCGTCTCGGCCCCCGGCCCCTCACCCGGACCCCGCGGGCGGCCGCCCTCCGTGACGCCGAGGACGAGATCTTCACGCTGTGACACCGGGGACGTCAGGGACGTGCCGCCGTGACTCCCACCCCGTGGTGACGGGGACCTCGGGACACCCCCAGCACCCAGCCCCGGCCGGGGGATACTGGAAGAGACCCAGGGATTTTGGGGGGGACGCACGGTGTCCCCTCCCTGTCTCCTTCGAGGGGCCTGTCCCGCTGCAGGGACACCCAACGCCTGGGTGCAGAGCCAGCCCTCCCACAGGGCTACTGGGAGCTACTGGGACAAGATTTACCAGCTGGTTATATTTATTTGTACGCCTTTGCTCTTGCGGGGGTTTTTGGGGAGCTGGCACCCCGCCAGCCCCCCCCGTGCCAGTGCCTGGACCCCACGGGGCTGGGGACGGTCACCCCCCACCCCGAGAACCTGTAAATAAAACAGAGCACTGTCACCCAGCTCTGCTTGTTTGTCACCCCTCTGGGGACACCGTCACCCCCTCCCTGGGGATGCTGTCACCCCCTGGGGCCATGGACACCCCTCCAGGGACATGATTGTCCCTCCACGGACATGGTCACGGCCCTGGGGACGCCGTTAACCCCCCAGGGATGCGGTCATTTCCCCCTGGGGACATGGTCATCCCCTTGGGGGCATGGACACCCCACCTGGAGACACTGTCACCCCGCTGGGGACATGGTCACCATCCCTGGGGATGCTGTCACCCCTCAGGGACACGATCTGCACCCTGGGGACACAGTCATGCCCCCGGGGCTGTGGGTGCCCACTCAGGGACACCGTGTGTCCCCCGCCCCAGGTCACCCAGGGGACCTACGTGCCACGCCGCGCGGTGCCACCAGGGGTCACCCTGTACCCGCACCCTTGGGACCCCCCTGGGACCCGCCCCCAGAGCCTCGGGGGTCTCCCCAGGGTCCCCCAGGGCCACTCAGTCCCCCGAGATGCCCCCAGGGTCCCCAGTCCCCCCCCCCGCGGAGGCTGGGGACACCTGGGGACGGAGCCCAGTGCTCCCAGTAGCTCCCAGTCCCCACTGGGCCAGAAGCACACGCGCGTGCAAGCCCCCCCGCGCGCCCCCCCGCAGGGCTATGCCCACTCCCACGCGTGTGCGCACACGCGGGTGGAAGGCGCCCCCCCCCTCCGCTCCCCAGCAGCTAATGAGGATCAGCTCATTAACGGGGGATTAACGGCTATCTATAGGGTGGCCCCGGCGGGTGGGTGTGTCCCGGGTGGGGTCCCACGGGGGTCCCCGCCCCCGGCCCCGCTCCTGCCGCCGGCCGGTCCCGGCCCGTTCCGGGGCGGAGCCGTTCGGGGCCGTTCGGGTCCACTCGGGACCGTTCGGGTCCACTCGGGACCGTTCGGGACCGTTCGGGGAGCGGAGCCGGTACCGAGCGCGGAGGGGGGGGGGGGGCGTGTGTTGTGGGGGGTGTAGGTGGGCTGTTGGGGCGGGGGGGTGTTGTTGCGGGGTGTTGTGGGGTGCTGGTGGGGTGTAGGGGGGGGTGTCCGTGGGTGCGGGGGTCGTCCGTGGGTGCGGGGGTGCGCACAGCCGTGCCCCGCTGCGCACGCTTCTGGGGTCCCGGCGCTGCTGGCGACAGTTCCCGGGGCACTGGGAGCACTGGGGACACTGGGGTGGGGGTACTGGGGAGGTTGGGACGGGCACGTTGGAGCAGGGGCACTGGGGACACTGAAATGGGGGCGCTGGGACCACTGGGAGGGGGGCACTGGGTACGCTGGGATGGGGGGACAGGGACGCTGGGATGGGAGCACTGGGACCACCGGGAGGAGGGTACTGGGACCACTGGGATACAGGGGACACTGAAATGGGGGCACTGGGGACACTGAAATGGGGGCACTGGGACCACTGGGAGGAGGACACTGGGGACACTGGGATGGGGATACAGAGGATGCTGGGAGGGGGCACTGGGGACACTGGAAGGAGGCACTGGGGATGCTGGGATGGGGGGACAGGGATGCTGGGATGGCAGCACTGGGAGGAGGGCACTGGGGACGCTGGAACACAGGGTACACTGGGTGGCAGTACTGGGGACACTGGGAGGAGGCACTGGGACCGCTGGGATGGGGGTACAGGGACGTTGGAATGGGAGCACTGGGACCACCGGGAGGAGGGTACTGGGACCACTGGGGCGAGGGCACTGGGGACACTGGGATACAGGGGATACAGAGGATGCTGGGGAGACGCACTGGGGACACTGGGATGGAGGCACAGGGATGCTGGGATGGCAGCACTGGGACCACCAGGAGGAGGGTACTGGGGACACTGGGAGGGGACACTGGGAGCACTGGGAGCACTGTCCCTGCGCCCGGGGCGCGCGTGCCCGCTGTCCCCACGCCGCCCTACCCCGTGCCTCAGTTTCCCCCCGCAGCCCGGGGGGGGGGTCACCCTCAGCCCCACGTCCCCTCCGGGCGCCCGCGACGATGCCGGGGGTCCCACTGCCCTTCGTCGTCCTCCTCCTCCTCCCCGGGCGTGCGGCGCAGTCCTTCCCCCGGGACCTGGTGGCGCGCAGCACCGTGGGGCTGGCAGGTGAGCGGGGGGTGCCGGGGGGGTGGCCGGGACCCCGGGGGGCCGGCGGGGTGTCACCGCATCCCCCCCCGTCCCCGCAGCCACCGCCGCCTACCCCCGCTTCGGCGGCCTTCGGGGGGACAACGCCACGGCCCACCTCGGCCTCGACTTCCAGCGCATGCTGCGCCTCAACGGCACCCTCTTCGTCGCCGCCCGGTGAGCGGGACCGCGCGCTCGTCCGCGCTTGTGCAAGCTCGCGTGCGCTTGTGCGCGCTTGTGCATGCTTATCTGTGCTTGTGCAAGCTCGCGTGCGCTCGTGCGCGCTTGTCTGCGCTTGTGCGTGTTGTGCACGCTTGTGCCTGCCTGTCTGCCTGTGCAAGCTCGCGTGCGCTTGTGCGCGCTTGTGCATGCTTATCTGTGCTTGTGCAAGCTCGCGTGCGCTCGTGCACGCTTGTGCGCGCTTGGCTGCGCTTGTGCGTGTCATGCACGCTTGTACCTGCCTGTCTGCCTGTGCAAGCTCGCGGGCGCTTGTGCGCGCTTGTCTGCGCTTGTGCATGTTGTGCACGCTTGTACCTGCCTGTCTGCTTGTGCAAGCTCGCGTGTGCTTATGCGCGCTTGTCTGCGCTTGTGCGTGTTGTGCACGCTTGTACCTGCCTGTCTGCCTGTGCAAGCTCGCGTGCGCTTGTGCGCGCTTGGCTGCGCTCGTGCGTGTTGTGCACGCTTGTGCCTGCCTGTCTGCTTGTGCAAGCTCGCGTGTGCTTGTGCATGCTTATCTGTGCTTGTGCAAGCTCGCGTGCGCTTGTGCGCGCTTGGCTGCGCTTGTGCGTGTTGTGCACGCTTGTGCCTGCCTGTCTGCCTGTGCAAGCTCGCGTGCGCTTGTGCGCGCTTGTGCATGCTTATCTGTGCTTGTGCAAGCTCGCGTGCGCTTGTGCGCGCTTGTGCGCGCTTGGCTGCGCTTGTGCGTGTTGTGCACGCTTGTGCCTGCCTGTCTGCTTGTGCAAGCTCATGTGCGCTTGTGCGCGCTTGTGCATGCTTATCTGTGCTTGTGCAAGCTCGCGTGCGCTCGTGCGCGCTTGTCTGCGCTTGTGCGTGTTGTGCACGCTTGTACCTGCCTGTCTGCCTGTGCAAGCTCGCGTGCGCTTGTGCGCGCTTGTCTGCGCTCGTGCGTGTTGTGCACGCTTGTGCCTGCCTGTCTGCTTGTGCAAGCTCGCGTGTGCTTGTGCATGCTTATCTGTGCTTGTGCAAGCTCGCGTGCGCTTGTGCGCGCTTGGCTGCGCTTGTGCGTGTTGTGCACGCTTGTGCCTGCCTGTCTGCCTGTGCAAGCTCGCGTGCGCTTGTGCGCGCTTGTGCATGCTTATCTGTGCTTGTGCAAGCTCGCGTGCGCTCGTGCACGCTTGTGCGCGCTTGGCTGCGCTTGTGCGTGTCATGCACGCTTGTACCTGCCTGTCTGCCTGTGCAAGCTCGCGGGCGCTTGTGCGCGCTTGTCTGCGCTTGTGCATGTTGTGCACGCTTGTACCTGCCTGTCTGCTTGTGCAAGCTCGCGTGTGCTTATGCGCGCTTGTCTGCGCTTGTGCGTGTTGTGCACGCTTGTACCTGCCTGTCTGCCTGTGCAAGCTCGCGTGCGCTTGTGCGCGCTTGGCTGCGCTCGTGCGTGTTGTGCACGCTTGTGCCTGCCTGTCTGCTTGTGCAAGCTCGCGTGTGCTTGTGCATGCTTATCTGTGCTTGTGCAAGCTCGCGTGCGCTTGTGCGCGCTTGGCTGCGCTTGTGCGTGTTGTGCACGCTTGTGCCTGCCTGTCTGCCTGTGCAAGCTCGCGTGCGCTTGTGCGCGCTTGTGCATGCTTATCTGTGCTTGTGCAAGCTCGCGTGCGCTTGTGCGCGCTTGTGCGCGCTTGGCTGCGCTTGTGCGTGTTGTGCACGCTTGTGCCTGCCTGTCTGCTTGTGCAAGCTCATGTGCGCTTGTGCGCGCTTGTGCATGCTTATCTGTGCTTGTGCAAGCTCGCGTGCGCTCGTGCGCGCTTGTCTGCGCTTGTGCGTGTTGTGCACGCTTGTACCTGCCTGTCTGCCTGTGCAAGCTCGCGTGCGCTTGTGCGCGCTTGTCTGCGCTCGTGCGTGTTGTGCACGCTTGTGCCTGCCTGTCTGCTTGTGCAAGCTCGCGTGTGCTTGTGCATGCTTATCTGTGCTTGTGCAAGCTCGCGTGCGCTTGTGCGCGCTTGGCTGCGCTTGTGCGTGTTGTGCACGCTTGTGCCTGCCTGTCTGCCTGTGCAAGCTCGCGTGCGCTTGTGCGCGCTTGTGCATGCTTATCTGTGCTTGTGCAAGCTCGCGTGCGCTTGTGCGCGCTTGTGCGCGCTTGGCTGCGCTTGTGCGTGTTGTGCACGCTTGTGCCTGCCTGTCTGCTTGTGCAAGCTCATGTGCGCTTGTGCGCGCTTGTGCATGCTTATCTGTGCTTGTGCAAGCTCGCGTGCGCTCGTGCGCGCTTGTCTGCGCTTGTGCGTGTCGTGCACGCTTGTACCTGCCTGTCTGCCTGTGCAAGCTCGCGTGCGCTTGTGCGCGCTTGTGCGCGCTTGGCTGCGGTCGTGCGTGTTGTGCACGCTTGTACCTGCCTGTCTGCTTGTGCAAGCTCGCGTGCGCTTGTGCGCGCTTGTGCATGCTTATCTGTGCTTGTGCAAGCTCGCGTGCGCTTGTGCGCACTTGTGCGCGCTTGTCTGCGCTTGTGCGTGTTGTGCACGCTTGTACCTGCCTGTCTGCTTGTGCAAGCTCGCGTGCGCTTGTGCGCGCTTGTGCATGCTTATCTGTGCTTGTGCAAGCTCGCGTGCGCTCGTGCGCGCTTGTCTGCGCTTGTGCGTGTTGTGCACGCTTGTACCTGCCTGTCTGCCTGTGCAAGCTCGCGTGCGCTTGTGCGCGCTTGTCTGCGCTCGTGCGTGTTGTGCACGCTTGTGCCTGCCTGTCTGCTTGTGCAAGCTCGCGTGTGCTTGTGCATGCTTATCTGTGCTTGTGCAAGCTCGCGTGCGCTTGTGCGCGCTTGTGCGCGCTTGGCTGCGCTTGTGCGTGTTGTGCACGCTTGTGCCTGCCTGTCTGCCTGTGCAAGCTCGCGTGCGCTTGTGCGCGCTTGTGCATGCTTATCTGTGCTTGTGCAAGCTCGCGTGCGCTCGTGCGCGCTTGTCTGCGCTTGTGCGTGTTGTGCACGCTTGTACCTGCCTGTCTGCCTGTGCAAGCTCGCGTGTGCTTGTGCGCGCTTGTCTGCGCTCGTGCGTGTTGTGCACGCTTGTGCCTGCCTGTCTGCTTGTGCAAGCTCGCGTGTGCTTGTGCATGCTTATCTGTGCTTGTGCAAGCTCGCGTGCGCTTGTGCGCGCTTGGCTGCGCTTGTGCGTGTTGTGCACGCTTGTGCCTGCCTGTCTGCCTGTGCAAGCTCGCGTGCGCTTGTGCTCGCTTGTGCATGCTTATCTGTGCTTGTGCAAGCTCGCGTGCGCTCGCGTGCGCTTGTGCGCGCTTGGCTGCGCTTGTGCGTGTTGTGCACGCTTGTGCCTGCCTGTCTGCCTGTGCAAGCTCGCGTGCGCTTGTGCGCGCTTGTGCATGCTTATCTGTGCTTGTGCAAGCTCGCGTGCGCTCGTGCACGCTTGTGCGCGCTTGGCTGCGCTTGTGCGTGTCATGCACGCTTGTACCTGCCTGTCTGCATGTGCAAGCTCGCGGGCGCTTGTGCGCGCTTGTCTGCGCTTGTGCGTGTTGTGCACGCTTGTACCTGCCTGTCTGCTTGTGCAAGCTCGCGTGTGCTTATGCGCGCTTGTCTGCGCTTGTGCGTGTTGTGCACGCTTGTACCTGCCTGTCTGCCTGTGCAAGCTCGCGTGCGCTTGTGCGCGCTTGGCTGCGCTCGTGCGTGTTGTGCACGCTTGTGCCTGCCTGTCTGCTTGTGCAAGCTCGCGTGTGCTTGTGCATGCTTATCTGTGCTTGTGCAAGCTCGCGTGCGCTTGTGCGCGCTTGTGCGCGCTTGGCTGCGCTTGTGCGTGTTGTGCACGCTTGTGCCTGCCTGTCTGCCTGTGCAAGCTCGCGTGCGCTTGTGCGCGCTTGTGCATGCTTATCTGTGCTTGTGCAAGCTCGCGTGCGCTCGTGCGCGCTTGTCTGCGCTTGTGCGTGTTGTGCACGCTTATACCTGCCTGTCTGCCTGTGCAAGCTCGCGTGCGTTTGTGCGCGCTTGTCTGCGCTCGTGCGTGTTGTGCACGCTTGTGCCTGCCTGTCTGCTTGTGCAAGCTCGCGTGTGCTTGTGCATGCTTATCTGTGCTTGTGCAAGCTCGCATGCGCTTGTGCGCGCTTGTGCGCACTTGGCTGCGCTTGTGCGTGTTGTGCACGCTTGTGCCTGCCTGTCTGCCTGTGCAAGCTCGCGTGCGCTTGTGCGCGCTTGTGCATGCTTATCTGTGCTTGTGCAAGCTCGCGTGCGCTCGTGCACGCTTGTGCGCGCTTGGCTGCGCTTGTGCGTGTCATGCACGCTTGTACCTGCCTGTCTGCCTGTGCAAGCTCGCGTGCGCTTGTGCGCGCTTGTCTGCGCTTGTGCGTGTTGTGCACGCTTGTACCTGCCTGTCTGCTTGTGCAAGCTCGCGTGTGCTTGTGCATGCTTATCTGTGCTTGTGCAAGCTCGCATGCGCTTGTGCACGCTTGTGCGTGCTTGTCTGCGCTTGTGCATGTTGTGCACGCTTGTACCTGCCTGTCTGCTTGTGCAAGCTCGTGTGTGCTTATGCGCGCTTGTGCACGCTTATCTGTGCTTGTGCAAACTCGCGTGTGCTTGTGCGCGCTTGGCTGCGCTCGTGCGTGTTGTGCACGCTTGTGCCTGCCTGTCTGCTTGTGCAAGCTCGTGTGTGCTTATGCACGCTTGTGCACGCTTATCTGTGCTTGTGCAAACTCGTGTGTGCTTGTGCATGCTTGTGCATGCTTGTCTGCGCTTGTGCGTGTTGTGCACGCTTGTACCTGCCTGTCTGCTTGTGCAAGCTCGTGTGTGCTTATGCGCGCTTGTGCATGCTTATCTGTGCCTGTGCAAGCTCGTGTGTGCTTGTGCGTGCTTGTGCACGCTTGTCTGTGCTTGTGCATTGTGTGTGCTTGTACCTGCTTGTCTGCCTGTGCAAGCTCATGTGTGCTTATGCACACATGTACATGCTTGCCTGTGCTTGTGCAAGCTCATCCTCCCCTTTGCGTGCTTGTGCAAGCTTGTGCACACTTGTACGCGCTCGTGCAAGCTGACACATACTTGTACCTGCTTGTCAATGCTTGTCCCTGCTTGTGCAAGCTTGTGCGCACTTGTGCACGCTTGTACGTGCTTGTCTGTGCCTGCGCAAGCTTGTGCATGCTTGTTCACACTTGCACGTGCTTCTGGAGGCTTGTTTGCTTCTGCAAGCTTGTGCAAACTTGCGTGCGCTTGTCTATGCTTGTGCACGCTTGCGTGCGCTTGCCTCCACTTCTGCGTGCTCAAGCCCGACTGCCGCTGCCCGTGCACGCTTGCGCCCGCCAGCGCGTTGCTCCTGCACGCTTGTGCGCGCTTGTGCCCCCGGTGTTCCCTCCTGTGGCCTCGAATGTGTCCCCGCGGTCCCTCGCGCTTGCGCGTGACGCGCGTCCCCGTGTCCCCTCGCGCGTCCCCGTGTCCCCTCGCGCGTCCCCGTGCCCCTTCGCACGCTCACGCCCTCCCCCCCCCAGGGACCACATCTACGCCTTCGACCTGGGGCAGGACGAGGGGACGCTGTACCCGCAGCGGGTAAGGGGGCCGGGGCCGCCGTCCCTGGGGACACGGGGGGGCCGGCGTGGGGGGGTCCCCGTGCCCACCCCCCCCCCGTGTCACCCCGCAGCACCTCACCTGGGAGACGCGGGACAGGGAGAACTGCGCCATGCGGGGCCGGCTGCAGGTACGGGGGGTTTGGGGGGGGGTACGGGGTGCTGAGGGTTTGGGGGTGCCGGTAGAGGTGGGGGGGTGGGGGGTTATGGGGTGCGGGGGTACACGGGGGGCGCGGGCGTGCAGGGTGTGGGGGATACAAGGGGGCTCAGGGCAGGGGAAGGTGGTGACGCCACGGCCCCCCGTGTCCCCCCCCGTGTCCCCACCTGCCCCCGCGCAGGACGAGTGCCACAACTACATCAGGGTGCTGGTGCCCCGCGACGCCGGCACCCTCCTGGCCTGCGGCACCAACGCCTTCAGCCCCCTCTGCCGCACCTACCAGGTGGGGGGGGCCCGGGGGGGCGGGTGCCCCGGCGGGGGGCTCAGCTCCTGCTGGGGAGCGCAGGGGGCGGGGTGATGAGTTGGGGGGGGTCTCAGCCCTGGCAGGGAGCACAGGAGGGGGCGGTGGGTGTGATGAGTTGGGGGGGGGGTCTCAGCCCTGGCAGGGAGCACAGGAGGGGGCGGTGGGTGTGATGAGTTGGGGGGGGGGTCTCAGCCCTGGCAGGGAGCACAGGAGGGGGCGGCGGGTGTGATGAGTTGGGGGGGGGGGGTCTCAGCCCTGGCAGGGAGCACAGGAGGGGGCGGTGGGTGTGATGAGTTGGGGGGGGGGTCTCAGCCCTGGCAGGGAGCACAGGAGGGGGCGGTGGGTGTGATGAGTTGGGGGGGGGGTCTCAGCCCTGGCAGGGAGCACAGGAGGGGGCGGCGGGTGTGATGAGTTGGGGGGGGGGGGTCTCAGCCCTGGCAGGGAGCACAGGAGGGGGCGGTGGGTGTGATGAGTTGGGGGGGGTGGTCTCAGCCCTGGCAGGGAGCACAGGAGGGGGCGGTGGGTGTAATGAGTTGCAGGGGGGTCTCAGCCGTGGCAGGGAGCACAGGAGGGGGCGGTGGGTGTGATGAGTTGGGGGGTGTCTCAACCCTGGCAGGGAGCACAGGAGGGGGCGGCGGGTGTGACGAGTTTGGGGGGGGGTCTCAGCACCTGCTGGGGAGTGGTGGGGTGGTGGGTGTGATGAAGGTGGTGGGGTCTCAGCCCCCATTGGAGAGCACAGCAAGGCAGTGCCCAGAGGTGTGACGGGTGTGGGGGGGTCCTCAGCGGCTCCACACCGGGGCTGGGGGCAGTGGGGGGGTCCGGAGGGAGGTGTGATGAGCATGGGGAGGGTCTCAGCACCTTGCCCCCACCCCCAGGTGAGCAGCCTGGTGCAGGAGGGCGAGGAGGTGAGCGGCCAGGCCCGGTGCCCCTTCGACGCCAAGCAGAGCATCGTCGCCCTCTTCGTCGGTGGGTGCTGGATGCAGGGCGGGGGAGGACGGGGTCCCCGGGGTGGGGACAGGCTGACGCTGGTGTGTCCCCCCCCCGCAGACGGCAGCCTGTACTCGGCCACGGTGGCCGACTTCCAGGCGAGCGACGCCGTGATCTACCGCAGCCTCAGCCCCGGCCGCCCCCCGCTGCGCACCCTCAAGTACAGCTCCCGCTGGCTGCAGGGTACCCCACCGTACGGGGAGGGGGGCGGGGGTCTGGGGGGGACGCAGGGGCTGGGATCTGGGATCGAGAGGCGGAGGGGGCAGGGCAGGGGGTGAGCGCGGGGTGGGGGACGGGGACGGGAGGCAGCGGGGGCTGACACCCCCCCTCCCCGGTCCCCCCCCAGAGCCCCACTTCGTCCAGGCGCTGCCCTACGGCCCCTACGTCTACTTCTTCTTCAGGGAGGTCGCCGTGGAGCTCAGCGCCCTGGGCAAGGTGGGCGCGGGGACGTGGTGGCGTGGGGGGCATCGAGGCAGGGGAGACCCCAGTGCCTCTTGCCGGGGTGTCCGGCCGGGTGCTGGTGCCTCTCGGGGTGCTGCTGCCTGCGGGTGGTCCTGGGTGCCAGCCCCTTGTGTGGGTACCCATGGGTGCCAGCCCAAGGTGCCAATGCCCCGGCTGCCCAGGTGACAGTGCCGGTGCCCGGGTGCCGATGCTCGTGGGTCCCTGGGAGCTGATGCCCGTGGGTGCCTGGGTGCCGATGCTTGAGGGTCCTTGGGTGCTGACACCTGTGGGTGCCCATGCGCTGGTGCCCAGGTGCCAATGCCTGCGGGTCCCTGTGTGCTGATGTCCATGAGTGCCCGTGTGCCGTTGCCCATGGGTCCCTGGGCGCTGACACCCATGGGTGCCTGTGTGCCAAAGCCTGCAGGTCCCTGGGCGCTGACACCCATGGGTGCTCACGTGCTGACACCCATGGGTGCCCGCGAGCCGATGCCCGCGGGCCCCTGGGTGCTGACGCCCGCGGATGCTGGCGCAGGTGGCAGTGGCGCGGGTGGCGCGGGTGTGCCGCAACGACCGGGGGGGCTCCCCGCGGGTGCTGGAGCAGCACTGGACGTCCTTCCTGAAGGTGCGGCTGCAGTGCGCCGTCCCCGGGGACGCCATCTTCTACTTTGACGTCCTGGAGGCGGTGACACCCCCCCGGGCCCTGCACGGGCGCCCCGCTGTCCTCGCCCTCTTTGGCACCCAGCCCAACAGGCATGGCGGCGGGGGCGCGGGGACACGGTGACGGGGGGACACGGGCTCATGGGGGACGTGAGCGTGGGGACGCGGGTAGCCAAGGGGACGTGGGGCTGTAGGCACACAGGGCAGGGGAGCGCGGCATGGGGGGACGTGGGCAGGGTCATGGGGACAGGAGAGATGGGGACGTGGGGACATGGGAGGGACAGACATGGGGACGGGGGGATGCACTCACACGGGGACGTGGGGACACAGGAGATAGGGACAGGGGGATGGACTCGCAGCGGGACATGGGGACACAGTGGGACAGGGGACCGGGATGCAGACACCGGGGAACAGGGCGTGGGGACACAGCGGGGACCAACAGGGACACGGAGGGGCCCTGGCCAAACCAAGGAGGGGACAGGGGTGTCCCCAGCACCGGTGCCACCCCCCCGCTGCCGCAGCATCCCTGGCTCAGCCGTCTGCGCCTTCTACCTGGCGGACGTGGAGCGGGCGTTCGAGGGACCCTTCGCCGAGCCCCGTGGCACCGCCGGCACCTGGACCCCAGTGCCCGAGGACAGGGTGCCCCGACCCAGGTACCTGCACCCCGATGCCTGGGTCCCCCCAGGGTGCGGCGGACGCCGGGGTCCCCACGCCGGTTGTGCCGCAGGCCAGGCTGCTGCGCCAGGATGGGACCGGCTGCTGGCATCGCCACCTCCCGGGACTTCCCCGATGAGACGTTGGCCTTCGCCAAGGAGCACCCGCTGCTGCACGGCGCCGTGGCACCCGCCGGCGGGCGGCCCCTCTTCACCCGCACCGGCACCAGGTGCGCCCCCGCGGCGGGGACGGGTGGCCTCGGGGACAGGGTGGCCTCGGGGACAGTGGGTGGCTGGTGTGAGGAGGGCGTGGGTGCGCAGGGGGTGAGGGTCCTGTGGGTGCTGCAAGGTGGGGAGGGTCCTTATGCAAGGCTCCCGTGCAAGGGTGCGTGAGGCCCTGGTGCAAGGGACATGCGAGGCCACACGAGCGTGCAAAGCCCCAGTGCAAAGATGCGCAAAGCCCTGGTGCAAGGCCATGTGAGCGTGTGTAGGCCCCAGGTGCAAGGGCGTGCAACACCGTGCAAGGCCCAATTGCAAATGTGTGCAAGGGTCCCGTGCAAGGGTGTGCAAAGCCCCAGTGCAAGCCAGCGCGAAGCCCTGGTGCCCGGGTGTGCAAGACCCTGGTGCAAGCGGCTGCAGAGCTGCGTGTGAGGAGGGTGCACTGGGTGCAGACTGACGCAGCTGGCGGTGGACGTGGGCGCGGGGCCACGGGGGAACCAGACCGTGCTCTTCCTGGGTGCTGAGGACGGGCGGGTGCTGAAGGTCCTGGCGGCCACGTGGCACCCTGGGGCCACCCGGCACCCCAGTGGCACCCCAGCACCCGGTGATAGCCGGGAGCCTGGTGACACCGGGGATGCTGGCTCCGAGACGCTGCTGCTGGAGGAGATCAGCCTCTATGACCCTGGGCGGTGAGCGCCAGGCACTGGGTGCCCGGGGCTGTGGGTGCTGGGGGGCTCATGGGCGCTGTGGGTGCTGGGAGACTTGTAGGATCTGTGGGTGCTGGGGGGCTTGTGGGCACTATGGGGCTGTGGGTGCTGGTGGTGCTGGGGGGCTCGTGGCGGCCATGGGTGCTGGTGAGTGCTAGGAGGCAGAGGGCACTAATGGGTGCAGCGGTGGTGTGGGTGCTGTACAGGTGGTGTGGGTGCCACAGGACATTGATGGGTGCTGGGGGGGGCCAGATGGATGCCATGGGGAGCTGATGGGTGCCATGGGGTCACGCAGGTGCTGCAGGGCCATGCGGGTGCCATGGGCACCGGTGGATGCCGTGGAGCCGCAGGGTGCTAATGGGTGCTGGGGGGTGCTGGCAGGCACTGGGGGGTGCTGCCGGGTGCCGTGAGGCTGTGGCTGCTGGGGTGGGCTGCAGTCACGATGGGTGCTATGGGGGGGGTACAGGTGCCGGGGGCCACGGGGCGCCAGCCGGGTGCTGGGGCTGGAGCTGCATCTGCCAGGCCGGGAGCTCTACGTCGCCTTCGCCGGGTGCCTGGTGCGTCTGCCCCTGAGCCGCTGCGCCCGGCACGGCGCCTGCCGCAGGTGAGCGGGGCGCGGACGGGGCGCGCGAGGGAGTGTGAGGCGCGAGGGGGTGCGAGGGCATGGAGACGTGAGAGCACAGGGGCGTGCGAGGACGTGCGAGGGCACGGGGGTGTGCAAGGGCACGGAGACGTGAGAGCACAGGGGCGTGCGAGGACGTGCGAGGGCACGGGGGTGTGCAAGGGCACGGAGACGTGAGAGCACAGGGGCGTGCGAGGACGTGCGAGGGCACAGGGGTGTGCGACGGCATGGAGACGTGAGAGCACAAGGGCGTGCGAGGACGTGTGAGGGCACGGGGGGGTGCGAGGGCACGGGGGGGTGTGAGGGCATGGAGACGTGAGAGCACAGGGGCGTGCGAGGACGTGCGAGGGCACGGGGGGGTGCGAGGGCACGGGGGGGTGCGAGGGCATGGAGACGTGAGAGCACAAGGGCGTGCGAGGACGTGTGAGGGCACGGGGGGGTGCGAGGGCACGGGGGGGTGTGAGGGCATGGAGACGTGAGAGCACAGGGGCGTGCGAGGACGTGCGAGGGCACAGGGGGGTGCGAGGGCACGGGGGTGTGCGAGGGCATGGAGACGTGAGAGCACAGGGGCGTGCGAGGACGTGCGAGGGCACGGGGGGGTGCGAGGGCACGGAGGGGTGCGAGGGCATGGAGACGTGAGAGCACGGGGGCGTGCGAGGACGTGCGAGGGCACGGGGGGGTGCGAGGGCACGGGGGTGTGCGAGGGCATGGAGACGTGAGAGCACGGGGGCGTGCGAGGACGTGCGAGGGCACGGGGGGTGCGAGGGCATGGAGACGTGAGAGCACAGGGGCGTGCAAGGGCGTGCGAGGACGTGCGAGGGCACGAGGGGCTGCGAGGGCATGGGGGTGTGCGAGGGCATGGAGACGTGAGAGCACAAGGGCGTGCGAGGACGTGCGAGGGCACGGGGGGTGCGAGGGCATGGGGGGGTGCGAGGGCATGGAGACGTGAGAGCACAGGGGCGTGCGAGGACGTGCGAGGGCACGGGGGGGTGCGAGGGCGGCTCCGGCACCTGGCCCCCTGGGTCCCCCCCGTGCAGGAGCTGCCTGGCCGCCCGTGACCCCTACTGCGTCTGGCTGCCCCCCGGGGGCTGCGTCCCCTTCTCCGAGGACCTCCCGTAAGTGTCCCCCGCGGTGGCTTTCCCTGGGGGCTCCCCCCCCCCCCCTCCCAGCCCTGAACTCCTGCATCCCTTCCTCACGGGGTGGGGACACTGGGGACGGTGGGCGATGTCCCCCCCGTGTGCGCCAGGAGCGGCTTCGAGCAGGAGGACGTGGAGGCATCCCCCGGGATCACTGGGACCTGCCAAGGTGAAAAGGAGGGAACGCGGGTGACAGTGGGGTCGCTGGGGACATGGGAATATTTGGGGACATAGAGGGTTACCACGGGAATTTCTGGGGACGCGAGGTCACGGGGGATGCAGGTGGCACCAGGGGGCCCCAGGACACGTGGGTGACACCGGAGGATGTGGAGGACATCGGGGGGACGCGGGTGGCCCCAGGGGACGTGGGTGGCCTGGCCCGACGCCGCTCTGCTCTCACAGATGCACCAGCTGCGGGGGACGGTGACGGGGACAGGGACTTGGCCCATGGTCAGTGACACCCCGCCTGTCCCCCCCCGGACACCCATTGGGAGGGACCCTGGGGACCGCGGGGAACATGGGAGGGAACCCGGGGAGTAGGAACTACCCCTGGGAAGGGAGAGGGATCCCAGGGGTGGGGGGACCCCACGGACCGGGAGGGACCCCAGGGATAGGAGAGAGGGACCCTGGGAATGGGGGGGGACCCTGGGGATGGAGGGGGGACCCCCAGGGGTGAGAGAGGGACCCCAGCGACAGGAGAGGGACCCCAGGGGTGGAAGAGGGGCCCCGGGCACCAGGAGGGACCCCAGGGATAGAAGAACCCAGGGTGGGGGGACCCCCGGGACAGGAGATGGACGCCAGGGGTGGGGGGACCCCAGGGACCCCAGCAATAGGAGAGAGGGACCCCGGGGATGGGGAGGGACCCCAGGGACCGGGAGGGACCCCGGGGGGGGGGTCCGGGGCGGGGGTCGGGCCCCTCCGTGCGCGTGGTGGGCTGACGGGTGCTCCCGCAGGCGTGCGTCGGGCCGGGCCGGGGGCCGCGGCGACGGTGCCGGTGCCGGTGCTGGTGGGCTGCGTGCTGGGCGCCTTCGCCCTGGGTGCCCTGGCCGCCGGGCTGCTGGTGGCCTGCTGCCGCCGCCCCGCTGGCCCCAAGGGACCCCCGGAGCCCGCCGCCGCGCCGCGGCCCCCGGCCCAGCCGCCTGCCCCCCGCCTCTACCCCCCGCTGCCGCCCCAGGGAGGGGCCGGGGGCCTGCGGGACCCCCCCGAGCTGCCCACCCCCGAGGCCACCCCGCAGCCACCCCCCAAGACGCCCCGGGAGCGGGTGGCAGAACCCCAGCGCGGCCAAGCCACCCGTCTCGGCGCCCCAGGGTGCCCGGAGCCCCCCGGCCCGGGACCCCCGGCCAAGGCCACCCTGGAGGAGCTGCTCCAGCGGCTGCACGGGGCGGGGGGCTCGGGGTGGCCGGTGACCCCCCCGGGCACGAGCTCTTTCGCCAACCGGGTGCAGCCGGGCGCCCCGTTCTGCAGCCTCCCCCCGGGCCCCTACGACGGGGCACCCCGGCGGCTGGACGTGCCCCCCGACAGCCCCCCGCCGCCCCGGCGGCCCTTGGCACAGAGACACTCGCTGGGGGGGACGCCTGCGAGACCGCCGGGCCCGGCCCGGGGGCTCACCCGCATGCACTCGCTGGGGACCCCGGGGGGGCCGGCCTGGGGCCCCCGGCCCGGCACCGTGGAGCGTTCCCTCTCCGTGAAGCCCCCCCTGCTCCCCAAACCACTGCTGGTGCCGGCGGCCCCCGCGTGGCCCTGAGCCCCTCGCCCCCGAGCCCCTCGCCCCCGCTGGGGACATCCTGGTCCCCAGCACCCGTGGGACACCCCTGCTGTGGCTGGCGGGGGGGGTCCCCGAGCCATCCCTGTCCTCCTGCCGCAGGTGGCAGGGTCCTCGCTTCCCCAGCTCCGTCCCGAGCCGTGAGGGTCCCCGTGTCCCCATTTCCCAGGGCTTTTGGGGTTTTTTTTTGATCCTTTCTAATTTATTGGCTGCTTTGGGGGCGGTTGGAGCCGCCGCCACGCGCCCCGCTGGCCGCAGCCCCCCCGGGGGACGCCAGGAAGGCCGTGGGACACGGCGGCTCTCCGCGCCAGAGCTCGGATCGTCCTACCGTGTAGGACCAGGGCTCGGCCCCGGCAATTAAATACGTGGTCGCTGCCGCGCCGGTGCCCGCCTGGCTCTGTCCGGGGTGAGGGGGGACAAGTGGGATGGGACAAGGCGGGGAAGGTGTCACCAGCCCCCTGAGCCCAGCTTGGGGGCCCTGGGGCGTCCCTGCAGAGACGGTGGCACACGAGAGACCGGGGGACACGAAGGCGCTGGCTGAGGGGAACGGGGCTGACGGCAGGGGTAAAGGAAAGCTGCTGCCAGAGGTCGCGGTATTTTATTAAGAAACACAGTACAAAAAAAAAAAAAAAGTATAAAGGTTGAAATTTCCACATTTCCAAACATTTACCCCCAGCAGAAAAGGGGTCCCGAGCACTTGGCTCCTCGTCATGGCCCTAACAGGGTCCGCAGGGACCTGCCCCCATGAAGGGGCAGTTTGTTCTGCAATAAATACCCCGGCGCCGCGCCTGGCACGGGGGAAAGCAATCTGATAAAGGCGAGATTAAAGAAATAATCAGATTTGGCAACAAGAACCGCCCTGTGGGCGATGGGTCGGGGTGAAAGGGGGGTACAGAGAGGGGAGGCCCCGGCTGAGGGCTCCGGGGGACCCGGGCCACGCTCAGCTTAACTCCCGGGATTTGTTATTTCCCTTCGTGGTCGTCTGGAGAGGATTTAGTTTGTGTTTCTGCGAGCCCTTCCGCTCATCCCCACCGGATTTACAACGCCCCGCTTCCGATTTAGCATAATGGGAACGGGTTAGAGCTGGTTTCTGCGAGCAAGAGGGAAAGAAGCGTCTGATGGAACCCAAGCTGGTTCCATGAGTGCCAGCCCGCCTCCTCCACGGAGGAGAAACAACGCTTGTTCCTCAAGGCCGCAACTTCTGCACTGGCGTCCCCGGGAAGCGGGCCGGGATTCTCCCACCCGCCCAAGCACGCAAGCGAGCGCGGATGCGATCCCGAGCTCGCAGCGGAGGGGAAGTCGGGCTGGAGGTGTGGGCGGAGGGGAGCGGGGCTGCTCGGCCCCGATAAGAGCGCAGCCTCCGAGAGCCGAGGGCTTTTGTGTAGCCTTTAACCTCCCCAAACGCTGCGCTTGCCGGTGGAAGCGGCGCGAGGACGGAGAAGGCGTGGGTGAGGAAAGCCCTGACACGGCAGAGTCCAGCCCGGACTCCTGTGGGAGGTTATTTACCCGCTCACAACAGCCCTACGCTGCCACGGCCGACTACGCACCGACCAGAAAACCGCTGCTCTTAGCTTAAAAAACTCCCAGTCCTTTCTGTGGATTCTGAGGCTGCAGCCGGGTTTAGATTCTTTCGTTTAGAAAGCCGGGCAGAGATCAAATTCTCCTCGGCTTTGTTCAGACCCCGTACGCAAGTACTTCTAAAAATAAAAGATACGTGTGATTTCCCCCCCCTCCGCGAAGCGAAGCAGCGGGAACACTGTCAGCTTTATTTGTTCCAACTCTATAAACCAAATCCAGTTACCGTGAGCGCCATGGCCTTTTTTTTTTTCCCCCTCCTCTTCTGAAGGGGAAGTTTGTTCCCCAGCTGAAGGGACTTTTTGGCAAAACTGACCCTTTTCAGGGGAAGGATGGAAATAACTGAGAATCGCAGTGCTGTCGAAGGCACAACACGGCGTTTATATACGCTACAGCTGCCGAGCTCTTCAAATTTACAAACAATAAGCACAAATTTCAGGCAAAACGTAAAAGCCAAAGTTGACGGCGTCCCTTTACAGCCGTAAACGCTTCCGGGTATTAGAAGAATCTGCCTGGATTTACTTTAATGCAGTCTTGAACCCTCCAACGGCGATTTTTAGTTCAAACAGGCCCAAATTGTCAATGTTCTGGGGAACGAAAGAAAATAACTTAACGCGTGCTCGAAGACAGCGGGGAAACGCTGAAGTAATCAAGAACCGGGAACCGAGTCTCTCCAAACATTCATTCATAAAAAATAATTATTAAAGCCTTCTTCAAAACATCTTTAGGAAAAAGATAAAAAAGTCTCATTTATAAATATAGCTACACTGGTTATAAATAAGTGCACTTTGATTCTCAAAACCCAGCAAGTCTCACGAAGCCTCTACAAGAGTCGTCGCGTAAACCTTCCTCTCCTACCGCTCGCTGGCGAGCCCAGCCAGCGAAACGCTGCCCAAAACGGGATTTCGGCAGATCCCACCTCCAGGAACTGACTGGTTTTAGGAGGAAAAGCAGTTTCCTCTCAGGATAAGAAATTCCTTCAGAGCCGTGGCTGTACGTCCATACCTTTATGAACACGTCAGTCCGTATTACGTCTCCGACGTCACGATACGGGCTGATCTACCGGCAAAGAAACGTTAAAAAGGCAGTACCTGAACCAACAGAGAACCTTATTATCCGGACACGCTTGGAAATAACAGGGAAAAACGCAACGCCAGGACCACGGCACTGAATTATCACCTCGAATCCTGCCAACGGTTACAAAACTAGGACAAAAAAACCCCAACAAACCCCAAAGCAATAGACTACGGCCCAAAAGAACTACGGATTTTTATCCTGCGTGAGGGCGTTCTCACAGCAAGCAGGCCAGCTGCCAGCGCCTCGGAGCTGCAAGCCGCTCCTCGCCCTTAAAACCTTTCTGTGACCGACGGTATTTTTCTGAACTTCACTTGTTTATGGTGTTTTTCTAAACTTCACTGGATAATCTTTCATGACCAAGTTCCACACGATTATTCGGGGTGTTTCCAATCAGTTCCCTGCCATCTTGAAACCCAGAACGTGCTGTACTAAACGGACCCCTGCGCTAAACGGGCCTGCAAAGAGTAAAAAAAATACAAACGTTTCAGTAACAAGATCAGCTGCTTGTTAAAAAAAGGTTTTTAGTATCTTTAAAAATAAAAACTGCTTAGTAAAAAAGTGACAGGTATCTCCAGAGACAACTCGACCGCCCAGCTGTCTTGCAGCGACCGCCGTGCGTAGAGTTTTGCATACATAATCGGTTCACGCCGCTGTTCAGCGCAGAAGCGTCAAACAGAACATTTGACTAAATGTCGTAAAACTGAGGGGGAGTTTTTCACGATCCCTTTGGGTAGGTAAGGGGTCCGACGCAGAGCTCCCCCAGACTGTCCCTGAAAGAAAGAGGGCGAAGCAAAGTATTCCCTGATAGCGTGAAATGCTCCAGCTGGCAGGCAGTCAGCCCGGCCCTTGCTCTCGCGCTGAGGGTTGCCTCAATCGAAAGGATTCACGGTTTTGGAAGAAAGAGAACACGTAATTCCCTTTCTCCCCACCTCTGAGGGTTTAAAAGCAACACCCCAAAGACTACTTTTTCTGGAGGTGCAGATCCGGCCACTCGACTTTGCAGACGGGAGCGAACACCTCAGGTTCTTGGAGAAAGTCTGTTTTCAGTGCTGTGATTTCCAGGCAGCCGAGCGCTAATACCAGCTGCTTTGGCAATGAGGTATTTCTTTTCCACTCCCCAACAATGCAGGTATTGACATCACCAGATAAGCCGTCAGGTCACTTGCTGGCTAAAATTTTGTTAAAAAGCTTCCAAGCCCTCAAGGTCAAGCTTTAAAAGCACCTTTTGGCACCGTGCTGAAAGCAGAGTTATATTGCGAGCAGCCAGGGAAGGTTCTGCCCCTGGCGCTGGGGTGGCTTCGACAACAGCCCTCTGCCCTCAACACTGCTGGCCAACAGCACCTTATTGAACAAAAAACGAAAAAAAATAAAAACAAACAAACAAAAAAAACCCCAAAACCCCAACCCAAAGAAGTCATCTTCCTTTACAAAGCCCAGCCAGTCATCGAGGATTAGGAGGTTACAGTTTCCACAGTGATATCAGTCGGCTGATCCGTTTCCAACACGGAGAGCACGGATTCCTTGATGTCCTCTGAGGTTATCACAAGCGAGTCGACCTCGGCGACCTCTTCGAGCACCGTCACCTCGGCTCCGTTGGGCTGCTGCCTCACCATGGCTGCCAGCTTCAGCCGGTACTCCTCTGCCTCTTGTTCTTTCCTTATGAGCTGGCTGCGATACTCCTGAGCCTTCTGGTTCGCCTCTTGCAACTGCTGCTGTAGTACTTCCCGTTCAACACTGTCCTACAGAAAACACAAGTTGAGAGAGCCCGCGATGGAGGCCCAACCTGCGACATGAAGGAAACGGGGGCTGCAAGCACTCCAAGTTACGAGTTACAAAAGCCAAACGCTCTAAGGCGGCGCTTAGAAATGTGCTTGGGTTGAGTTCCGTTCAACTGGTTTGCTCATCACAGGTTACCAGAGGGAACCGGGACACGGGAAGGCACAAACTGGCTGGTGGGTGTCCCCACAGCATGCAGGGAGCTGGGCTGGAACTTATGCACCATCTCACCGTGATGAATTTCAAAGGTTGGGAGCAGGTGTAACCAAGGAGCAAGAAAAATAAAGAGCTATTAGTGCTGAGAAGTTGAGAGGCAATCGAGAAGAACGTTCTTCCTCCCCAACAGAGAGTGATGGGAGAGTCGTTCCTGCCACTTTATGAAGAGACTTGGCTTCCACCCAGCCCGTGTGTTGTGCTTCTACAGGAAATCCCAAATAATCTCAGTAAACGACCACGATTCATGTAAAAACCCTGAGCTACAGCTTCAGCATAGGCAAAAGGGCAACAAGTGATTTAGCTGGCTCTTCTCCTCCTGCCTATACTCGACCGAGCATCGCTCCTCTCAACCGCTTGCGTGTTCATTCCTGACGCAGGAGCGTGTGCGGGGAGAGCAGGGAGCCACCCGGCAGTTTGTTACAGAGACATCCCCGGGCTCAGCCGAGCAGGGCGCACGCAGCTCATCTCTGTTCTGAGGTGGCTTTGGCAGACCGGGAGCCCGACATCCTCAGCACAGCAGAGAAACAGGCAGGAGACGGCGGCAATCAAAGTTACAAGCAGCAGTATCTACCTGGTCTTCCTTCGGGTCATCTACATTTTGTTCCACTTTTTGCTTCTTGGCCAGCGGCACTTCTTCCTCTTCTGCGTCACCTCTCTCTTCAAGAACAGTCTCCTCTGCAACCTGACCAGCAGGTACAGTTAAAACTGAAAAATTAAAAAGGTGACAAATTATACAGTGTGAGACATGCTTTTGCACAGATGTTTCCTGAAAGACTTCTCTGAAGTCAGTGCATCAGCGTGGTTCTGGAGAAAAGGAGGAGACCTGCGGATCAGCAATGCCGAGGTCTTCCTGGAGAGGAGAGAAGCTCTGGACCAGGTTTCCAGTTTTCTTTATTCAGGCCTCCGAAATACTCGAGTATTTCACCACAGCTGGGCCGACAGAATCCAAAGTCACAGATTTGCATCTTAGAAAACGTGTGAGGTAAAAACTATCGTTCTGATGCCTCAGTAATGCAATTCATAGCCAAGACAGGCTAAGCAAGAGGAACAGAAAGCTCTTCTCGAAAATTCCCAGTACAGACAGTCCCAGTGGCTAAGCTCTGAATCAGCTTTAAGCGCCTGCAAGAGCTGCAAATACTCCAGAGAATAAACACATTTTAAATCTGCAAACATGGGTTTTCACTTTGGGAAACCGGTAGCAAGAATTCGTCCAACCGAGGAGGAGGAAGGCACCACGTGAGCTACTGAAGGTAGCTCTACCTAAACAGTCGTCCCTTTGTCTTCCTTAGACTAAGAATGGGTTACAAGCCAGGAATTATTTGTAGTAATTTGGCAAATAATTCTGAATAATTAACAGCTTTAGAAAATTGTTTCTCACTCGTGAAGTCCGTAAACAGACAGAACTGATGTAACCCATCTCACATTGCAACACTGTACGCCTGTCACAGGAGAGCTGCGCCGCTTCCTAATCCTCTATTTCTGCACCAACGTTAATCCAAATAATCGAGTATCCCTAGGACGTGCTTAAAGAACTGTTGGTAGTAGACAAGGCTGGTGAATTACATCCCTCGAGGAAACAAAAATTCACTGTAAGAGCACTCTGGAGCTCTGCCCTGCTTTACTGAACACGATTTACATTTGCCTCGTAAAACTGACAGATTATATTGCCCTAGGTAATATAACTGGAGTTACGGGAGGAAAAGGTGTGCGTAAGCTGATATTAAGGGCCTAATGCTAAGTTTTGTAAGAACGATGGAGCGATCGCTAAAGGTAACAGGTTGTGGTTTCATTGCCCGAGTGATTTACTCCCAGACCGGGAAGTTCACCACAAGATAAGGGAATCGTCTCTTTGGCAGCCGAGCAAAGACAACGGCTACCTTGGCACTTCTCCTCCCGCAACATCGTACTGAAGGTGTTCGGTTTTAATGCAAAGACCAAAATATTAAAGCGTAGCAGCGTGAATTAAGCTACAAACAAGTCGCTGTCAAGCTCTACCGCTGACGTAAGTCTCACAGACACTTTAACCCCTCCTGGAGCCCAGCAGTCAGGCACGGATCTGTTGCACCACAGCGCTGACAAGCCAGATCACACCAGCAGCCCGCCCTGCGGGGCTCGACAGGGTTCGCAGGCACCAGTTCCTTCTTTCTTTCTGACGTTAATCCTCAGCGCTGCCTTCGGAGTTCAGCTCCTCCTTACCTTGCTGTCCGTCTTGCACGGTTAGGATGAAGGGCTGGCTGAGGCCGCTGGTGGGGATGGCTGTTTGCAGGCTGCCCAGGGGAACTCCGTCTGTTATAATGGCGATGACATGCTGCCCTCCGCTGCCAACCACTTCTTGTAGGGCTGAATCGACAGAATTTGCTTCCGCTATTTCCTCCGTCTTACCTTGAGAAATAAAGTAAGTGCCAAAAAAAAGAGTCAGCGCTTCCTTCTCTCTTCCTTGAATAGAAACTGAAGGCTAGTGAAAAAGCTCAAGTACGCAGCTTGAGGCTCCTGGGATGCCTTCTTATGAAAAACAATCTGGAAATACAGTAAGTCTTAGTAGGGGAAGGAAAATAAACTCCACTACACCTTAGCAAAACAAGACTTCTGGAGTAAAACCAGCATTTTTTGTGTAAATGAGTAAGTACTAGCACAAAAGCACATTAATTAAATTAAAAAGCCTGGAGGTGGAGGCAGCTGCTAAGCAGACCTGGCTCTGCAAAGCTTCCTTCGTGACCCTTCCCCTAGCTCGAACGAAGACAAACCACACGCAAAAAACCTCTTTGTGCCTCAAGAGCCCCGTCCACACGAGCGCGGCCAAAGCAACCATGAGGAGGCTATTTAGTTTGGCCAGATGACCGCAGACCGGTTCCACTCCCCGGGACACTTTTTGTCTGACTTACGGCTCATGCAAATAATCAGGATTACAAATCCTCGGCTGCATCCTGCTCCCAGCGAAGGCTGCAAGCGCAGGAAACAGAGGGGATCTGACCTGCTACGTGCGCTCTGGGTGCCAAAGAGGAAAACACTCGCGCACCACGGGTCAAGGAATCAGTGGTGTGGCACCAGCAGCTTAAAGAAGTCAAACTGCTCGTCTCTAGAGTCTAGGAAAAGCGCTTAGCTTTGGGGAAAATAAATTCATTCCAAGGTGAAAGGATTATATAAACTTTATCAAATTTCTAAATCTGAAGTTAATTAAAGGTCAAACATTACACTCTACAAACATACCATAAAGGATCATTAAAAAACCCGAACACAAGAAACGCCCAAACCTTTCCGTAAGAAAAAGTTGCCAGAGCCTCAAGAGACTCAAAACGTAATTGTTGACTACCAACATTTTACAGCAAACTGGAGACAGAAAACATTTCAGCCAATTTCCTCCTTAAACAAATATTTATCTACATTTATACGTTAAAGTAAACCCATGTTCTGGAGCACTGGGTTTTTGGTTTTTTTTTCTTTTTTATATAACTGTTAAAGTATGTCAAGAGCAACATACTGTGATGTCAGGGTCGGACATGATGGTTAATAAAAATTAAGTTACTTCTATTGGTAGCAGTTGCTGTTAAGTAAGTTTGAACTGGGATTAAATAAACAAATAAACAAAATTTGCTTCACAAATATTTATCACCATCTATTCCTTACCCTGAAAGAAGGCAAATTCACTTCCACATCTTAAATTTCCTCCAATTTCCTGGGAAGCTACTCGCTAGAACGACCCACATTTGCATCGGCATCTGGCCCCTTGCCCCTACCTGTGTCTCTGTTTGAGTTGGAAAGCGGTGCCGATACTTCAGCCAGGGCCGCAAGCGTGGCAAGCACGGAGGTCGTGGAGTTGGAAAACTGCACCGAAGAGTGGGAGTCACCTGGGTGGGAAAGATGAGGGCAGACTGAAGGACTGTCAGGACCTGCCGTATCTAAACGGCGAATACAGAACACAACCATTTTGTCACCTAGAGATCATCAGGTGTGAAGTATCGCCTGGGCTCCCAATGGTCAACGGAGAAAGGGAGGGGGTACAGACCGTTTCTCATGAGAGGTGCCTCTACTGACTGTAAAAAGGGCTTTGCTACTACTTTAGGACAGACCGTACCCGCTCCAAATATTTTATGATAATTTTAATCTTCTTTATAGCAAATATTTCATTAAGTTATTTCTGAATCGCGTAACAAATAGAACAGCAAATGTGAACCGATTTGCTCCAGCTTTATTGTAAGAACGACAGAAAGGCAGGCTGTCTGCTAGGCTACTTGGCATGCCGAGCTTCGATCTGGAGACGTGGACGGCTTTTCAAGATGCAGCCACGCTGCCTGATGACACTCACAGCCGCGCTGGAGTCCGACTGCTGTAATGCTGCGCAGAGCGGTTGCTACGCACATAATTACCTGGCTTCGTGCTGTCCTAGAACTTTCAAAAATTGCAAAACCTAAAGCATATATTAAACTCGTTTGCTATTATGAGTAAATTACAGCACCCAAGTTCTTCCTCAGTCGGGAAAGTCTCCAAGTACAGTCTTCAGCATTACTTCACAGGCCAGACGTTTTAGCACAAGTCAGCTAACAGAGCCTGTTGCTCAAATGCAGAAATTGGCTACGCGTATCACTTGATTTCAATTATCACTTGATTTCAATGTACTGGGCAGCACACAGGTCCTTTCTTCCTCCCCTCTCAAGTTCAGTAACGGCAAGACCACGGCTACTGCAGTGAGGTATTGATTTGAATGAGATAAACAAGTCTTCTGGGTTCCAAAAAACAATGTTTCTTCCTCCAATTGACCATAGTAATTCCTATTCAAAGGCAGACTTAATAAGAATGGAACAGGAAATTAACTAAACGGGCGCAAACTCGGTGCATATAACCCACAATTCCTCTTAAAAAAAAAAAAAAAAAGATCCTGTACCTCATTGCCAGCGTAGATAAATAGATTATAAGCACACAAAGGGAAGTTCATCTAAAGTTCCCCTGCTTTAACTCTTGCAACCTATTTCCTCTCCTTCTCACTGGCTACCGATTTTACAAAGGTCAGAGGGACTTATTTTCACAGAATGATACTTTCAAAAGGCTGTGGGCTAGGCATGTGAAAACACCACAGACCTAGTGACTGCTTTCAGCAGCTTGTAAACACATTTCTTCAGAGCAGCTAAAGATACTTACTCCCATTTAAAAACTTCTTCAGTAACAGAAGACGTAGGGAATTTAAGGGAGACAAGAACAATTATTAGCTGTAAGTGTTAAATAAGAGATTTTTGTTATAATGAAGGCACAGTCACTGATGCCCTCTTGTGGGAAATGAGGAAAAAAAACTCCTGACGTGGCCTAGAGCAGGAGACACCGGCTGTTTTCACGCTGACTGGCTATTACCGGTACTTGAAGTGTCGGGAGGGGGGGAAACCCAGGGTATTTTAGTCTGGTCACACGTGGACATTAAGCCACCGCCGTATTGTGGCACTGAAAAAGGCGATTACACTGCAGGATACAGGAGGGGAGGTGCGGTAAGAGATGGGGATTTACGAGGCCGCTGCCACGAGCCCATCTAGAGTGCTGCCTGCAGCCGCTCACCCTCACACCACCGATGGATTCAAGGGACCCGGGGTGACTGTTTCGCTTAGCCGGGGGACAGGACTGATTTCCACATCAAAGGCATGGAGGCAATGGAAAAAGAAGAAGGATTTCAACTGAAGGGCTGCATCTGCACCAGGGGAAGGTCTAAACATGCCGTGAATGTATTTAAGCTGGAAATCAGCAGTTTTCTTTCAGCAGGGTGTTGGCCTCGGTGACTCCTACCTGGCGTCCAGGCAGAGCCGGACCCGTCTGCAGAGACGGTGACGCTGACCGAGGCCAGAGCGTCACCCGGGGTATAAAAATCCCAAGTTTTATGCCCCTTTGAGTCTGTGGAATATCCTCGACCGAAGACGTTGTCCGCCAGTCACACTGCATTTTCCTCACAGATGGAACACTTTTGGTCATTTTTCCCCTTCTAAATTAGGATTTGTCAGTGCCTCAAAGCTGTGAGCAGCTCCAAAAGCTTTAAGAGCAAGTCTGGAGCGTTGCCGAAGTCGTTGGGGCCAGGCACAGGCAGAGAGGTCTGGGTGGGACTGCAGAACGTCAGGATCCGGGATTTTAAAAGCACTCTCTAGCTAATAAGCAAACATTCACGCATGTGAACGGTCCCACTAACCAAAGAATTACTCACATGCATAAGTGTTTGCAGGATGAGGCCAAATAGCTCCACAAAACTTGCATTTAGTAGCCTCCTTGCGACTGAAAAGAAACAATGGTTTGGATTTCCCCAAATACAGAAAATTCACTTTAAGAGTTATTATGAAAATTGGAATTACACAAAAAGAATTCCCACTCAGCCTTAGGTTAAAAGTGTTTTCCCCACCAAAATAAGGCTCACAGAACAATGAGGAACCTAATTATTTCCCTCTAACATGTGGGACAGAAGAAATACGGAGTAAGCTACATGCCCAATAGACCTGCTTATTCTGCAATTTCCTTACTCAACATTTATGTAGAGCAAAACATTCATTCAACTCTTGAAGCCAGTAAAGAACAAAGCAAACCGTTCCCCAACCGCTCTGCAGCGCTCAGGATTTGGCACAGGCAGTAATTCTCATTATTCCTCTGTTGCAATCAGCCAAATCCATTTTCTCAAGCTCTGTTGCTTGTAACAGACCTGGAGCAGACCCACAGCTGAGCTCAGCGGAGCTCTGCCCTTCCAGTGGAACCACCACATCAGCTAGAAATCTGCTTTGTTACCTTCAACAGCAAAAATATTCTGGGGCAGGAAGCAGTAGTTGGGTGTGTTTGGCTGCATTTCACTCTTCTTCTACTTAATGACCATCTGCCCTCTGCTGGTAAGCAGTTTTAGGAACTTTTTTCAAGACATTCCCACTCAAGGTCACAAAACCTTACCTGAGGTTGTTTTGGCATTTGCTGAAGAGACGAGACTAGCGAGATTGAGAACTTCCCCCGGTGTAAGAATAAATGGTGAGGTGAGAGTCACAGCGTTGGTGATGGGATCCGTTCTCTCTGGATGAGTGTTTACCTGGCTCTGCATTGCTTCCTAGGAGAGAGAGGGGGGTCAGGCATACATTTGTCATGCTTTCTGTGGTAATTAGCATCCTTGAAACATTTTAGAGGCAGATTATTTCTCTCTGCAGCACGTCAGGGACACCAGTGCCAAAGCTGTGACAAAACTGCCACCTAAACTTGGCAACTTAGACTACAACCACACAAGATGCATGGCAACAAAACCCCAACACCCACCGAGTCCTAGCAGACGCATGCTGGTTGATCTGGAAACAAAACAAACCTCATCCACCTCCACACTTCTAGTCCTCTTTGCAAAGAGAACGTGATCCCATCGGACACAACAGGATCCCTCCCACTCTAGCGCAGATACAGTTGCGGGTCAGAGAATTACCAACAAATTTCTCCTTCCTCAACCTACCTGTAGCATTATCAGAGTCTCTGGATTGTTCTTGTCCAAAGCGATATCAAAAGCTGATTTATCAAACTTGCTGAAAGCATGGACATCAGCTCCGTATCTGATGAGCAGCTCTACGACGTCTCGGTGGTTGTGCTCTGTCGCCCAGTGCAAAGCGGTCATCTTCAGCATGTCCTTGGCATTTACGTCAGCCCCGTTCTGAAAGAAATAAGCGTTACTTGTCTGGGTGCTGTCTTCTCTCAATGTCTTACAAGGTGGTGCCTGCAGGGACATCAACACAACCCCAGGGGCCACTGAGACCAGCCTTCAAGTGACACCTAATTTACTATACTTACCCTAATTAGCAGTTCCACAATATGAGTGTGTCCGTCAGCCGCAGCCATGTGTAGCGGCGTCCGGTCCACTTTTGTTCGGGCATCTCTGCTAACACCAGCTCGAAGCAGCACTTCTGCTGTCGAATAGTGGCCGTACTGGGCAGCGAGGTGAAGAGGGGACGTCCCAAGCTGCGTGTTAATTTAGAAGAGTCACTGTCAGTTCACAGCAAGAGAGGACAGGCACAGTAATCACCGTGTGCATGTCCCGCAGTAATTAGAATGATAAAGGTCCTGGAAGAAATTAATTTAGCCTTTTTTTTCTCTCCACTCAGAAATAGGGGGCTGCACATCCAATAATTTTCCTGATAAACATTAAACTTTTTAGGGATCTTTATGTTATCTGATAACTCGGAGATCAAACGTGCTTTACTTTCTCCACTGTGCCACTCATTTATCCCCAAGCATCCCTCTGCTTTCTTTCCAAAGCACAGCAGTAGAGCTCTGCCATTTCTATATCATGACAGAGAATTTCACCGCTCTTTAGAAACGGGCACTGTCACAATATTACTAAGCTCCGCTGCCTCTCGATACAGTTAATTCCTTCATCTCACAAAGTTATGAATGAACAGACCGGTAAGTTAGGAAATGAAGACAATTGGTGATGGAAAATGACTACTGATGGCTGCTTTGTTATACTCTGGTTCCCTGTGTATCCGACTGTTATTCTTCAGTTTCATTAAAGCTTTTATTTCCTTTCCAACCCAGGAGGGGCTGGTTTGTTTTCAGGGTTTTGTATTTTTAAGGAAACAAAAAAAAAAAAAAACCCAACCCCAAAGATGAGTTTCTTGATTGAGAGAGTTTAAACAATTCAATAAAGCATTCTTAAAAGGACTTCCTATTGCTGAGAGGTCTAACAGTTCTTCCCATTTGACTTGACTCATCATTTATCTCAGCTGTTGGGAACTGCACTTCTTAAAGCATCAAACCCTACATACATCGCTGTCCGGGTTCGTGCTCTCGTGCATGAGGCAGAGAGCAATCTTTACACAAACGTCAAGTCATCTTCGCCTGAGGAAGGTCTTGGTTTTTAAAGTGCTTCATCTGGAATCTGCTCCGCCAGAGATGCATTTTCCCGCCAATCCACACTCCGGTGTTACTGCTCCAATTTCTGTTTGTACCCTCTAGGTTCAGCCCTAAAGAGCACACACGCAACCCGTTCACACAGAAAGCCAACGTCTATTCCCCCGACGTACCCAGTCCGTGGTGAAGGGAGCGCCGCTTGCCATCAGCTTTCGCACCTCGTCATCTTCGCCTTTGCGAGCTGCTTCTAGCAACCTCTTCCCTAGGTCCACCAAGGACATCTTTATACATGGGAACAAGTATTTGCCGAAATCCGCTTTAAAAGCAAGAAATGGAAAACAAACAGACAAAAAGCAATGAGGCAGAGACATTTTAAAAGCGGTGTACAACTAAGGCCCACCCATCCGACGAGCGGACGCGCTGTCTTCCCATACAGAACTAGGCCCAACACGATCCATGAACAGGCATAAACTTATATTCTATTTTTCAGTTCTGTGCCTTGAAACATCAAGAGGAGGCAGCACACAGGGTCAGCAACCGGGTCAGGCACCACGAGCCACCAGAGCTCCTGCACGATCCCGCTTACCTCAACAGCACCTTGCACGGACACAGAGACTTGCCCATGTGGATCCAGTTCCAAGAGCAGAACCTATGAAAGCAACGGCAAAGCCGTTCGCACTCCTTTGCACAACATCATTTTGATTTTTAAAGCGCTTTAAGAACATGATTTAATCTCCAAGACGCTCTCTCTGACCCCAGCACTAACAACTAAGCATGGCTGAACTGTCCCTGTTCTCTGCTGGTAGAAGATAAAACAAACCTTGGTAACTCCAGGGACTTGTTCAAGGTCATAAAAGGAGCAGAACCCCAAAGCTGTGCTCAACCGACCAGACAATGGTGTCTCTATTTACTCCAAGCTACAGAAAGCATAGCATAATTAGGGTAATTGTGAACTACAATTTTTCTCAACAACAGGGTTATGCTGGTACGCCCTTCCTAAAGACAGATTTTAAAGTCCATCCGTTAACTCATGTACGACACTCAGTAAGCAGCTACAAGCGAATATCTGCGCAAACAGGCACCATGCCACCCAGCGTAACAGTGACTCCAACGGCGCTGAGGCCCTCGACTGATTTTCTTCCTTGAATTACAGCTCTGTGAAGTCGTTGGAAAGCTCTACTTTCTTTCTTATTCCTTGTTCTTTCAGGAGAAACAGCCCACCCTGGCCTCGGTGACCGAAAGAGCCAGCCCTTTAAAGCAATGCCAAACAGCAAACCTCACCCCTGAACCTCACCAGGATACATCACCCCCCTCCACAAACGCATCGCTCTTTACAAGACTATTTTGCACTTGGAGCTTTTTCCGGGCGTGCAGTCATTCTGTGCAACACCTGAGGCTTGGAAGTCAAGAGCCCAGAGCACTTCCTCAGAGCTCACGTGCCATCAGGGCCTCCGATGCATTTACGATGCATGTTTGACCACCACAACCCCTCTGCTCTTCAGGACTTTCCAGTTTGTTTTTTAACAAACTTTCTCACTTCTGGTGGGACAGAGAATATTTTTTAAATGTTCCTTCTCGTCGCCCACACTGAAAACGCTTACGTGTTTTCTGGGCACGAGTAGCTGCACTGAACTCCACGTTCACAAAGTTAACCACCAGTTTACGTATTTGCGAGGCTGGAGTTCACCATTCTGGGTGTGTTTGGAAAAGAAAGGAGAAGCTGGATCGTTAACAAACAACATCAGTTTCTCTCCTCATATTAAACTGAACCTTTGTCACTTATTAATTATTTGGAGGCCTCTCCTTGGGTTCCTGCTCTCTTCCCAGATGGATGCTTTCAGGGAGGATTTAAGTCTGAGGCTCCCTCTCTTTTTTATTTTAAGTTATTCACAGTATTTGCAGCCTGGACTACTGTTGACAAACTCCTCTGCCTCCGCTTCGCTGCATTTCAGAAGTAAAAGGGAAAAACACGCTCCCAAAGCCCCTAACCGCCCCCCTGAACAGCCAGCGTGGGGCTAGCTCTGCACACCTGCCTCGAGGCCCCCCCAAAACCGCCGAGCCCCCTCTATGATGGAGGCAGGAGGCCCCTTCCCCTCCCCTCGCTCCCCCTGAGAGGGGTCTGTCCTCTCACAGCCCCCCCGGGGCAGGACCCCCCCCCCCTCAGGGCCCCTCCTGCGCCCCCCGCGCCGCCCCCATACGGACACCCCGAGGGGACCCCCAAAACACCCCCCCTCGGGGGGGGGGGGTCGGCCCGTTCCCATCCCCTCCAAACCGCCCCCCCCTCCCCGCTCCCTCACAGGGGTTCCCCCCTCCTCAGACCCCCAAGACCGCCCCTCACAGCGGGTCCCCCAACCCTTTTCCTCAGGGGGGGGTCCCCCTTCACCCCCCAGCCCCCTCCCTCGCGGGGGCCCCCTCCCGGGGGTCGTGTCCCCCCCCCCCCAGCCCCACTCACGCGGCGGCTCGAGCCCCCCCCCCAGGCACGCCGCTGTTCCCGGCGCGCGGCACCGCCCCCCTCGCCCCCCCCCCCCGGCCCGGCGGCTGTTCCCGCCCCTCCCGCCGCGGCCGCACAAAATGGCCGACCCGGAAGAGAGGCCGAGAGGCGGCGGCGGAAGGATACCGGGAGCGGCACAAAAGAGTCCGCCGCCGTCGGCGGAGGAAGAGCGTCTGGACCTCCCTCGCTCTGCCGCCGAGGGCACGGGGCGGGCTTAGCGGATTCCTCCTGCTGATTTTACCGGCCCCTCCGCGCCCAGGGGCCTGGAGGAGGGCGGCGAGCAACGGGGGAGCCCTGAAAGGGGAGTGTTTTCTCTAGCGGAAGGATATCGGGAAGATGCCAGTGGCCGCGGACGGGGGTGATGCGCCCCTGCAGTTAGTTCCGGTAGAGGCGTTTAGGCGCCAAGTATAAAAGGGCGGCGGCGGCGCTGCTCTGAGGTGGCCGGGCTGGTTCTCGCCTTTTGCAGCGCCTTTGGCGCTTCGATGTGTTTGTCTATAAAAAAATATATATATATTTTTTTTTAATATATGTAAGTAGTTTGTGTGCCTCTGTCTCCTCTGAGTGCCATCCTGTTAAGGATTGGGCTCCCCTCAGCGTGCCTACGCCCCCTTCTCTGTACTGTTACCCCCTCAGGCACCCCTGACAAGCTCAAAGTGCCCCTTTTGAGGTAAATGTGAAACCCTGGGGCCTCCTTCCCCTCTGAGGTTCTTCTGAGACGTTTTCCTGTGGGGTTTGGAAAAGCTGAATTTTAAACCCCTTAATGTTCTTAAAATAATCCCTTAGGTTTAGTTCTTCCACAATTAAATCCTCTACAGTGTTTGCAAAGACACGTGGGTGCATGTTCTCATGTCAGTTCTCAACTCACCATAAAGAGATTTAAAACAATTTAATGGCAAATTATGGAAAGAACGTGATGCCGGTCTACATGGATTTTTTTTAAGCGTCCACAGGAATGTGTATGTTTTTAAATCATTTTATTTAAAGTTTCATAATAAATACTTCTCCTGCGGGTTTTCCCAGCTGGGAACACAGAAATCAAACAGCTCTGCATAAGGAGAGTTTACATTTTTCACCTCTGGTTTAACATGGGTGGTTCAAAGTCAGCAGGCTGGGTCATTTCTGGAGGTTACAGGAGAGCTGCGCTCCTTTTTCATAATAGAGTGCAGATTTTTCCACTATTTGCCTATTTTTGGGCACCATTTACGTGCTGCCTCAGCCTCCCCCTGGCCACGTACCCCCCCAACCCTTAGGCCAGTTTTGGGATGCTCCACCTCACAATTTCACCCCAATTAAACCCAAAAAAAGCACATTCAAGAAGACAAACCAGTCGTGTTCACTCTCCCAGAAAACAATCCTGGAAATAAAAATGTTTAAAAGCCAAAAATGATTCGGGGTTGGGTTTTTTTCCCCCGTTTTGAGATGATGCTCAGAAATAAACCTCAGCCTGCAGAGAGCACAGGTGAAAACCTCCCCGAGGAAAACACAAGGCTTGCACTTGAGTGAATGCAGCATTTTTTGTTGTTGTTATTTTTAAAGGCGTTGATTAATTGGGTGGGGAACCAGAAACGTTTTCATTTCAGGGTAAGATGAAACTAAATTCTCCATCTTATCTTTCAGCTCAGCTCCCATTACCCATCTGGACCCCATCATGTACCCAGCCTCTGGCCCAGACAGGAGTCACACCTGGGATAAAGTACTCGGGGCGGGGGGGGGGAGGGGGTAAAAAAAGGAGAAAAAAAGTCAAACTGTGGGCAGTGAACATCCAGCCTTGACCCCACCAAGCAAAGTTGGAGCACTTCCACGTGTATTTACCCTCCTGGCCATCGTTTCTCCTGCTTGGGCTCAAGCCACAAGGCACAAAGAAATGATTTCTTTCAAGAAAGAGGTTTGTGCTCGTGTCCCGGGCACATTCCTGCCTCTTCCACCTTGATTATCCCGAAGGGAAGGTTAAGGAGCGAAGTGGATTTTGGAGAAACTGGGCCAGGGGAGCGCAGAGGGTCTCTGCGGCCCTGGGAGAGGAGCGGGGATGATGCTTTCTGCAAAACGAAGCCGATTCCCATCAGTCCTGCACCGCTCCCTTTGCACAAATGAGTTTCTTAAAAAAGCACATGAGAAATGAGCTCAAACGCTCGTCCCAGAGCACAGGGACACCCACGGTCATGCAGCCGCAGGGTGCGGGGTGGTGGCAGAAACCCCCCAGCACATCCCGCACCCGCTGGCATGTGGACGAGGGCAATGGGGTGGCTGTTTCTGCCCCCTCCCCTCGTATTTGCCCCCTGCACCATTACCCCCTGCTTGCACCGTCGTGGTGTTTCCAGAGCTACGGCAAGAAGGGAAGAAAAGAGGGAGAAGGTGGAGAGAGCTTGAAGCTTTGCGGGGAGCCCGTCACCACCAGGGCTGGGGTGAACCGCTGGGTTAATTAACGATGTCAAAAACTGCCCGGAAACGAAAAAAAACCCAACCTCCAAACCGACAACAAAACCAAATCCTCGCATGCCTAGCAGAGAGGGAGAGGGCAGGGGGGGTGAGGAGGGCAGAAAGGAGTGCTTCAAATTAGATCAAAATCTAACGAGCTAATGCTGGCGATAGGAGCTCTCCAGAAATTAAAGCTGTTGAACTGCAGTAGGCTGTCGTCTTCGTCGGAGATGTCCTGGCTGACCTGATCCCGCTGGCCGGTGAGCTTGCCCAGCCCTCCTTTGGGTTTGTAGAGGGCCACGTCGCTGAGCCCCAGCCCCTCCAGCTCCGCCACGTCCAGCCGTGGGATCGGCATCCTCCAGTAGATGAAGGAATCGTACTGGCTGCTGATGGTGTCCAGCATTTTCGGGCTGTGAAAGCAAACGGGGCGAGGGGAGAGAAGAGGAGGAGAAAAGCTCTACCAAAAGCACATGACAGCTGCCCCAAAGCAGCTGAAACTCTCAGGTGTTGCCATATTGACCAAATCTCCCCCCAAAAAATCAATGGGGCAGGGGAGTGTGGTGTCATGGAGGTTTGACTTCAGGCCGGGTCTAAATGCAGACTTGAGCCCTGCCACCGGACTTATCCAAGGCCTTGGTCACAGCCCTTCTCTGAGCTGTAATTCGGCGGGGTGTGCAATGGGACTTGTCACCCCGTGCCTCAGTTTCCCCATCTGCACAAAGGGGAGCGTGGGAAGGAAGGATGGGGAGGGGCTCACCCCTTCCCACCGCATCTCCCGACATCCATCATGGGCACCTCGATGTGGTGGCATCAGCGGGGAGCAAAGACGGGCTGTCCCCCACATACTGCTCTGCCGGGAGGGACAGAAACCGGGATCCAAATGAACCCTTTTTCCGCCCAACTGTGCGAGAGGGTCTCGCCCTTTCCCTGTGCCGAGCCCCCCGCGGAGCCAGCAGCGAGGGGGGATCCCTGCGCATCCCCCCGCGGCCCGTGGAGCCCGTGCCGTCCCTCCCTCCTGTGCTGTGGCATGGCATCGCCCCGGGGGACCGCGACCGAACCCTCTAGAACGGGCTGGAAGAAGCAACGCTCAGCGTTGCCATCGCACCCCACCCACCCCGCTGGTGCCGGCTGTGTGCCCGCCATCCGGCCGTGCCGTGCCATGCCATGCCATGCCATCCCGCCCTGCCGTGCCGCAGAGCCCTTCCCGCAACCCCACCCGGATCCATGGAGAATTGGGAAAGAGCGGGAGGGGACGTGGTTCAGCTTTTCCTCCGGCACGGCCCGGCCTGAGCTGAGTCACTGCTGCGTCAACTTGCTTTTCCCCGGCAGAATTCTGTCATTCACCTCCGTGCATTTGGCAACGGAGGTGGGGGAAAAAAATCAACTGGCTGACCCAAAATATCCTCCTTTTCCCACTGATTCCCCTGTTTTAAGCTCTGGGAATCCGAATCCTAAAGGATGATTCAGACATACCTCGAATCACGCCCTCCCTCGCTCCCCGTCCGTGCGGTGAGGGGTGAGCAGCTGCTAAATTTAAGATTCCCGATGTAACTCAGAGGCTATGAAAGGCTCCTGTGTCACCCCCTGGATAAATTGAGCCATGGTGCTTTGAAATAGCCTCCTCCCTGGGGATGTATCCCTGGGTATCATTCTGCACAGCCGCAGCGAATTATTTAATGGTGACGGATATTGTGGACAATGGCTTTTAAAGCTTCAAAGCGGGGAAAAGGGAATTTAGCGACAAGAAACAAAAAAATTCAGTTCTCCAGAAAAGGCAATCAATGCAGGGAAAAAAAAAAAATCCTCCTGCGTTGTGTGTCACCCCCAAGGAAGAGCATCTTCCCTGGTATCAGCGTGGTCCGCTTGTCCCTTGGGGGCAAAAACGCTTTCAACCCCTTAATCCCTGCTTACCTCCCCCCCAAAAAAATCCTGGGTGCTAACGCCCCCCTCCATCCAAATCTCCTCCTAAAAAAAGCATCCTCTTGCTTTTCATCCCCCTCCACCCGCATCCCGCCATCCCTTACCTGTCCGAGGATGGGTGGGCTCGATGCCGGCCGGGCTCTTTGTGCTGGGAAGCCGCGGGCGTCGCAGCGTCGCTTTTGTCTGCTGGCGCGTCTGGGTCTGCAATGCAGCCCCTCGAAGGCGCTCGATAAATTCCCCTTCGTCGTGGGGGGGGAGACGATGGGCAGATGAGTCAGCGGCTCCCACCCGCGCCGGGGAGGGGGAGGACGGCCGGCGAGGACGCGCAGGAGGGGATCCTGCGCGCTGGACCCCCAAGGCAGGGATGTATTAAATCAACAGAGGATGGGAGATTTCCCACAGCAATTCCCGATTCGCTCCTGCAGCCTTCAGCTCAGGATCCGGGGGGATGACGGACCATTTCCAGCCTCCAAGGAGCTGGCAAAGGTTTCTTTTTACCTGCGTGCGAAGAAATGGGGTGCTGCAGTACCCCTGAACCTTGGGCTGTAGGAGGGCACTTTGCGGGCCGAGCGCAGGGAGGTTTGGTGCAAAAAGAACTGGATAAGGTTTTTTTTTTTGTGGCGTTGCTGAGCCTGGAAGTGTTTGGTCCTGATGCTGCACGGCAAAAATATCTCGGCTTTGTGTCTGAAGCCAGGCATGGAGCTCAAAATAGGAGGGAGACACCCAAAGCCAGCATCGCTGCCAGGGCTGGGAGAAGGGCTGCTGCGAAGCCAGGGGTGGGGGGGCACCTTGCGCAGCCCCGCTGCCCCCCGCTCCCCGCCACGGCACCCGTGGGCACCGGGCCACGACCACGGCCCCTGCGCTGATGCGGTGTCGGAGGGACGGTGACCCCGGGAAGTGGGGCAGCAAAGGAAACCCCAATGCAACCCCTCCAACCTGCCACTCTCCCTGCCCTGGCCACCACTGAGCCCCGAAACATCTTTTTTTTGGGGGGGACAGGCCAGACCCACACACCTGCGAGGCTGAGAGCAGCCCTCACCCTCCTCTCCCCTGGGCTTTGCCAGGGGTCAACGTTCCTTTGGGGCTTTAGGGTTTTTTTTCCTCCCTTTTCTTCCCCGTTCCCTGTTCACGGCTCATTTCTGTCAGTGCCAAGTCCTTTTGCCAGCGCTCGGCTTTCAGCTGGGCTATTTCTGCCTCCTCCTCCTCCTCCTCCTCCTCCTCCTCTCCCTGCTGCCGCTGTAAGCCAAGAGGATCCCATGTCCCTGCTCCTAAATAGACCCGGTCTCAGCTCGGCCCCGCCAGCGCCCGGCACGGGGAAAATGCCAACCAGGGCCTGGCAGAGGATGCTGATCCCTCCGGGGGGTTGAGCCGATGTGTTTTCGGGGACCCCCAAGGGGCACAGCTTGCCTGGGCGACTCCGTAAGGAGCTGGATGTGACCCATCCACTTTGGGGTATCACCTGCTGAAAGGGGTGGCTCACGTGTGACAACCCAAACCTGTGACGTCCCTCCCCGAGAGGAGAAGGGACCCGGGGCCAAACCCCGCGGGGGAAGATGGGGTTCGTGGCAATGCAGGGTCCCTCTGCACCGCAGGGACCGAAATCTCTTTGCCACGGTGGCTCTGGACCCGGCGATTTCGGGAGGGCTGCCCAGACCCCGCAGACACATCGTCGGGGGGGGGGCTGTAGTGGGGGACAATGTCCTCTGGCAGCACAAGAAGGGCTCTTCAGCTGAAACGAGGTCACAAACACTCGGGGTATTATCAGCCAGGGCCGCCCGACGGCTCAGGACAGGCACGGGACAGAGATCCGACTGAACGGGGACAGTGCTGCCTTGTTCGGGATTTCTGGAGTGGGGGCGATGGGGATGGTTGGGATTTGGGGGCTGAGGCAGGAAGGGACACTCTGGGGTTCACCCAGGGGTGTCCCATGCGTGGGTCCCTCTAGGCAGGCTGGGGACCCGCAGGAGGGGACGCCCCGGAGGTCCCGGTCCAGCTTGGCCGGTGGCTGGAGATGCCGGATTTTGGTGGCGGCCACGGCAGTGCTGGCAGGACCATGGTGGGTGGTGGTGGCAGGACCACGGTGGGCCGTGGCAGGACCACGGCGGGTGGCGGCAGCGGTGGCAGGACCACGGCGGGTGTTGTGCAAGCGGAAGGGCCCTGAACTGGAAGTGGTGCAACGCTGCTCGATGAGGGCTGCGGGGTGGTCTGGGCGTTTCCGCCCGTTCGGCGCTTCAGTCCCCCAAGGGCTCTGGCACATCCATGGCAAAAATGGGAATAAGTCTCGGGAGCAAATGGGAGCATGACTGAGCCCTGGTGGGGATCTCCAGTCTTGCTGGGCACCCCCAGCCCTACCAGGACCCCTGGGATCCAGGGCTCCCAGAAACCCCAGCCGTGCGGGGCCCTACAACATTGCTGAGCACCTGGACCCCCCCAGCTGGGGACCCCCAGCCCTACCAGGATGCCCAGCCTCACCACGCCCCAGGACCCCAATCATGCCAGCCCCCCCCATAGCCTTGCCAGGCACCCCTGGCTGTATTGGGACCCCCAGAAACCCCAGCCCTGCCAGGGACCCCTGGCTGTACTGGGACCCCCAGAAACCCCAGCCCTGCCAGGGACCCCTACCAAGCCCCCAGGCATTGCTGAGGCCCTGGACCCCCAGCCCTATCAGGATCCCAAGCCCCACTGGGACCCCGAGCACCGCTTAGCCCCAGGACCCCCAATCCTTCTGGAATCCCCCAGCCCTACTGGGACCCCCAGGACACCCAGCCCTGCTGGGACCCCCCAGTCATACCAGGGTCCCCAGCCCTGCTGGGACCACCCAGCCCTACCAGGACCCCCAGGACCACCAGCCCTACATGGACCCCCCTAAACCTGCCCAGATCCCCCAGCCCCACCAGGACACCCCAGCCCTGCCAGGACCCCCAGGACCTGCCAGGACCCCCCATCCCTACCAGAACCCCCATCCCTGCCAGCAGCCCCCAGCCCTACCAGGACCCCCATCCCTGGTGGGAGCCCCCAGCCCTACCAGGACCCCCTGGACCCCCATCCCTGGTGGGAGCCCCCAGCCCTACCAGGACCCCCAGCCCTGGTGGGAGCCCCCAGGCCTACCAGGACCCCCAGGACCCCCAGCCCTGGTGGGTGGGAGCCCCCAGCCCTACCAGGACCCCCTGGAACCCCAGCCCTTCTGGGACCCCGGGGACACCCCAGGTCTACCGGGACCCCCAGGACCCCCAGCCCTGCCGGGACCCCTCATCCCTGCCGGGATCCCAGAACCCCCACCCCCTCCAGGACCCCCAGGGACCCCCGACCTTGCCGCCCCCCCTCGTCCGTCCGTGGCCCCTGCAATGCCGGCGTCGTCCAGGGTGGGAGCTGTGCTCCGGGTGGGAGCTGCGCTCCGGGCCGGGCCCAGCCGAGCCGAGCCGAGCTGAGCTGAGCTGAGCCGAGCTGAGCCGAGGCGGGCGGCGGGGGAGCGCCGCGTCCCGCACCCGCCGGGCCAGGCCGCCAGCTGGGCACCGGCACCGGCACCGGGGCAGGTAATGGGGCCGCCACTGGGACCGGGGGCGGCAGCCCCGAGGGTGGGACCCCGCGGAAGGGCCCCGGGAAGCGCCCCGGAAGGCGGGGAGGGCAGCGGGGGCGGCACCGGGACGGGGGGGGGGGGCGGAGGGAAGACCCCCGCCTTGCAGCCCCGTGGTCGGAGCGGGGAGTCCTGCCGGGACCCCCAGCCCTATCCGGACCCTCCGGACCTACCAGGACCCTCGGGACCCCCAACCCTACTGCGACCCCCCAGCCCTACCGGGATCCCCGGGGTCCTAAGCCCTGCCGGGACCCCCCAACCCTACCGGGACCCCGCAGCCCTACAAGGACCCTCGGGACCCCCAACCCTGCCAGGACCCCCCAGCCCTGCCAGGACCCCCGGGACCCCCCAGCCCTACCGGGACCACTGCGGTCCCCAGCCCCACCAGGACCCCCAACCCCACCAGGACCCCCCAACCCTACCAGGACCCTTGAGGTCCCCAGCCCTTCCAGGACCTTCCAGCACTGCAGGGACCCCCCAGCCTTAGAGTGACCCCCGGGACCACCAGCCCCCCCAGCCCTACCGAGCCCCACGGATCCCCCGCGCTTGCTGGCACCCGACGTGTGACCACCCCACACAAAGGGGGTTCTCCCCCGACTTTGCTGACCCATCCCGGGGGTCCCAGACCCACAGCCGGGGAGGTCCCAGGGCTCCCACCCACCACGGCCCCCTCCCCAAATGCCACCCTCCCTTCTGAGCTTGGGGGGGACCCCAGTGGGCACCCCTGGGGCGGATGACCCCAGTGCTGGGGGGGCCTGGAGTAGCCCCCCCAGACGCCCTTGCTTCTCTCCCCGGTCCCCCGCCGGTGACGCAGAGCCCCGAGCGCGGTGGTTTCCCAACAGGGAAGTCATTTTGTGTGTGCCGGCGCGGGCCGGGCCGTAAGCCGCCCTCCCTGAGGCCACCGCTGGGTCGGGCCTCTCTGCCCAGACAGGCTGACACCGGACACAACTCGTTGCAGGGGTGGGCAAGTGGTGAGGGGGTGCGCGAGACCCCCACGGAGGCGGGGAACGGGGGCAGCTGCGGCCTGCGGGACCCGCCGCCGACAACCGCCCAGAGCTGGGAGAGCGGCCGGATCCGGCCCCAGCCGTCACCCTTCGCTGGGCACGAGGACGTGAGGCCCGGTGGGTGCTGGGGGGTGGTTTTGGAGGGAGGAAGGAGGGGTCTGAGTCAGGGGTCGTGGCGGCTTGAACCCCTTGGGGGGGGTCACACGGGGATTCGCTGGTGGCTTGTATGAGGCTGAGCCCGCTCCTGGGTCTCCCCACGGAGGCTTTTCCGGCACCCCGGGGACCGGTTGCGGTGCCGAATTTGGGGGGTACCCCCCCAAGGCCTTTTTGCCGCACTGCCAGATCCGGCAGCGAGCTGGGGCGTTATGGCGGGGGCCGGCTCTGGCAGCCTCATTTCCTAAGGAAGTGGGGCTAGAAAGAAAAGGCAGCCCCCCCCCCGCCCCCCGTCCGTCCATCCATCTGTCCGCAGCCTGGGGGAGAGGCTGAGTTTGCCCGGGGGGTGCCGGTGCACGGCTCTGGCGTGGGCACGGCCCTGGTTTACACCACCCTGGACGTGTCACAACCTGCCCGTTCTCAGCAGCTGCGCTCACAAGGGGGGGGCTGAGGGCTGGGGCCCAGACGCCTGGGTGAGGGACACGGGGGGCTCGGGGGGGCCACCCTCGGCTGCGCCTCAAGTCTCCCTGCTGGGACCCGGGGCCAGGCTGGCAGTGGGGGGCAGCAGGCACGGCCGGGCACCCATTCCCCCGCGGTGCCCCGACGCCAAGGGGATGGGCTGCGGGTGCTGCCCAGCCTCTGGGTCGTCCCTGGGGGCAGCCGGGTCACCCCGGGGCCAGATCCTGCCCGCTGGTCCTGGCAAGGCTGCGAATGGGGAGAGCGCCGAGGCGATGCAACCCCGCGAGCTCGGAGCATCCCTGGGCGCCCAAGGCGGGCGGTAGCACCCCGTTTTGGGGAGCTGCCGGCCCCGGCATGCCGCAGCCGCCGCAGGCCCTGCTCCTCCCCGCCCCGGGCAGGAAGTGCCGGCCGGCTGCCGAGGACTTCGGACCCATCCGGCGTCGCCGGCGCAGGGGCAGAGGAAGGGACTTTTCCTGTTTGCTGCCGCAGTGGGGTCCGGCACCCATCCACCGCCACGGCCAAGCTCCGGCAAAACTTGGCCTTGCCTTGGTACAGCCACTAGCTGCCCCCCACGCCAGCGTGGGGACTCTCCGGCAGCTGATATAGGGTTGTGCTCAGGCCGCGGCCCTTCGTGGGTGGGTGAGTTTTGTGCGTGCCACCGGGTGCTTTTGCAGCGAAAGAGTTGTCTCTCCTTGGGGTGCGGGGGGGAGCACCCATTTTGGGGGCGAACCCCCCTTTCCACAACCCCCTTGGCTACCCCAGCCGGGGCCGTGGGGGTTCCGGGTAGAGTCCCGCTGGCCGGGCAGAGCCCCTGTTTATTTTTCCCCCATCTCCTTTTCAAGTCGGAGCGGAAGAGCTCAACCTCCGGCCCCTTTTCGGAAAGGCTGGGATATTTATAGCCGCCTGGCTCAGGGAGTTGGGATTTGCCGTGGCCGCCTCCATCCCCCCCCATCCTGCCGCAGCATCCCTCAGCTGCGTCCTGCACCGGGGTGGGAGACGGGGCCAGATCCTGCCCTGGCCATGGGAACAACTCTTCTGGCTGGCTCTGTGATGCCCAGGGTCCCTCAGGGGTCTCTGTGCGATGCCCAGGTGTCCCTCGGGGGTCTCTCTGCGATGCCCAGGTGTCCCTCGGGGGTCTCTGTGTGATGCCCAGGGGTCCCTCCGGGGTCTCTTTGTGATGCCTGGGGTCCCTGGGGGTCTCTGTGTGATGCCCAGGTGTCCCTCGGGGGTCTCTGTGCGACACCCAGGTGTCCCTCGGGGGGAGTGTCTCTGTGCGATGCCCAGGTGTCCCTCGGGGGTCTCTGTGTGATGCCCGGGGTCCCTGGGGGTCTCTGTGTGATGCCCAGGTGTCCCTCGGGGGTCTCTTTGTGATGCCTGGGGTCCCTAGTGGTCTCTGTGCGATGCCTGTGGTCCCTCGGGGGTCTCTGTGTGATGCCCGGGGTCCCTGGGGGTCTCTGTGTGATGCCCAGGAGTCCCTTGGGGTCTCTGTGCGACACCCAGGTGTCCCTCGGGGGTCTCTGTGCGATGCCCGGGGTCCCTGGGGGTCTCTGTGTGATGCCCAGGTGTCCCTTGGGGGTCTCTGTGCGACGCCCAGGTGTCCCTCGGGAGTCTCTGTGCGATGCCCGGGGTCCCTGGGGGTCTCTGTGTGATGCCCAGGTGTCCCTTGGGGGTCTCTGTGCGACGCCCAGGTGTCCCTCGGGGGTCTCTGTGAGATGCCCGGGGTCCCTGGGGGTCTCAGGCTCTGTTTGGTCGATGGGAAGAGGGTTTAGTGTTGATTTGGGGAGTCAGGACTGCAGGTACCACCCCCCTCCCACCTTCAAACCCGCAGCCAGCTGCTCCTCTCCGTGCTGTGCCTCAGTTTCCCCAATCTGATGCATCACCCAGGTGGCGGGGTGGGGGGGGGCAGCCCTGGGACAGGGAGTGGGGCTGATCCTGCACCCCAACATCCCCAACCCATCTGTCCCCTTCCCCCCGTCATCTGATATGTCCCTGCACCCCGGGACAAACCTTCCCAGCCATGACGCACCCCTTCCCCGGCTCTGCCTCCCCCCAGGTGCATCCCCACCAGCTCGGCCACCTCGACCAAGTCCCCCCCCATCCCCATGGAGTGACCCTGCGTGGGGGTCTCTGCACCGGCACGGCCCCCCGGCAGCCAGCCCGGCAGGGAGGGAAGCTGGACGCCACCGCGAATATGAGCGACTTTTGGCACAAGCTGGGCTGCTGCGTTGTAGAGAAGCCACAGCCTGTGAGTAGCTTCAGCCTGGCTGGTTCAGGGAGGGTTTGGGGTCCCGGGGCCATGGGCTCGGCGGGGGTTGATGGCCTTTTCTGCTTGCAGAAGAAGAGGAGGAGACGGATCGACCGCTCCATGATTGGGGAGCCCATGAATTTCGTCCACCTGACGCACATCGGCTCTGGTGACATGGCCGCAGGCGAAGACCTGCCCATGGTACCCTACGGCACGGACGGTTGGGTGATGGGTGTCACGGTTGGGGTGGTGGGTGTCACAGTTGGGTGGTGAGTCTCACAGTTGGGTGGTGGGTGTCATGGTTGGGGTGGTGAGTCTCATGGTTGGGTGGTGAGTCTCACGGTTGGGTGGTGGGTGTCACGGTTGGGGTGGTGGGTGTCACGGTTGGGGTGGTGGGTGTCACGGTTGGGGTGGTGGGTGTCACGGTTGGGTGGTGGGTGTCACGGTTGGGGTGGTGGGCCTCACGGTTGGGTGACTGGTGCCACTGTTGGGGTGGTGGAGTCTCATGGCTGGGTGAAGTGGCCTTACATTTGGGTGACAGATCTTATGCTTGGGCGATGGGATGGCACAGTTGGGTGCTGGGTCTCAGAGCGGTGATGACACATCTCTGCCCCCTCCCCGCAGACCGGTGCCGTCCAGGAGATGAGGTCCAAGGGCAGTCGGGAGCGACAGTGGAGCAGCTCCCGGGTCTTGTAGCGTGTGAGTACACAGCCCTGCGGGCGGCTGTGGCAGCCCTGAGCACCCGCTGTCCCCTCTGAGGCACCACCACTAATTAACACACCCAAACGAGCCACCGCTTGGGTGGTTCTGTAACCTGGCCTCTCTTGGACTTTGCAGATCCCTGGCGTTTTCAGCCCAAACTTGAACTGCCTGAGGAGAAGCCAACCTTGAGTGCTTTAACCCCGCGGTAATTTATGCAGATCGATCCTCGCCCGGCTCCCGGTGGCTTTTGGTTGTGCCCCCCAGCAAATCCCTCCTTCCCAGAGGCATCGGGTCGGTGACGCAAGGAGGGAGCGGGGACAGCAGCCCCCACCTTGTGCCCGACCAGAATTTCAGCCGAAAGGACACTGTCACCCTCCTGAAGCGCACCAGGAGCTGCCGGGTGCAGCCACGATGTGCCAAATCCTCCTGTTTTTCCCTTTTTCCACGCCAGCGTCTCCCACGGGCCCCTCTCAGTGCCGGGCTGCGGTGCCTTGGTTTCCCCGAGGGATCGCAGTGAGGCCAGTCCTGATACCAAGGCTGATTTGGCGCCCTCCCGGAAAGGTGTAGAAGAGCAAAACCGGGATTAAACCCTGATGCTTCGGTGCAAAACAGGGATTAAACCCCAACCCTTCGGTGTCTCACCGGCAGCAGCTCAGCGCCGACACCATCAATGAGCCCGCGGTGCCTCCAGCCAGCATTTCCACTGCCGGCAAATCAACACCTTCCTCCTTCTTCTTTTTTAGGATATATATATTTTTTTTTAGCTCAAAAAACCAACTAGGCAGCCTCTGCCACCTCAGAGGCAGGATTGTGGTAGGGTTGCCTCCGCCCAGGATCACCACCGGGGTTTCACCGGCACCGGCCGAGGCAGGACGGGGCCCAAACCGAGGAGGGACTCAGGCTCCTGAATTCGGGCGCGGGTGTATATACTTTAAATAGCGCTGGGATTAAATATTAAAGAGCACGTGCCGGGCATCATGGCTGAGCGGCAGAGGCTTTCCCCTTTGCCATGCTCCATGCCACGCCGGGATGCTCCTGTGCGGAGCCGGGCTTTTCCAGCCCCGTGGTGCAGTTGGTGTTGGTAAGCGAGCAGAGATGCTCGATTCCGATTTCCCCTCCCTTTGGACAAAAACCCCACCCTCGAAATAAAACCCTTGTGCTGGCCCGAGGAGCGCGTCCGCGAGCTGCCCGGGGCTCCTCGCCTCCCTTCTCTGCTATCAGGGCTGCCAAATTTGCCAGGAGATGCCAAGACCCTCCCCTGCACACACTGGGCACCACGTTCCCGTCCATGTCCTTTATTCCCCCGTGGGTGCTCGGGAACTGCTTTGGGCAGGCCCAGAGCCCCTGATGCCACCGCATGTCCCCGTCACCGCATCACATCCCGGCTGCCATCCCAGCTCGGCTCCAGCCTGTGGGGAGAGAAAAGCATCCATGGCCGGCGCCCCATGAACCCCTCCCACCCCCCCAACGCAACGCAACCCCCGGCCCTGGGGAGGGGACTCACCGCCGGACGGGCTCGGGGACGCACGCCGGCTCCACAGGGACGAGCCGGGAGAGCTCCCGCAGGCTGGCGGCGAACCGGACCTTGCCGCTGAAGGTGGGGCTGGGGGAGACAGCGGGGGTCCGAGGCCCCCCCCCAGCTCGTTACACCCTCGTGCGATGGGGCCGGTTCACCAGGAGCTGGCACGGGAAGCCCCGGGGAGGATGCAAACGGCGCCGTGCAAGGCCTCACGCATGCGGGTGCGAGTGACCCTACCTGAGAAAGGGCCGGGAGAGCATCACGAGTGCCTTGATGTACCAGGTGGGGTGGACGATGATCACAGCCTGGAGGCTCTTCCGGAGCCTGGGAAGGACCGGGATGCTCCAGGGCTCACTGCCAGCCCGGCACGCTCGCTGCCACCCCCCCTCTGGCACGCTCACCGGGAGCCCTTGCACGCTCACCGCCGATCCATAGCCCGGTAGCACTGTTTCATCCAGCCGAAGGAGGGGATCTGCCCCCGCGCTGCCGCCCCGCTCAGGCACACCAGGACGTAGCGGTCGGCCACCGTCCTCTCCAGGGTGCCCGTGATGTACCTGGAAGGATGGCGCGGCCGTCAGCTTGGGGAAACTGAGGCACAGGGCACGTGGGAAGGATCCCAGCCCGCCCCAGGGTCCCCACCTGAGCAGGTTCTCCATCACGTAGCTGTACCGGGGGATGCTGCTGTCCGGGAGGTGGCAGGCGGCGAAGAGCAGGATGGCACCGAAGCCCTCACCATGGTACCCTGGCCGGGGCGGAGGGTGGCACAGCCAGCACCCATCATCCCCCCAAGACCCAGCAGGCTCCTGGAGGGGACCCAGAGTCCCACCCCGGGGTGCCTGTCCCCGCCTTACCCCCATGGGAGAGGACCCGGCTGTAGGGCTCCACCGCGCTCAGATCCACGCTCTCCTCCGGCCGCTCGTCCTCCGCGTCAGGCACCCGCTGGCTGCCATCGCCCTCGGCGAAGCCCCAGGCACATGGCAGCTCCTCTGCGGGCAGCCGGTTAGCGCGACGCCGGGGAGGAGGAACCCAGGGGTCCCCCGCGCCCCCACCCCGGCCCGGTCTCACCCTCCCACTCGAAGCCGTCGCTGCCCGAGGGCGTCTCCACCGCATCCAGGTCGAGGTCGATGCTGGCGTCGGGCGAGCGCTCGGTGCTCTCGGTCTGCTCCAGCGCCGGCAGCCGCCTCCGCATGCGCCGTGGGGCACCCCCGGCCCCGGGGCACCCCTCCGGCAGGGGCCTGGCGGCGACAGGGCTGGGGGTCAGCAGGACCCCAGCGGGTGGAGGGGGTTTGGGTGTACCGCTCCCATCGCCCCCTTACCCGGGGAAGTCCTCGTCCTGCCACTCCTCGTGCAGGTCCAGCCCGACCCCGGTGGCCGTCACCGTGGCCATCCTTGTCACCTGCAGAGAGAGATGCCAGCCCCAGCTCGGGGACCAGCACCCCCCAGCAGCTCCACACCAAACCGCCCCCATTTCCCACCTTTCCCGCCCCATTTCCAAACCGAAAGAGGATGCAAACGGGTGCGCCCGGCTGCAGGGAGACAGCTCAGACGCTCCCTGGGGACCCCCCCATCGCAGCCCCGCTCAACCCTCTACGAGACCTCAGAGACTCCCAGCACTGTGGCTGCTCACCTCTCCGGGGAGCCTCTCTCGCCCTCCCCACCAGTGAAGGGCTCTGGTGACGGCACTGGTGGCTCATCCAAACTGGTTTGGCTGCATTCGCAGCCGGCAGAGACCACAGCTCATCGCGGCACAACCGGTTTTCTCCCAGCTGGGCTGGATTTGGCGGTTCGGCTGCACTGAGCGCCCCCCCCCCCCCCCCCCCGCGATGGGCCCCCCAAATGCAAGTCTGACCCGGGGGGTGGGGGCATTGGCAGGGGGGCAGCACCCCAGGAAAAGAGGAGGTTCACCTCCCGGGAAGCCCGTGGGGTGGGCAGCGGCCACACCAGGCACCCCCAGGGTGAGCGGGGCAGCACCGGACCCGCCCCGGAAGAAGAGCCGAGAGCCAAAAGTGGAAGAAAAGTGGGAAATTTAATCCTCAGAGCACGTAGGTGACAGTCCCGGGCTGCCTGCACGTCCAGACCCACCATCCGGGGCCCCCTGCAGCCCCGCCAAGGGAGGAAGAAATGTCAGGAACTCGTTAAACTCCCCCCCCCAGTGCCTTCGTTAAGTGGGTGCGAGTGCTTCCGCGGCCCCGCTGCCCGCGGGGTCCCCGAAAACCCACCCTGAGGGACCAAACCCCAGCGGGACCATTGGGGCAGGGGGAGCCCGTCGCAGGGGCAAATTGCAACGAGGACCTATCCCCGTCAGGGAGCCGAGCTCTAATGAAGGAAGCCGAGCTCTAATGAAGGCGGCTGCAACGCCCCCATGCCTGGGCACCCCACCAGGATCTGCCCAGGGACCCCACCTCCTCGTACGGACCCCAAAAGCTGCCAGCTGCCCACTCTCATTTTGGGGAGCCGGGGGGCTGCCCGGCGGCGATGCGGCTGACACGCTCCAGGACATCCTGGGGGCAGAGGGGGGGCACGGCCTGTGCCAGCGGGCATTCCTCCACCAGGCTGTTCATCGGGGTGGGCGGCGGGACCACCTCCTCCTCCGGCCCCCCGGCAGCGCCCGGCCCCCCCAGGGCTGCCCGCAGGATGGGCAGCACCTTCTTCCGCGATGCCAAAGCGTTGCCCTGGGCGTAGGCGCCCACGCAGGACCAGGGGCTCGGGAGGGGCTGGAGGTGCAGGGACGGCGCTGTCGCCTCCTCCAGTGCCTGGCACACCTGCAAGGGAGGCGGCACCGCGGCTGGGACCCTCCCCGGCACCCCCAAAATTAGGGGCTTTCAGGGGGAACCCGAGCGCCGCAGCTGAGAACTGCCCCAGACCCCCGTGCCAAGGGTTTGGGGTGCCCGGTCTCCCCACTCACCGTGCTCCGGAGGGTCTCGTGCCGGCTGTAGACTGCGAGCTGCCGGGAGGGCTCGTTGCACTCATTAAAAGAGATCATCATGGCCACCAACCCTGCGTAGCCCCGCGCTTGGCAGAAAGCATCCAGGTCCTGCAGCAAGCCGGGCCGGCGCAGGAAGGCCTGGAGGGGGAGGGAGGCTGGCGTCACCCCGCTGTCCCCATCGTGCCACCCCTGCCTTGGTTTTCCCCCCACCGAGCCTCACCTCCAGGTCCACGTAGATGGCGCTGATGGCGAGGAGCAGCTCATCGCCGGAGAGGACTTTGAGGTCCTTCCGCAGCATCTGCTCCGTCGTCAGCCCTGGGAGACGAGAGGGGCCGAGCGTGAGCCCCTGGGACGCGTCCTCATCCCCAGGGAGAGGGGTCTGTCCCATGACCCGCTCCTAGCCAGACCCCAGATGGCACAGTCAGACCTGAGACGTCGAACTTGGCTGCTTGCAGGGCTTCAAAGACGGTGTCGCGAGCCGGCAGCTCGGGAAACCTCGCCTCGAGCAGGGAGACGCACGCCACGTCCCTGGGCGTCACCTTGCCGGCTGCCGGGCTCAGGTTCACGCAGTCCAGGAGGATGGTGCCTGGGGGTGACAACCAGGGGCCATCAGCCATCACCGTCCCCCTTGGATGGGGCTCAGCGAGGGCCGCCCATCCTCACCGTGCAGCAGCGCGGCCGTGGGTCTGTCCAGCACGCCCGGGGGACCTTGGGCGATCCGCTCCGTCACCAGCGTGGCGCAGGAACCCACCGGCTCTGCTGTCACCTGGCAGCCGGGAGCTCGGTCCCGTTCCAACGGCCGGTGGTCGAGGACCTCCACCACAGCCTCTTCCAGGGCTGCGTCAGCGCTGGCGGGCGAGACAGGGATGGTAAGACCCCCCGGCACAGCCCTGGGGTGCAGCCGCAACGTGTCACCTGGAAACCCCTTTTGTTCCTCTCCTCCTACCCTAAAAACACCTCGGGAAGGGGACGGGAATGCTTTTACCCACCCTGGGCCAAAACCAAGCAAGGAAAGAGTGAGGCTTCAGGTGGGTGGCCCTGGTTGTCCCCATGTCCCCCCTCCCCAGCTCACCCAGGCAGGACGTGGTGATCGACCAGCGTCAGGGAGAGCAACCCGGCACGGTGCAGCCCCCCCAGGTCGATCTCATCCCGAAAGATGAGGGAGGCGGCGGGGATGCCCTGCTCCCGCAGCAGGAACGTCGTCTCCGTCCGGAGGGCGAAGTCGGCGCGAGGGATGTTCAGCACCGGGATGAAGGCGGCTTTGGGAGCCGAGGAGGTCTGCGACAGGGGGGGTGACAGCCGGTGAGGCGTCCCCCAAGCCACCGTTTGTCCCCGAGCCAGCGGATGAGCCTCACCTTTGCCAGGAAATAAGCCAGGGCCAGGGCTGAGACGGTGGAGTCCAGGTCACAGGCCTCGTTGCCCATCACCACGTGGATCTCCTGGTGACGCCGGACGTGCTCCTGCCAGGGCGGGAGGCGTCAGGCACAGCAGCGACGCGTCCCCATCCTCCAAAGCCCCCCGGGCCTGTCCCTTCCCCTTCGCCACCCTCACGGGGACAGGCCAGTGTCCCCGGAGCCACTCCTCGTGGGTGCCACCCACAGATGCCACATGCCGGCACCCACCTCCCAGCTGCCACCAGAAGCGGACAGGCTCCTGGCATCCCCGAAGCACTGAGCGGCCCTGTGCCCTCGGGACGAGGCCTGGCCGGGATCCATTTCTGGCACAAAAGCCTCATGTTTTTGGGGCACGTGCGCGAAACCGCATGCGTTGGGGCCCCGGGGAGAATGGGAAAACCCACCTCGGCCATGAGCGACCGTGGCAGCGGGGACGGGGACCTTCCCGCCCCGGGGGACCCCATCGCAGCCCCGGGAGCCTTTAGTATTTTAACCCCAGAACAAAGTGTTTTTTCCAGAGATGGTGAGTTTGGGGCTGGCTGTCCCCCAAAACAGGGCATTTCACCCCTTTTTTTCTTGCCTGCAGCAGCAAGAAAAAAAATATCACCCATGTCACCCCGCAAATCCCCCGTCCCCGGCTGCTGGCGCCCGTCCTGTCACGCTCGAGGGAGCCGCCTTGTCTCCAGGCCCGTTTTCGGTGACAATTATTTCATGCCATAACCCAGATTCGCTCGTTTATTTGGTACAAGCCGAGGAAGTAAACAACCGAGAGCCGCCTGCGGCAGGTCAGGGGACCTGCACCCATGTGCTGCGAGACCGGGGGTGCGGCTGCAGGGGTGGGGCTGGGGGTGCTGGGGAGCCCCCGGCTGTGGAAGTGGTTTGGGGTGTCCCCGTGGCGGCTCTGCCACCCCAGCCTGGGCTGTCGCGGGGCCGAGGGGCGGCACACGACCGGCCCCTCTTGATGGGTGCACCCCGCTCGGGGGCCTTGATCCTCCATGCACCCTGCTCCCCGCTGCACCCATCTCTCCATTGTACCCCACTTCCCCCAGCACCTCATTCCCTATGCACCCCGCTCCCCTGGGTACCCCAGTCCCCATGCACCCCAAGACCCCTGCACCCCAGTCCCCTGGACACCCAGGTCCCCCGCACCCTGCTCCCCCTTGCGCCCCGCTCCCCTGCGCACCCACCTCCCCATGGCATGCAGCTCCCCCTGCACCCCGTCGCCACGGACCCCAATCCCTACAGACACAGCTCCCCGCTGCACCCCAAGCCCCCGGGCACCCAGTCTCCATGCACCCCACTCCCTGGGCACCCTGCTCCCCCCTGCACCCCAATACCCGGGGCACCCCAATGCCCCCTGCACCCCCCTCCCCGGGCACCCCCCTCCCCCCTGCACCCCAATACCCGGGGCACCCCAATCCCCCCTGCACCCAACTCCCCGGGCACCCCGCTCCCCCCTGCACCCCAATACCCGGGGCACCCCAATCCCCCCTGCACCCAACTCCCCGGGCACCCCGCTCCCCCCTGCACCCCAATACCCGGGGCACCCCAATCCCCCCTGCACCCAACTCCCCGGGCACCCCGCTCCCCCCTGCACCCCAATACCCGGGGCACCCCAATCCCCCCTGCACCCCCCTCCCTGGGCACCCCGCTCCCCCCTGCACCCCAATACCCGGGGCACCCCAATCCCCCCGCACCCAACTCCCCGGGCACCCCGCTCCCCCCTGCACCCCAATACCCGGGACACCCCAATCCCCCCGCACCCAACTCCCCGGGCACCCCGCTCCCCCCTGCACCCCAATACCCGGGGCACCCCAATCCCCCCTGCACCCAACTCCCCGGGCACCCCGCTCCCCCCTGCACCCCAATACCCGGGGCACCCCAATCCCCCCTGCACCCCCCTCCCTGGGCACCCCGCTCCCCCCTGCACCCCAATACCCGGGGCACCCCAATCCCCCCTGCACCCCCCTCCCCGGGCACCCCGCTCCCCCCTGCACCCCAATACCCGGGGCACCCCAATCCCCCCTGCACCCCTCTCCCTGGGCACCCCAATCCCCCCTGCACCCCCCTCCCTGGGCACCCCAATGCCCCCTGGGCACTCCAAAATCGCCCCCCGCCCCCGCTACCTGCAGAGCCGCCCGGTTCCCCTCCACGAACCGCTCCATAACGGCGGCAAATCGGCGCCCCAACCCGCCCAGCCCGGGACGGCCCAGTACAACCCAGTACGGCCCAGTACGGCTCGGCCCACCCCCGCCTCAATCAGCCCTCGGCGGGGGGGAGTGGCCTCCCCGCGCGGGGGCTGATGGGAAGGGGGCGGGGGCAGCGGCGGGGGGCGTGGCCCCCCGCCGCTGCCCCGCCCCCTTCCCATCAGCCGGCGCGGGCGGGGCTGCTTTGGGGGGGCAGGGGGTGATGGGGGGGGTGATGGGGGGGGTGACCCCCCCAGAGACCCCCAAAACCTGACACCCCCCAGCCCCCCCAGCCCCCCCGCGACACCCCACCCCCCCCAGATGGGTCGTGCCCCCCCCCCCCCCCCCAGGTTGTTACACCCCAGAATGGCGTCACCCCATCCCAGCCGGTAACTGGTGACCAGTTACCGGTGACCAGTAACCAGTGGCCGACAGACCGGCCGCGGCCGTGGCGCGAGCCGGAGGCCCGTCAGCGGGTGAAATCGGGGGGCACCCACCGCCCCCCTCCTCCAGCCCAGCGCCAGGCCTCAAAATGGGGAAGAAACCGGAAAAATCGGCGATTTTTGGTGCCGCCGGCGGGCTGGGCCTCGCCCCGACACCTCGGCGTGCCGGAGGGAACCGGCGGCGGGGCGGCGTCGCGGGCAGCTGCCTGCTCTCCCCACGCCTCCTGCCCGTCCTCCTCCTCCTCCTCGCCTGGCTGTAAATCCGCCTTCCCGGCAGAGAGCCGGAGCGCGGGGCTCGCGGCGGAGAGCAGGCCTCTGCGCGGCTGGGGAAGGAGGGGAGCGGGGAGAGACGGGGGGGAAGAGGGAAAAAGGAGGGGAAAAGAGGGAAAAAGGAGGGGAAAAGAGGGAAAAAGGAGGGGAAAAGGAAAAGGGAGGAAAAAAGAGGGAAAAAGGAGCAAAAAGGGAGGAAAAATAAGGAAAGAGGAGGAAAAATGGAGGAAAAGTAAGGAAAGAGGAGGAAAAAAGGAGGAAAAGTAAGGGAAGAGGAGGAAAAAAGGAGGAAAAGTAAGGAAAGGGGGAAAAGGAGGAAAAAGGAAAAAAGGAGGAAAAAAGGAAATAAGGAGCAAAAAGGGAGGAAAAGTAAGGAAAGAGGAGGAAAAAGGAGGAATAAAGAAGGAAAAAGAAAGGAGGAAAAAAGAAGGAAAAAGGAGGACAGAAGGAGGAAAAAGAAAAAAGAAGGAAAAAGGAGGACAGAAGCAGGGAGCGGGGAGCGCCGGCGGCAGAACGGCTGCAGAGTAAGCGCGGGGCCGGGGGCTGCGGGGGCGTTGGGGTGGGTGACCCCCGGGGGCACGGGCGCGGGTCGAGGGCGACGCCAGGGCGGCGGGAGCGACGGCGGCGTTTTGGGCTTGTTTTGGGGCGTTTCGGGGGCAGCGGCGGTGGGTCGGGGGGGTCCTGGGGTGACCCCCCCCGGCCCTGCCGCGGGCCCGGCTGCGGATGCTCAGCCCGTCCCCCGGTGCCGGGTGGGGAAACTGAGGCAGGGCGGCACCCGCAGCCCTCGCCGGCCCCGTCCCACCCCGGCGCCCGCCGGCCAGGGCTGGACCAGCCACCCTCAGCCGGTTTTTCCGGCTCCCGGCACCTCGCCGGACGCCGACACGGCTCCTGGTGGGGCCGGTGCGGCGGGAGCGGCCACCGCGGGTTTGCTCGGCACCGGGCAGCGGGTCGGGGAGGCAGCGCCCGCTCCCCCGCAGCCACACCGCTGGGTACTCGTCTTTTTTAAAGAATATTTTATTTATTTTATTTTATTTTATTTTATTTTATTTTATTTTATTTTATTTTATTTTATTTTATGTTACTGTTATTTTATCTATTTATAAAGATATGTAGTTAGCTATTAAGAATATTTATTTATCTATCTGCTTACCTACCTAGCAAGAGTATTTGTTTGTTTACTAATGCTACTTAATTATCTGTACATCTGTTAATCTCTCAGCAATATTTATTTACTTATTTATCTGTTCATCTCTGCACTATTTATGTATTAATAACAAATAAATAGTTGGTTACCCTCGGGCTCCGTCCCCTTCCTTTTCTCTCCCCCAACAGAGACGGGGACAGCTCGGAGGGCACCGACCCCTTCAATTTCCTCCTTGGCTTTCGCCACCTCCCCAAAACCCCCCTTTTTCCCCCCGTTCCCGCTCTCCCCGAGCGCTCCCGTCACCATCCATCGCCGCTGTCGCCTGCATCCCTCTCCGGGCGTCCCCGGCCCCCTTGGGAACACGGCGGGGGGAGGTTGCGGGAGGGTCTGGTCCCCGGTCACGTCGGCGAGCGCAGCCCGCGCCGGGCCGGAGGAGGATTAGGGGCTGAGATCTCCGGTGAGCCGGCGTGGGTGGCCGTGCCGCGGCGGGGACTGGGCAGCAAACCGAGTCCAAGCCGGAGCGGCCGCGCTCCTGCCTGCACAGGTGTTTAAAAGCCAAATTTTCCAAATCTCTTGAATACTTCGAAGCCAAGTTTTCCAAATCTCTTGAGCATTTCAAAGCCAAATTATTCAAATCTCGTGGCCATTTAAAAGCCAAATTTCCCAAATCTCTCCGCAGGAGCGTCTTCGCCGGGCTGAGTTTGCGGGAAAACCCCGGCGGAAGCGCAGGGCTCTGACCTTTCCTCCAAGCCGCTTTGGTTCCATCGAACCCCTCAATTCCTCCCAGGTTGGTTTGGGTTTTTCCCTCTTTCCTTGCAAATGGGAGGCAGATAAAATCCGCACGCATCCATGGCGTTAATTTTTTTAACGGCAATTTAGTGGCGTGAGTGGCCAATGTTTTATTTTTCATTATTTAAATGAATGCAAAGGGATGGGGGAGGAAGAATCTGAGCTAAACGAGCCCTACCTGGTAAACAAATTGGACTAATACATGGTTTTTTTCTTGAAATACCCCAGTTTTACCTTCTAAGGGAGAGGTTTGGGATGTGGCTGTTCCTGGAGGGACCCGGAGCATTCCCAGGGGCCTGATCCGGACCCGCTTGAGGCAGGACGCCACAGCGAGGGTCCCGCTGCCACCTGCACTGATGGAGCAGCCTCCCGAGCAGGAAGGGACGATCCCGGCCCCTTCTAACGGCGAAAGGACCTGCCAGCTCCCAGAGGAGGCTGTCGGTGAGGAAGAAATGCCGGCTGGGGGCCTGGAGAGCCCGGCAGCGGACGGGCAAGCCGCCATGCCGTGCGGTGGGGAGGTAGACGTGCCTTCCAGCCCTGGCGTGGGGCAGCCGGGCTGCGCCCCTCCTCTCCCCTCTGATGAGCATCCGAGGGAAGACGCTTGGGAGAAGCGGCCCGTGGAGGGTGGGGGGTCCCTGCTGGGTGCCCCCGTGCCCAGCTCGGGTGCCGGGGCGGTGGGGTTACCAGCTGAGCCCCCCCGAGCCCGGACCCCCAGTCGGGAAGCGGAGGCGGATTTTTATTGCGTGAAGTGGATCACTTGGAAAGGCGAGCGGACGCCGGTCATCACGCAGAGCGAGAACGGGCCCTGCCCGCTCCTGGCCATCATGAACATCCTCTTCTTGCAGTGGAAGGCAAGCAGGGCGCAGGCGGGGAGGTTTGGGGGGGCTGGGGACGGGGGATTGGGCTCGGCTCCTCCCGATCGTGAGGGGAAGGGGCCGGGGGCCGGTCCCCAGCCTCTCGGTGCTTCCAGGTGAAGCTGCCCCCGCAGAAGGAGGTGATCACGGCCGAGGAGCTGATGGCGCATTTGGGTGAGCTCCCCAGGGACCCCGTCACCCCCGCCCCGCTGCCGGGACGGCGGCGTGCCGCGGTTAACCGGCTCGCCGGGGGCTGACGGCGCTGCCTTGCAGGGGATTGCATCTTGTCCACCCAACCCCGGGAGCCGTCGGAGGGGCTGCAGCTCAACTTCCAGCAGGTGAGGAGCGAGGCCGCCTGTCCCCCAGCCCAAAAATTGATCCCCGCCGTCTCGGGCAGCACTGGTGGCCTTGGGCCGTAAAACTTGGGGTGCCAACCCGCTTCCCGAGCAAGCCTCCCTTGTTTCTTCCCCCCCCAGAACATCAACGACACCATGACAGTCCTGCCCAAGCTCTCGACGGGGCTGGACGTCAACGTGCGGTTCACGGGTGTCTCGGACTTCGAGTACACGCCCGAGTGCATCGTCTTCGACCTCCTCAACGTCCCGCTCTACCACGGCTGGCTGGTGGACCCCCAGGTGAGCTGGCCCCACGGTTGTCCTGCCGCCTGGCTGGTGGCTTGCGTGGCTCCAGGGAGGCAAGGGGACGATCCGAGGGCTGGTGAGACACTGGACCAGGTTGCCCGGAGAAGTTGTGGATGCCCCGTCATTGGAAGTGTTTGAGGTCAGCGGCTTTGAGCAAGCTGATCTAGTGGAAGATGTCCCTGCCCGCGGCAAAGGCGGGGGCTAGGTGGTCTTTGAAGGTCCCCTTCCAACCCAAACCCTTCCATGACGGGTCCTTCCCCACGGTGGAAGCCACCAGCTTCCTGACCGTCCCCGTGATGGAGCAGTGGTCCCGCTGGTTGGGGAAGGTTGAAACGGAGCCATCCTCCCCCTGCCCTGGGCTGCCGCGGGCGGGAGGGCAGCTCCTCGCAGAGCCGGTGCTCGCCCCCGCCGCCCCTTCCCCTCCCTGCAGAGCCCGGAGGTGGTGCAAGCTGTGGGCAAGCTGAGCTACAACCAGCTGGTGGAGAAGATCATCACCTGCAAACAGGCCAGCGACTCCAGCCTGGTGAGCGAAGGTAACGGCCCCCCGCCGCCCAGCCGCTGCTCCCCAGGGTCCCCGGGGGGTGCCCGACGCCCTGGCCTCGCTCCCACCCCGCTCTCGCCCCAGGGCTGGTGGCGGAGCAGTTCCTCGAGTCCACGGCCTCCCAGTTGACCTACCACGGGCTGTGCGAGCTCACGGCCGCCGTCAGGGAGGGCGAGCTCAGCGTCTTCTTCCGCAACAACCACTTCAGCACCATGATAAAGCACAAGGTGCGGTTCCGACCCCTGCTCCGGCTTCCTTCGAGCCGGCGGACCCCCCCGCAACGCTGGCCGGGGCCGACTGTCCCCTCTCCCCTCTCCCCAGGGCCACCTCTACCTGCTGGTGACGGACCAGGGCTTCCTGCAGGAGGAGAGGGTGGTCTGGGAGAGCCTCCACAACGTGGATGGAGACAGCTGCTTCTGCGACACCGATTTTCATCTCAGCCACGCTCCGGGCAAGGAGGGGGCTGCCACGGCCCCCCCGGACCACCGGCTCCAGCAGAGACAAGTGGACCAGGTAGGGAACAACCAGTGGCGGCGGGGGACACCTGAGTCCCACCCCAGCTCCGGGGGATGCTGCAGGGTTTGGGTCTGCTGTGCTGAGCACCCCCCTTCTTTTCCTACTCCCCCCCCCAGGATTACATGATCGCCCTGTCCCTGCAGCAGCAGCAGGACCCCTCTGTGCTCAGTGACCTGGAGCTCGCTCGCCAGCTGCAGCAGGAAGAGTATCACCATCATCATCACCAGCAGCAGCAGCAGCAGCGGCAGCAGCAGCGGCAGCAGCAGGTCGCAGTGCAGGTAACCGGGTGCTCCCTCTTGGGACTGCAGCGCGGGGTGTGGGTGCCTCTCGCCCCCCCGGCTCTGCCCCACCGGCTGGTCCCGGGGGGTGGCGGTGTCTCCCTGGGATGATGGGGGTCTCTGCGGGTCCCCCCACTCCACAGCCCCCTCCTTGTGCCCGCAGAGCCGCGTGCAGCCGGGCGGCCGGGCGGCCGGAGAGCGGAGGCAGCGGCAGAAGCCGGATTTGGACTGCACCCTCCTATAGCGCCCGCGCCCGGCTCCCCGTGGGGGCACCCCTGCTGTGGGCCCCGGCTCCCTGCCGTGCCGGAGCGTGTGGTGGGATCCTCGCGCCCGGAGCCCCCCGACTCCCTGCTCTCGTCCGTCCTCCGGGGAGACCCCACGGGGGTCCCTGGGGACAGGAGCCGGGGGGACACGCACACATGAGGGGGTGTCCTTCCTCACTCACTGCCGGGACCACCCAAATCTTTCCAGTGGCCTTAATACGGGGGTGCCCCACCCGGGGGGGTCCCACCTGGGGGGGTCCCACCCCTCGGCCCCTGCTCTCAGACGCAGGGGGACACGTGTCTGGCGGGGGGACACGCACCCCCGTGTCCGAAACGTGGCCTTAGCCCTTGGCAAATAAAGGACTTGTCCCCGCGCACACGTGTCCGGCCGTCTGACACCAGTGGGGGCCTCCGCGCCCCATGGACGCGCGGGTTTGGGGTGACGGGACCCTCCGCGCCCCACGGACGCGCGGGTTTGGGGGGGGTTCGGGGTGACGGGACCCTCCGCGCCCCACGGATGCGCGGGTTCGGGGGGGTTCGGGGTGTCGGGACCCTCCGCGCCCCACGGACACGCGGGTTTGGGGTGACGGGACCCTCCGCGCCCCACGGACGCGCGGGTTTGGGGGGGGTTCGGGGTGACGGGACCCTCCGCGCCCCACGGACGCGCGGGTTCGGGGGGGTTCGGGGTGTCGGGACCCTCCGCGCCCCACGGACACGTGGGTTTGGGGTGACGGGACCCTCCGCGCCCCACGGACGCGCGGGTTCGGGGGGGTTTGGGGTGACGGGACCCTCCGCGCCCCACGGACACGCGGGTTTGGGGGGGGTTCGGGGTGTCGGGACCCTCCGCGCCCCACGGACGCGCGGGTTCGGGGGGGTTCGGGGTGTCGGGACCCTCCGCGCCCCACGGACACACGGGTTCGGGGTGACGGGACCCTCCGCGCCCCACGGACACGCGGGTTTGGGGGGGGTTCGGGGTGTCGGGACCCTCCGCGCCCCACGGACGCGCGGGTTCGGGGGGGGTTCGGGGTGTCGGGACCCTCCGCGCCCCACGGACGCGCGGGGCCTGGGGCCCCCCGTGAGGGTGCAGTGATGCGGCGCGGCCGGCAGGGGGCGCCCCGCCCCGGGGACCGG
>CM062595.1:3964729-4188637 GCA_031468815.1 Morus bassanus | reverse complement strand
GGGGGCGCGCCGCGAGCGGCAGCGCGAGGCGGCGGCGGCGGCTCCGGGCGGCGGCGCGTGAGTGGGGCCGGGGGGGGGGGCGGGGGGAGGAAGGATGGTCCCTCCGGGGCCTCCGGTACCGCTCCGGGAGGGGCGGGGCGGGGCGGCGGCCCGGGGCTCCCCCCCTCCCCCCGGTTCCCCCCCCCCCCCCCCGCTGTGGTGGGCCTCGGGCCTGCGGCGGGCGCCGCGTCCGCCCCGGAGACCCCGGCGGGGCCCCCCCGCCGCTTCCCCGCCTCCGTCCCGGTCACGTCCCCCCCCCCCCCCCGCCACCCCCGGCGGGGGCCCCCCGGTTCCTCCGGGCGGGTGGGGCCGGGCGGGAGGGAGGCCGTTCCCCCCCCCCCCAGCCGGCGGTGCCCGGTGCCACCCGACCGGGGGTGGGGGGGGGGCACCCCCTCCCCCGGAGCCCCCGGTGCCCCCGGTGCGGGGTCCGGCCGGGCCCCGGCGCCCCGCACCCCCCGGCCCCGGCGCTCCCTCCGTTATCTAAAAACCTCCCCGTTTTCCCCCTTTCCAGCACGATCGCCCCGAAAATCGCCTCGGGGCGGGGGGGTGGGGTGAGGTGGGAGGCCCGGCTGACGGTACCGGCCCCCCCCCACCCCCCCCCGGGCTCGGCGGCCCCCGGTTCCGGCTCCCCCCCCCCATCCCCGGGACGGCGGCCGGGCCCCGGTGTCCCCCCCCGGGGGGGGGGACGGTGCCGCCAGCCCTGACCCGGGCCTCACCCTGCGTCCTCCCACACGCCGCCTGCCTGCCCTGCCCGTTACCGGCCCGTGCTGCCCGTTACCGGCCCGTTACGGGCCTGTTACCGGCCGGTGCTGCCCGTTACGGGCCCGTTACGGCCGGTGCTGCCCGTTACCGGCCCGTGCTGCCTGTTACAGGTCCGTTACGGCCCGTGCCGCCCATTACGGGCCCGTTACCGGCTGGTGCTGCCCGTTACCGGCCGATTACCGGCCCACCGCCCGTTTGCGGCACCGCCGTCCCGTCCCGGTGAAGCGGGGACCGGGGTGCTGCGCTCCCACCTTGGCTTTGCCAAACTGTCCCTGGCGGATCGTGTTGCCCTCGCCCGGAGCGAAGCCGGCCCGTCCCTCGCCTGAAGCCCTGCTCGGCGCCGGGGACCCCCCGGACCCCCGTCCCAGCCCCGCGGAGCCCGGGCTCGGCTCCCCCGGCGCGGGGACACCGGCTCGCCGCCGATGCCGGGACGTGCCGGCGTGGAGGGAGAGGAAGAACCGGGATGCGGTGACCCCCGACGCGGCGACGGTGACGGCGCTGGGGCTCCGTGCCCGCCGCGGTGCCCGGCGGGGGCCGCACGGCGCCTTTTTAAGGCACAAAGTGCTCGTTGTGCCGCCGGCAAATCCCTAATCCTGCGCCGTGCGCCCGCCCGGGTCCGGCTGCGGGGCCGAGGGGTGGCGGTGGGCTCCGTGCCTCGGTTTCCCCCCTCCCGGCGTTGGGCTGCGTGCCCGGGATCAACCCCGGGATGCTTCCCCCCCTCCTCCTCTTCGTCCCGCCGCCATCCCGGGGTTGTGCCCGTCCACGTGCTGATGCTCGCGGCGGCGGCGGGGAAACCAGGGTGGGGAAGTCCCGGAGCCCGGTTCCTCCGAGCCCCGTTCCTCCGGCCGGTGCCAGGGATCCGTCCCGCTGGTCGGAAGCGAGAGCCGGCCTCGGTTAATCATCACCCGCTGAGCTCCCCGCCGCAGGGAGCAAAGTCCCTCTCCGCCGGAGCCGAGCGCCCGGCCGCTCGATGCGGCGCAAGGAGGGGGTTTCACCAGCCCACGGACCCTCCCCGGCGCGCGGCTCGGCCGGGGGCTCGCCGGGAGCCCGGGTGGGGTTTGGGGCACCGGGTCCAGCCGCGGCGTTGCAGACCGCGCTGGCAGCACCGGCCGCGAGCAGGGCCCGGGGTGCCACACGGGGCCTCGGCGCAGGGCCTCCCCGCTCCGAGGGGCGCCGGGTGCCCCCCTCACCTCTCCCTCTTTTCTCCTTCCCCCCCCCCCAGCATGTTTCAGACCTTGTACGACTATTTTTGGTGGGAAAAGCTCTGGCTCCCAGAAAATGTCACCTGGGCCGACCTGGAGGACCGGGATGGGCGGGTCTACGCCAAAGCCTCCGATCTTTACATCACTATTCCCTTGGCCTTCCTCTTCCTCGTCGTCCGGCACCTCTTTGAGACGTGAGTCCCTTCCCTGGGGTCTGGGGGGGGGGGGGGGGGACCCTGACCCGGCTCTCCCTGCGCCCCGGCGCTGGGGAGACGCCGTGACGAACCCCTGGACGTGTCACCCTGACCTCAGCCTGGCTGGGGGTGGCTGTGGCACCCCGGGGTCCTGCTGCAGGGGTGCAATTAGCCCCCCCCCCCCCCCAGCCGACATTTAGGGCCGGGGACCTGCCCCCGGTGGCTCCGCACAAACCCGGCTTTGTGCATCCTCCGCCGCCCTTATCGCGGCACGGTCGGCCGCGGGCCCCGGCGTTTAAGGAGCGATTTGTTGGGCAAACAATGGCGAGCCGAGGCCGGGAACAGACGGAGCTTTGTTGGGACGGCGGGAGAAGGGGGAGGCACCCTTTGCCGGGGTGGGTACGGCCCTGCCGCTTCGTGGGGGGCTGGCCCCCCAACCCTGGGGTGACAGAGGGACCTGGGGGATTCCCCCGTGGTAAAACCCACCTTGGAGAAGCAGTAGCGGGATGGGGAAACGGGCACCGAGCGGCTGTGGGTCCCTGGGTGGCTTCGATGGGGCCACGTCAGCCAGGTGACGCAGAGATGGGGACATTTTCACGTCCCCCTGCTCCCTCCCCAGGTACGTGGCCACCCCACTGGCCGGGCTACTGAACGTCAAGGAGAAGATCAGGTTAAAAGCCACCCCCAACGCCGTGCTGGAGAAGTTTTACGCTTCCACCACCAAACACCCCAAGCAGGTGAGGGGAGGGGGGTCCCCAAAAGGGGCTCAACGTGGCTCGGGGAGGGTGAGCGGCAGGTCCGGGGCCCCGCGGCGTGGCGGTGACGTCCCTGCCATCCCCCAGGCCGACGTGGAGATGCTCTCAAAGAAGAGCGGCTGCACGGTGCGGCAGGTGGAGCGCTGGTTTCGCCGCCGCCGCAACCAGGACCGGCCCAGCCTGCTCAAGAAGTTCAGGGAGGCCAGGTGAGACCCCTGCGCCCGGCGTCACCGTCACCCTGCGGGCCGCCTCCCTGCGGTGGATGGGGCTGTGGGGGCACCCGCCTGGCTGGGACCTGCCCTGGGAGGGCGGAATGTGGGGCCGGTGGGTCCGTCCTTCTCCCTCCCTCGCCCCGGTGCCCGTCTGAGGACCGTCTGCTTCCTTTTTCCAGTTGGCGATTCACGTTTTACCTTATTGCTTTCATTGCTGGCATGGCTGTCATAGTGGATGTAAGTATCAGCCCCCCCAGCACATGCCCAGCCCCGTCGGCCTTCCTCGCCCCTTCTAACGTCTCTCCGTCTCTCTCTCTCCTCGCCGCATCCCGCAGAAACCCTGGTTCTACGACCTCCGGGAGGTGTGGAAGGGATACCCCATCCAGGTTAGCACCCGAGCCCGTCCCATCGCCGTCCCGCGGCCCTCCTGCCCCCAGGAGCTGCCTGGGCGATCGGAGATGGGAACCGGAGCCCCCGGAGGCGCGGGAGGGTCTCTCTGGGGTCGCACAGTGTCTCTGGCACCCGTGTGGGTTTGGCCGACGCACAGGGAAGGGCTTTGCACGCCGTGGGGTGCAGAAGGGTGACGTCACCCGTGGGTCTGGCTGGTGCCCACGGAAGGGGATCGAACCCGCCCTGGGATGGTGGAGGATCCCCCCCAGCCTGTCTCTTGGCTTTCAGAGCATGCTGCCCTCCCAGTACTGGTACTACACGATCGAACTCTCCTTCTACTGGTCCCTGCTCTTCAGCATCGCCTCCGACGTCAAGCGCAAGGTGGGCTGCGGCGGTGGGGCTCTCTGGGGGCAGGGGCGGCAGACGCGGGGACGTCTCGGCAGGGTTTTCTTCGCCCCCGTGGTGGGCGTTGGGGACCAGCGGGCTGGGAGGATCTGGGGCCATGGAGGGCATCTCGGAGACGAGAGGGCTGGCGGGGCGCTGGGCGCTGGAGCCAGGCTGCTGTAACCCCCGGCTCCCCCTTCCCCGGGCGCAGGACTTCAAAGAGCAAATCATCCACCACGTCGCCACCATCATCCTCATCAGCTTCTCCTGGTTCGCCAACTACATCCGCGCAGGGACGCTCATCATGGCCCTGCACGACTCGTCGGACTATCTGCTGGAGGTACGTCCCCCCCGCCGCGCCGCCGCGGACGCGAGCACGTCCCGTGTCCCCGTCCCCACTCACCCCCCTCTGCCCCCACAGTCCGCCAAGATGTTCAACTACGCTGGCTGGAGAAATACCTGCAACAACATCTTCATCGTCTTCGCCGCCGTCTTCATCGTCACCCGCCTGGTCATCCTGCCCTTTTGGTGAGCGCCGGTCGCTGCTGAACGGGTGGGGAAACTGAGGCACGGGGTGGGGAGACCCGCTGGGGGCGGGATGCCGGTCCCTGCCCGTGACAGAGCTGCTTCTCCCGGCAGGATCATGCACTGCACGGTGGTTTATCCGCTGGATCTCTACCCCGCCTTCTTCGGCTACTACTTCTTCAACTTCATGATGGTGGTGCTGCAGTTGCTGCACATCTTCTGGGCCTACCTCATCATCCGCATGGCCCAGAAGTTCATAACTGGAAAGGCAAGAGGGGGCCTGGGGGTGGCTCGGGGCTCCCGGTCCCGCAGGGAGACGCTGCCGTAGGGCGAAGGGGCTGCGTCCGGACCCGGCCGATGCGGCTCGGGGTGGTCGGAGGGCGCGGGGCTGCCCCGGGAGCAAGGTGGAGGCGGGGGGTTTGCAGGGGAGACCCCCAAACCGTGAAGCCGGACTGCGCTTGGCTTCCCGACTCCCGGAGAGCCCTTGGTGGGGAGGGACTGGGGAGGAGAGGAAAGCGCCGTGGTTGCGATGGGGGAAACCGAGGCATGGCAGGAAAACAGGGTGCCGCTGACGCAGGCCCCCCTCTTTTCCCCCCACAGGTGGTGGAGGACGAGAGGAGCGACCGTGAAGAGACTGACAACTCGGAGGAGGAGGAGGAGGCAGCGAAGAACGGGCCCCTCTCCAACGGCCACCCCGTCCTCAACAACAACCACCGCAAAACCGACTGAGCGCCCTCGCCCCGTCTCTGCGCCGGTGGGGGCGGCCGGGGGCCCCGCCGGAGGCCAAACCTGTGAGATGTCAAATCCCGGCGATGCCACCCTCGCGTAGCACCAAGGTCCCCGTCCCCTCCATCCTCTCCCCTCCCCGGTCCAGCCAAGCAAACCGGGACCCCGGAGAGCCCGTCTCGGCCCCCGGCCCCCTCTGTCGCCTCCTCCGGAGAGGGGCCGCGGCTCGCGGGGCGGCAGCGGTCGCTGCTTCTCCACCTCACGCTCACCGTTGGTGCCCTTTTTGCCTTTCACCTGCTGCCTTAATCCACTGCGGTGCCCCGGGACGGGGAGAGCAAGGACGGCTCCCGCCAGCGTCCCTCCGGGATGGCTCCCGCAGCCCCCTTGGGTCGGCTGCGGCCGGAGAGCTCGGCTCCAGCCCCTCGCCGGGCTCCAGCCCCGCGTTATTCCCCCTTTTCCCAACCATCTCCTCGCCGGAGGGAAGCGTGTCCTGCAGCTGCCTCTTCAAACACTGGGAAAAAGCCCCTTCCCCGACCGGTGCCCGGCTTCGCTGCCGGCACCGAGCGAGGGAGGGCGGTGGAAAAGCCGGCGCAGTCCCCGCTCCGCCGCCCTCGGAGAGCGGGGAGGGAGGAGCAGAGGAAGTCCTGGGTATTTTAGGGGCTGGATGATGAGATGACACTATGGAAGTACTGGGGGAAGGAAGCTGCGGGGTTTAGTCACTACTAGCGTCGCACGGAGGAGTTTAATCCCCTCATTTCTCTTCTTTAAATGGGTTTCGAGTCTCTCCCTCTCTGTGCCCTCTCCCGGTCCCTTCCCCACCTGTAACAGGACAAATTTGCAACTGATTTCTTTCTTTCTTTTTTTTTTTTTTTTTTTTTTTTTTTTTGTTGTTGTTTCTATTTATTTGGAAGACAGAAGGAGCCGGGCTTGGCTCTGTCTCCTGCATCCCTCTGGGATGCGGCGAGACCTCCCAGCGTGGAGGGGTGGGGGGAAAAGGACCATTAACCAACGTCAGACCAAAATGTGTTTTGTTGTTTCTGTTTTTTAAAAAAAAAAAATAAAAAAATAAAAGGTTAAATATATTAAAAGTTAAAAACTAATAAACTTCGGTATAAAAAAAGTAAAGGGCTTGGGCCTTTTCTGTGGCTGGCGCAGCGGCCCTGGCCCCCGCGGGGGTTTGGTGGCGATTGTTTTGGCTCGGCTCCCTTTAGATTTCTTTTAGGCAGTGCTAAAAGTGGGCAGATTGGAGGATTTTTGATATTTTATGTTCCCTCCAGAAAGCTCTCCACGTCTTCAAAAAAAAAAAAAAAGAAAAAAAACCAGCCTGAGGCGTCCTGGCCCCGCTGCCGGAGAAGCGGCCGCCCTCCTCGCCCTGCGAGGATGACAAAGCTGCTATTCAGGTGGATGCTAAGGATGGGAACGGGAGCTCGCCGAGGCCCCAGAAAGGTGGTTTTTGTTTTTTTGGGTTTTGTTGGGTTTTGGTTTGTTTGGTTTTTTTGTTTTTTTTTTTTTAAAAAAAAAAAAGGTGGTTTATTGTGGGGGGAAAAAAAAAGGCCTCCCTTGTCTGAGTGCAGGGTTGCCTCAGCCGGCGGGGGGGGAGGCTGGTGTCAGTTTGGGTGCCGGAGGGATGGGGGTGGCAGCTGGAACCCACTTTTCTGTGCTGCTCCAGCTCCCCCCCCACCCCCCAGAGTGGGTGTTTATACTTCAGCCCGTGGGTGGTGTGAGATTCGCTTCCAAGCTGCAAAAAAAAAAAAAACAAACAAAAAAAAAAATCTGCTGCTTTTAGCCCGTTGTTTGCTGAACCCTTTGTGCAGGTACAAGCCCTGCCCCTCCCCCAAAAAAAAAGCCAAAAACCCAACACTTGAAATAGTGCATTGCTGCTGGGGGTGTGGGGGGGTGTGTGTGTGTGGGAAAAAGCCAGTTCTACTTGTGGAGCGGCCATTGGGTTCGTGTCCAGCGGCCAGACGCGGCCGGCAGCGGCTGCTCCACCCTCCCCGCACCAGCGCTGCCCTTCCCCGGCCCCAGGTGCCCGAATCGAGTTTGGTTTGATGGAGTCGAGTTCAAGGCTGGCTCAAGCACAACATCAGGGTGGTATTTTAAGCCAAACTCTGTGTTTTGAGCCTACAGTTACATCCCAGGACGGTGGGAGAAGGCACTCGCCATCAAATCCCCTCCCTAGCAAGAAAAGTTCAAGCAGCTTCTCTTTAGTTTCAACAAGTGGAGGATTTAATGGGTATTTGTTCTGCGAGAAGGAAGGAAAGGTGAAAACGCCCGTGGGAGCCCGTTGCCCTCCCTGTGCCCGTGCGCATCTGAACCTGCCTGGGCCCATCCGCCTCTGGCAGTTTTCCTGCAAGCCCCGTGGAAACAAGGATGAAGGAAGTGGTTAAATCCTGCTTTTCCAGGGTTTTTTGGTTTGGTTTTTTTTGCTGTGTCTAAAGTTCAGGGCAAATTTTTTAATAGAAAAACATAGTTTATTGCTTTTTAACAATGAAAAGATTCTTTACAACATATCACAGTTGAATACAGATGTTTGGTTGGTTTTTTTTTTTTTCTTCCCCCCCCCCCCCCCCCACTTGAATTCACATCACTGCTATAAATCCAGCTTGGTCCGCTCGTACTGGGCTTATCTCCTCCCTCCCGGTCCAGTCCCAAGGCTGCAGGGCCATCAACGGCCCCGTCCCACCCCCGAAGCTCGTCCCTGGGAGCTTGGTGAAGCGTTTCTGCTGGAAAACTGGCAGCAACGCCAGCGTGAGCTGTAGCTGCCCAGGGATTTGTGTCTTAAATTTGGTGGAGAGGTGGAAGAGAGCAGGAACAGCTGCTCGTCAATAGCTCGGGCAGGTAACGGTTTGGCTAATGGCCTTTCCTGCAGCGCGGAGGGAGAGGCTGTCCTCCCGTGGGGCGACTGGAGCCCCTGGGACGTGGTGGAAGCAAAGCTCACCGCACCGGGTGACCCCTCGCAGCCGTCACACACGCGCCAGGTTACGTTTCTGTTCCGTGTCCGTCTGCCGCTGTAATTTTTCAAGTGGACGGGAGAACTCGAAGCCGCCGTACTTGGCTTCGTAACGGTTACTATTAAACAGCCACCTCTTGAGAAGAAACTTTACCCTCACAAAGGGAAAGTCAGCACCAGGCCTGCGGTCAAGAGGGGTCCGGCGGGCGCAGGGGCGGGCTCACAGCAGCCGCCCTCGGCACTCGATAGCCCCGCAGCAGCACAGCAGCTCTTTGCCTTCCACGCTGCCCACTTCGTAGTTGTAATCCCACGTCAGCTCTGTGCCGGCTCGTATCCTCCTGGGAAGAAGAAAAACCCCAAAAGCACAGGCTGGGAGGAGAGGCCATTCCAAAGAAGAGGCTAAGCTGGACCTCCCGCTAGCAGAGAGCCGCACTTACATATGACCTCCCTGGACAAGGCGGCGCAGCCCAGCTTCCCCTGGGGCCGAGGGTGAAGCAGCCAGCGCGTCTGCCTTTGGCTTCACAGCGAGCAAAGGGACAAAGTTCCCCGATGAATCGCTCCCGTGAGGCTTCACAGAGGAGACGCCACACTCGCGGTGCCCAAGAGGCACGTGGCAGGATCCACCACCGCCCGGTGCTGCCCGCCCGCGAGGTTTGTGACTCAAACAAACGGGGCAGCCGGCTTAACTCTCCCCTTTGGAAAGGCCTAGAACTGATGCAAATCGCACCAGAATCTCCAGCACAGAGGAGAGGGCCTCACCCAGCTCATCTCCAAGCTTCTCCCCGCTCAGGCTGGTGTGAAGCCGGGGACAGCGGTTACCAGGAGTAGGAAACACCCAGCCCGCGCTGGTCACGCAGCCCCGGCCAAGGAGCTGGGTCCAACCGAGCCCCGTGAACCAGCAGCCCCTCCCCAAGCGCGCCACGACTCACTTGCTGGCGAAGAAGGCGACCCAGGGGAAGCGGAGGTCGTGCGTGTCCACAAAGACGTTCTGCACGAAGAGGTTTGGACTGCAGCTATGCTGTACAGGGAGCGGAGACAAACACAGTGAGCGAGTTCCTGCGTCAGGAGGGATGCGAACCAGCCAGCAGTAAACACAAGCCTTTATAAACAAGCAGCATTCCTGATTTGTCCGCTGCATCCAGCATAAGCCTGCTGAAACAGGACACACTCCCTCCCCTGCTTGCACAACCAGGGATGAGTCATAAGATCCACCCTCACAAAGGTAACGGTCGCTGGAAGGACTGACTTAGCCATCCTGCTTACCACGCGTCACGCGGCCGGAGCAGCTGCCCTGTTTCACTCCACGGGGTGGATCACCCTCCCAGTCCTGCTCTTTTCCCACTTTTTTTTACCGTATTTATCTAGTCTTGGGGAGGAGCAGGCCCGCTGGACAGACAGGTCACCCCAAACGCGTCCCGCTGCCTTCCCAGCTGCCAAGGGACGTTCCCCTTTTGTCCCCTGCCAAGGGCAGCGACTCACATTGAGGTACCGGCCCAGGTTCCCTTCCAGCTTGGCATCGATGATATAACAGGACTCCTCTCCGTCGTAGAACTGGCGGGTGGTTCTGCGGACGGGCGCGCTCTCGCCCTTGTCGGCCGCTGCCATGTTGGTTGACTTGATGGCGATCCCGTGAGTCGACTTCAGGGCAAAGCCTCGGGTGGATTTCACCGCCACCTGCCTCTTCACAGGACCTGCCACAAGAGAAGAACACACGCTGCCGTGTTCTCTCTCCATCTTCCAGAAGAGGAACCCCAGAGCAGCGCTGCTGGCCCAAGACACTCTCCTCTTTCACACAGGGATAATAAACCCCTTAGGGATGCAGCTCAGATCTAAAATACCGCCCCGGGATGGCTCCCAGCAATCTCCCAGCTTTCTGCCCGACCCAGCAGAGCCCGGAGACCCACCATAACGTCTCACAGTTGCTTTTCCTTAGACATCCACAAATATCTGGCACTTGAGGACTGGGTTTTGCAGTTATTTCTCAAACAACACATGGGGAAGCTTCAGACCCCGGTCGTTAGACATAGCTCGGAGGTGCTTGGAGCAGGATGCCCCATGCTCACAGCTGCGATGTCCTCATCAGCCCTTCCTGGTGGTTTCTGGCCAAAATTTCTTGTTGTACCTCTGTACTTCCCGCACTCAGCCCTCGTTCCTCCCCCAGCAGCTGCCCTCACCCGACCCAGACGAGGGGTTTTTCTTGTCGTCCCCTTCCTCCTCCTCGGAGCCCGAGGAAATGGTCTGGACGTCGTCGCTGTCGTTGGCGGTGCCCTGGGCCTGCCCCGTCACCGCCTGCCCGTTCTCCCCATCGCTTTCCGTGCTGCTCGACAGGGTCAGCACGTCCTGCAGAAAGGCATTAACAGCTCCTGAGCGCAGCCTGGGTCAGGGGAGAGCATCGCTCCGTCGCTTTCCAAGCGACGTTCAGGGCTCCCTTTTTTCCCCAGCGGCATTTTGCTCGTTCAGCAGAGGACCTCTGTGAAACCCTTTTGAAGTGGGTCACACATGCGGACGCTGTGATCAGAGCTGGCACAGGACAGAAACCCCATCTCACAGGCCAATGTTTAAAGCAGCAGTGGGGTTTCAGGGGGCTGGTTAGTCCTGCCGCACCCAGACTACCATGAGCCTGCACCACTCGGTGCTCTGGGTTTTGCAAGGAAGGAAAAAGACCCCAAAACCCAAAGACCGTCCCCCAGGATGGCTTCCTAAACCCAGCTCTGCTGAGCAATGGGTCCCTGGTGCGCTGGGTATGCGAACCAAGGCGCTACGTCCCGTTATAACACACGGCCCGGGCACCACGCTGTCCTCTTTTTTTTTGGGCTTTCAGAACCATGAAAGATCCCCACCGTCCGAAGAAAATGAACCCCCCTCCAGGAAATCACAACTGCGAACCACAAACCCTGCGCTGGTGCTCAACTGGGAATGAAAATGGCCCGGAAACAACCCAAAGTAAGGTTCAAGACCTTCATCAAACCAGTCTGGAGTTGACGCAGAGCCAGGCCTACCCCTTGCAGCCCATGTCTGAGGCCCGAAGGGTCACCGCTTACCTCTGTGGTGGGCTGCACAAGAGAATGCCGCCTGCTCTGGAGCAGGGCGGTCTTGCTCGTCGGCCTCCGGATCCCCTCCAGTTTGGGAGGGCTCGGGTTGTAGCCATACATCCTTCCCAGGTCGCTCAGCCTGTGGGGTGAGGACAAGAGCGGGTCGCACTTGCATCTCCTTGGAGCCTGTCCGCGGGTCAGGCGGAGACACAGCAGCTGAGGAAAGCGGAAAGCTGGACAAGGCTGCCATCTCCAAGCGCGGAATTTGCCAGTGCACATTGGGACGCAGCCCAAACCCTCCCAGCCTCTCAGTTTACTCTGGCAGAGGCATTAATAGAGTTAAGGGGCAGCCCTAGAGTTGCAGCAACTCCTTCAGAGCGATATCTGGACATAAAAAGCAGGGAAATACAATTTAAGGAACCTTACCCGGGAATTTTGGTTGGATCTTCAGGTTCCTGTAGAGGGGAGAAGTACAGAAGATTAAAACCTCTCCTTTTTGGAGCGCTCCTCAGCCCTTCTGTGGAAACGCTCCCCGAACACCAGCCTGGGTGTGAGAAGCCGGCTGTCCCCACCGCCCAGTGTGACACCCAGTGCAGGGGGTGCTCCAGAAGGGCCAAAGTTACGACCACGGGTCTCCCACCCTCCACATCCCACACGGTGGGTCTCCGAGTCCCCTCTCCAGAGCAGGGGGTGGACAGAGACCCCCTCCATCTCCCTGTTGTCCCCAGCCCTGCCTGAACACTCTCCACGCCGCCTCAGGTAGCCGGGCAGGCGGTGGTTCCCTCCCTCAGAGCTGCCCCAGCGTGTAGCACCCAGGGCAGGAGGGACCTTCAGCTCATCTCATGCTGAGCGACTTCTTTGTAGCCTCTTGTGCCACAACCTCCCCCAGGAAGGAGAAAGGCGCCTCCCTACCCCACCACAGCGGGCCAAGCAAGCAGGGCAAGGGGACAGGCACCAAGCAGCACCACAGACCACCTACTCATGTTGCATGGGCAGAGAAGCCGTTTGAGCAAGAGCACGGCTGAGGGACATCTCTGCCTCTCGGTTTCCTCATCCGTGCTCCCAAGGCAGGGGGCAATACTCATCTCCCAGTCCCACAGCCCTCCCTTACATCTTTCTTCAACGCCTTTGACTCTCCGTCCACGTCGCCCAGCGCAGAAGTGGAGGCTTTCTCTCTCTCACCAGGGAGCTCCGCTTTGCTGGCCTTGGCTTCGCCGCCTTCGCTCATCTTGAAGGAGGAGGCGCTGTCATTGTCCTGGAAGCCGTCGGACATGCTGTTGGAGCTCAGCCACGAGGCCACTTTGTTCTTGGAGGTCTCCTCCGACACTGGCAGCTTACAGGAGGCAGCCACCGCCATCTCATCGTGGCTGATTTGCCGGGTGAGCCCCGAGTCTTTGGAGGCTGTCTCCGACATCCCGTTCTCCTTCTGGCCCCGGGTCTGCCGTCGTGTGGCATAGCTGCGCCATACCGAGCTGGTGCTGAAGTCCTCGTCCTTGCAGAAGTTGTCGTCAGAGCTGTCCTCGTTGGACTCCTCCTGCTCATCAGTGCCCGTGTTTTCCTCCTCTTCGTCCTTGAGGTCCACCCCGCTGCTGTCAGAAGAGCATTTTGCGTCGCTCTCGTAGCCCTCCTTGAAGTTCTCCACGCTCTCAATGTGATCCAGGTTTGCAAAATACTCATCACCCATCTCTAACCCCTCTTTGTCGGCAAAGTCATCCGTGAGGATTTTTCCTGGGGATGGGGAATAGAAAACTAAGCATGAGTTTTCCTGGGATGATACTCCTACCCCATGAATTTTATCCTCCCCAAAAGCTCACTGAGGAGCAAACAGGACTGACCCAAAGCCGGGCTGGGAAAGGACAACATATTACCCTGATACTCGAGGTAATGAACATCTGAAGCATGGGGCTGATCTAAAGCGGGCCCTTGCTAACATCCAGCCTTCCAACAAGGAAATCTCTAACCAGCAATTCAAACGAGGTGACTGCCTTTTACGTTGAAGGGCTGGAGGTGAGGGTGTAGCACAGAGGCAATATTTAGGGCAAGAAACCAGAACACCAGAGCTCAGACAATGCCCACGGTTAGTTTCATTTCAGGGTTAACGCAACCATGCTGCGCAACTTCTGCATTTTACTGGTTTGTGCCGATGTCCCAGCGACTGGTTCGACGTAAACAGGAAGCAGGTATGTGTTGATTCACCCTCAGCGTGCAAAACCAGCTCTGGGGATCCGAGCACTTCTCTTGACACTGGCACTGCAGCCACACTGGTTTCTGCAGCATCTTGTTTCAGAGTTGGGCAAGGGAGGGGCATCGATTGGTCCAGAAACTGAAGTGCTGCAAGTTCATCATCTAGGTTTTCACTTTCCTGTCCCTTAACAAGCACAGGAAGAGCTTCAAACCTGTTCCGCTGGGTTTTACAATAAACAAAGCCTAGATCTCAGGCTTGACACAAGCTTGACATAACCAGATCTTTTCAAATACTTATTCCCCTCCTCAACCAAAACAAAGCAGATTCATATCTGAATACATGTGGCCACCGAGAAGAGCACTGGCTCAACAAAGGCTTTTCATTCACAGCACCTGTTTCAAAACTGAGCCCTTTCTACCTGCTTATTCAGCAGGGCGAGATCCTACCTGCGTAGATGCAGACGAAAGAGCCTTTAGCAATATCATCAAGGCAGCGAATGCCCCAGCCTTTGTTCTGCGTCTTGAACAACTGCAGTCGGACTTGGAGCCCGTGTTGGACCAAGCGATTGGTGCACATGTTAATGTTGCACTTGCACCTCTTGTTACACTCGTAAACCCTGAAAGAAAGGAGAACAGTGACATCTTCCCCGAGAAAGCCATATCGCAGGACTTGGTGTCGTACCAGCAATGATGCAGAGGGACTCGCAGCAGCGACTTAAAAGCTCAGCAGAGCAGGGAGAGCGTAGCTGCCAGGTGGTGCGGTAACGCACACAGATCCCGGGCCACACGTTAGCAGATGAATGAGGAACAGAGGAGGGTTTTCAGTATGTGCACTGAGCTCTGGGAAATCCTGCCTCTCTGGCAGCACCAGAGGCCAAGTTTCTGGGGCTGGTATTTGTTGGGGAAGGCGAAGACGCAGCTGTACTCACCCTGTTGGGAGGCATTCTTCCAGCCTTTTGTGCTGGTATCCTGAGTTGGGGTTGATCTGCCCACCTGGGGTGCAGCCAGTCGCTTGGACTGTCAGCTGGTGACAGGCACATTTCGATCTAGAGGGGCACACAGAAAAACCCACCCGTGCCCCAGACGTTAGTTTTACACAGCAGTTTTGCAGGAAGGAACAGAAATCACATCTTTCTGCACGCGTAGACGCGGAGAGTCGGGCACACAGGGCTGGATCTGGAGTCAAACCTGTGACCCAGCAGAGCTGCGTGGGCTCAAAGGCCCGACCAGTGCCCCTTGGGTGCTGTCAGGGCAGGCAGCACGGTCCGGGTGCCGTCCCCCACCCTCCAGGCCCCGCGGCACACGAGGAGTCACCTACTTGTCTCTGCACCCGTCTTTGCAGTCACAGCCCACAAGGAACTCCCAGCTGGTGTTGATGTAAACCCCTTTGCCGGGGATGCGCTCTTTGCTGTAGGCCACCTGCGGAGGTGGAGTGTTATCGATCTCGTTGACACAGGACAGCGGCACGTCCTCCCTGCCCTTGGTAATGTCTGCGATGTAGTAGTAGGGTTTGTAGGGCTGGAACTTGCGATCTACCAGGACATACGGGTCCAGGCAGAACATCTCCAGGAAAAGGAAGTCGCAGTCTGTCTCAAAAAGGTAGCGTTCGATCTCCTGCATGGTTCGCAGGCACAGCCCACATGGCGTCTTGTAGAGGACGTGGAAGCCCATCTTGCGGTTAACCCGTCGGCGGGCTGTCATCCGTCGGAAGTCGTAGAGCAGCGGGATGAGCAGGGGGTTCTTGCTGCGGTACTGATCGCTGCGGATGGGACGGACGCGGGACAGGCAGGCGTAGCTGCAGACGTGCGGCAGGTAGAAGAGCTTCTCCAGCGGGGCTCGGTAAGAGGGCTCGTTGGGCACGCGGTCCATCATGCCGTGGAAGGCCTGAGCTGTGCCTACCTGGCTGCTGGAGAGCCTGTTACAGGAAAAGGGATACGCTGAGCAACCGCGGCTTAAGGAAGAGCGATGCTTTCTCCTCGAACCGCAAAAGGATTTTAGGCACTTAATTCCCATCAAAGCAGCTGCTAGTTACACACTGGGACACCCCATTGGCTTTGCTGCTTAGTGCAGTTAGACACAAGCCCCAGCGTCCCCCGGGGGCAAGGCTGGGCAGGCCCCGAAGGGAGTGTTACCAGCAGCAGGGAACACAAAAACCGCCTCCCCAAATCTGAACTAGGGAAGCAGAAACAAGCACAAGCTGGTTGTGGTCTCAGAACTGGGATCAACAGCTTCTGCGCTGTGGATTGATTGCCACAAAGCCACCACTGTGGAAAAGCCACCTGCAGATTTACATGAATAGCAGCTCCCCTCCGGCCCCAGAAAGCTTGTAGAAACAGGAGCCCTCTAAAAACAGGCAGGATCAGAGGCTTTGGCCAGGGTCCCACTGGGTAAGTGCTGCTCAGAACTGATAAGAGATCCTCCAAGCTCAAGCCAACAACAAAACGTAAGAAACAGTTGTCTGGGAGGGAGAACAAGGTAAGAGGAAAACAAATGCTCAGGACCGGACAAGCTGGCGAAAACAGGTGTCAGTCCGTAACAAAATAAACCGGCGCTAAACCAAACAAGCATCCCAAACTCTCACAAGGACGCAGGGATTTGTACTAAGTGCAAACAAGCTTTGCTCACCGATGCTGCTGGGATGCACCGGTCCTTCCCGCCGGAGTTGTATCACTTAGGACAGGTGAAGAAGGTGAAGATTGCCCGGAGCCCACGGAGCCAGGACGGAAGGATGTGCTTTTCTTGGCCACTTGCTTTCTCGACTGGGCCAGCTGACTGTCGGAGCATCTGCACGAGGGAAGAAGGGAGACGATTTGCAAGACGCACGTGCTCACACAACTGGTAGGATTTAGACACACGGGCAGTCAAAATAACACTCCCCCAAGGAAGTCAGCAACAGTGCCCCATCCAAGAGAAACCGAGCAGATTTTTTTCCTAACGAGCGTGAAAATCGGCTTGTTTCTGACTACTTGTGCTACAGCGATCCCGCAACAACCCCAACCAAATGCCAGAACTCAGCTACACTTAAGAATTTCTTCTGACATACTGCTATTTATTTGGAAGTGAGGCATGAGGGTGAGAGGGAGTGTAACGAGGATGTCCAAGGCCTTCAGTTCAGGAAGCCGGACAAACCAGTACATGAAGAAAGCCCTGCAATAGCAGAAACAAGAGTTTACAGAGGCTCAGTCAGTGCTCCAGCACTGAGCAGTGGGAGGAACAAGAAGTACAGAGGACTCTTTTGTCTGTACCAAGTAACAAGATAAGATTGTACAAGGGAATGCAATAACATCACTGACGAAAGGGCTACAAGGGGCTCCCCCAAACACCTCTGCAGCCGGATGAACAACATCGGGAAGGTGGCAGGCACCTGGAAGACTCCAGCCCTCACACTGTGAGAAAACAACAGCGGAAATTTTCAATCCATTTATGCCAATTAAACAGAAAAACACCCCAAACCAGCCACTGGTTTTCTCACAAGTGGAAGAACAGTTACGTTATCAGGGCAGAAAGGGAGGAGACAGCGAGGGCAGGAGGGGGTGACCGTTTCTGCAAACACCTCCCTTAAAAGCAAGGTGTGTTAACACGTGTTTCAAAATTCAAGAGCAATAGAAAAAAAGCTTCCATCAACAGGCTTTGAACAGTCAGAAATGGCTGACAGCAGCTCCCTGGCACCGTAGAAGAACTTGAAAGTGAGACTAGAGAGGGAAGAGGACCAGGCCTTCCTCAGAGTAAACAAAACACCAGAGCGAAGAAACCATTCTCCCAGTTTTAATTATCTAAAACCAATGTGTTTTTAATCCAACAGTATCCCTCGAGACAGCGGGGACACAGATATAGTACACTGCCTTCAGTCACTGTTAAAAAACAGGTGTCTTTAAGCTGTTCGCTATTTAACAGCAGGGCAGGGAAACGGCCGTAGTGTCTGCTTGTATTAGAACTGAGAACAAGATCCTAAAGTCAAAGCCTCTGTGGGGAGAGAAAAAACCAAAACTGTTTCTTGGAACCACTGCAAGGACTGTTAAATGCAAAAGGAGAGATTGGGCAGCCAACGAGACTGCAGGCTGGCTGATTGCCGCAGTTCAACTCTATCGTCTCCGCGCCGTGTTATTGCACATCCTTCCTACACCCTCGGCAGCTCGGGGCGCCCCAGGCAACAGCCCAGCTCTTCCTCTGTTCACAGGTGGGGCCCTAGGCTGATGGCAGAGGAGCCAGCGTTGCATTTCTCACACTGGAGCAGACCTCCTTCAGCGTTGACCTCTCTTCTTGGCTATGTAAGAGATGAGGAACAAGGCTAGTATGGCTTCAGTTCTCAAGTCTTGGTCAGAGCGGCACAGGAGGAGCATTTCCAGGTCGGTCCCCATATCCAGGGGCAGAACGGGTCATACTGCACCGGTACTTGGAGAGGAACCCCATCCTGAGACTGCAGGCTGGGTGCAGGCGGGGTTTCTTCGATGCTGCTACACCTAGAGAGCATCTGGTGAATAAAGATTCACTTGCTGCACAGGTTCCTCACAGCTGGGACATCTCCTTTCTCCCCTTTGCCCATGCAGCAAGGCACAGTCACAGCAGAAGACATGCTGGCAGGGGGCCAGGCGTCCATAAATTCGGATAGGAAATCCACAGTGGTGACAAAAAAGAACCGGGACAGCATTTCTCTCCCCTAGAAAGTTACTGAAGTCCCAGAGCACGTGCTCAGGTGCCCTGGTGTTCTCCAACACGCTCCCTTCATCACAGGGCCGAGCTCCTCCTTCATCCAGGCCTCCTTCGGCACTAGCCTGCACCTCCGAGAACGTCCCGCTTGGGCCCCTGGCAGCAGGAGGCACGTGTGCGACTTGGTCGTGGCTGAGCTTTACCAGGTTTGGTCCGTGACCACTGAGACCAACCACTGATCCCGAGTTCTCAGTGCCTCGTAAGTCATTGAGGTCTGCGAGCAGGTCAGTCCAAGTGGAGGAATACAAGGCAGCCGGGGGCCAGTGCCTGGATCGTGACACGAGGGAGCAATTCAGATTTTCAGAAGAGAAGGAACAAACGTTCTAACTTGGAAATACAAGTGTGAAGCTTTAGCCCTGAGTAAGAACATGGCATTTGGCTCAGGGGGTGCTGGGCTGTCAGCTCTCCCGCCCCCAATTACTCACCCAGCAGCCTTTATCTATAGTTTCCCCCAGAAGCGTGACTAAAACCAATTTGTGTAACCAGGAAACAAGCCTAGTCATGGAGGAAACCTGCACCTGAGGATTCCTCTACACAGAAAGGGTGGTGCCTGAAAGAGCTGAGCACTGGAGACAAAACGCAAAGGAGGTAGTGGTGGAAGCAGAGAACTGACTCAAGTACTTACTCCATCTCAGCAGGCTGTGGAGAAACGGATCGTGCAGCCAGCGAGGCTGCCTGCATTTGCTCTAAAGGTTTGTACTGGGTACCAGCTCCCGTTAAGTCTTGCGTGTATTGTACTACAGGCCCTTTGCTCCTGACAGCACCTAGCGGGGAAGGGGAAAAAGCAAAATATCAACAAGAAAAGTCTCTACCATCAACCCAAGCCTGTTGCGCTAGCCACAAAATATTGATTTAGTTCCCGAAGGCAACCAAAAGAGAGGCATTTGCAATTAACAACAGGTCCTTGGCTGGGCTCTGAGTCACAGCCAGTCAACCCAAAGAGATTCTGGCCACTTCACACATCTGCAGTCTGGTTTTGCAGCATCTTTATGCCAGGAGACAAACCCCACTGTAAAATCTTAAACCTCCAGGAGTTCTGCTAAGAAAACCCCACCACAACCAAACAAAAACCCAAACAACCCACCCGCCCTCGCCAACCCACAACGCGTTCATTCAAATTCCAGGATACAAATTAAAGAAAAAGAAGCCTCGTACCGACATTAGGACGAGTCCTTGCTTGTCCACTTTGCTTCTTTTCTTGGGTGGAGGCTGTGGAAGTTTTCATGCTGAACATGGGCTCGAGGCGCGTGGAACCCCGGTAAATCCACTCACAGCGTTTGTCATCCTGCAGCAACGAGAAGGCAACACTCACAGCACCTACGGCAAGAGCTTCCAGAGGTACAACACAGGCCTGGGAGAGAGCAGTGTGCTTTTATGGTGAGCAGAATCGAATGGAAAGGAGGCAAAGCATCGACCTGAAGGCTCTTGAAAGACCACGCAGCCAAGAGAGGACAAAGGCAGCAATTCATCACATCTGGGGGAACACTGAATACCAACCAAATCTAGAAAGAGGCCCAATACCAAGACCCAAAACTTCAAATTCGGTTCTATTCTTAGCCCAACAATGGACTAACGAGGCACTGCTGGAGAAACCAGACTCCCTCAGGAAGCAAGCTACCTCCTCAGCACAAACCAAATCTGCTCTAGGACAGGGAGGTTAAATTTGCAAGCGCCCAATGTCTTCCCCAGCCCCAGTGGCGATGCAGTTATCTAGACAGGAAGGGAGCCAAGTGGGCACAGACAGTATCTCTGCTTCCTTTCTGCAGCTTGTAGAACTTGAGCGAGCAGAATATCGCAGCTTCTGCTCAATTCCCCTCCCGCTTCTCAACCTGGCACTTGTATTTGGACAGAAGACATTCCTAGGTGTTTACATCAAGAAAGGGCCTAGGATAGAATGCCTGCAGATGATGGATTTTGTTTCTTATTCATGTACCACTTTAAAGTTTCACGTGCAAAATGTGAAGGCTTTTGAAGGTGTTGTCAAGCAAATGAAAGAGTCTCACCTTCACATCAATGCACAGTAGAAACCGTCGCTCTACCTACTATGCCAAACACCTGCTTGCTCCAGCACCCTGTCTGACATTAGCAAGGAAACTGGACTGGATCAGCCCTGTTGTCAGCCCTGCCCCCCCCCGACTCAAATTTAAGCCCATCTTCCCCCTCTAACGGGAGAGTGAAAATCGCTCTACCAGGAAGAGGATTTTGACCAGACTGCCATCCACTTCTTCCACTCTGGATTTCCACCAGGTCCCTTCCCACTCCGTTTTGATCAGTTGGCCGTTCTTCAGCAGCACCATGGGGCGGTTGGGGTAGGCCGTGATGTACTCCTCAATGAAATCGCGACAGGAAACGTCCTCTATGTCTTCCCAGGTCTTTTTCACTGTTCAGAAAGGGATGGACAGGAGAAAGGGAAGAGGAGGAAAGACTCTTACAAAGAGGATCTTTAATTCTTTCTTAAAGAGATGCCAGACGGATTTTTACGTAAGAACAACCAAGCAGCAATCCCAAGTGGCCGGATTTTTGGTGGTAGAGCATCCAGCCATGTTAATGCACCCAGAGTGCGAGGAGTCACAGCACACTCAGTCCACCGGTAATAAACCACTACTTCCTCCGCCGTCATATTCAAACGCCTACAGGCGCAGCACCGGAGGGGACACGCAGTCTGGCCCCTGTCTTTTGAGCACAGGCTCTTCCATATGCCCAAAGGCTCTCCATACGTCAGCATTAGGACACAGGAGGGGCAGAGATCACTCACGTGGCCTGCAGATTGGGTACAGCTCCCACTCCTTGACATAGGAAGCGTAGCCATCATCAAAGAAGATCAGGAATCTGGAGAACAGCAAAAAGAACAAGGGTTGGAAGCTGGAATTAGAAATGCAGCTGAATAAAACGCAGCTCCACATCACGTAATGAAAGTGAAGCCCCCCTCCTGTATCTCCCGCCAGTCCCAAAGGCTCTCATATCAGATATGGTGGGTGAGGACAGAACGAAGTGATCATTTCCACCAGGAGACGATGAGCTTTACAGTACTGCCACTTCCCTTGGTTGTTTCAGAACAGCTCCCCCCCAGCCCTGAGCTATCCCCGCGCTCCCAAAGCCAAAAGAGGCTGCCCAAAGGCTTCCCAGCAGCATAGCACAGCCAGGCCCTCTTCCCTCAGCTCTGTGCCTCGGCCGCAGGAGGTAAAGGAAGAGAAAAGACAGTTTAATTGCTCCTAATCTCTGCAAGAAAAGATATTTTTGGAGCCTTTGGGACAGAGCAGAGGCCGCACACCATGACGAAGAGCACTGCAGGAAGAGCTGGGGAACGCCTCCAGGGCTCCACCTGCAGACAGGAGACGAGCATGAGAGTCCCCAGTGCCTGGGGGAGACGCTGCTGGGGGGACGGGGAGCTGGGAGGGGGTACCCACGGGGCTGGATACGGCGGCCGCTTAGCGCCGCGTGCCTCTGAATAACAACTTCAGGATAGGGAGCCCTGTAAAGGCCGCATTACGAGAGATCAGCACTGCAGCCAGCCTAGCCAGGAGGAGTGAATTTGCAATATGACTACTAAATGCAGTTCATTTTCAGTTAGTACACACGCATCAGATAGAACTCAACACAATTAGGCATTTACGGCAGATCCACATTTGAAACAAACAGGGTGATTATATCCTTTATGAATCTTCTCAGAAAGACCACAAGCCTAAACCACAACATCGAAGAAGCCCTGCCCCTTATTTATACGCGACTGAAAAGGCTGCTTTAGACCTGCTCGTTCTTCTGCTGAAGTGCTTTGGCAACGATGCCGGCACTAACCGCTTCTAGGGCTCACATTTCCTAACGCTATGTTTAATGCCTTGAGCGGTGCAGACTTACATTTGTGTGATAATTTGAATGAATTACCAGATATAATTTCTGACTCAGGGACATGAGTAGCAGAATGGAAGCTCCACCCAGAGCTTTCAGAGATAAGAGAGACTGAAGAAACAACATTCACAGCTCCGTCCCCCGAAAGGGCAGGAAAGAATTTAGCTCCCACAATAGCAAATAGACAAATACACCTTTTTTCCTTTTCTCCCCCCCCCCCCCCCCCAAATACCAACCAACCAACAACAAAACAGAGAGAGAGAAAGAGGTACGTGACTGTGGAGGAGAATTAATACCTGTCTTTATTCTTTACGTTTGGGGTTTCAGCCACAATGCCAGCATACAGCCAAACCTGATTCCGATCTTTGTATTTTGCCACAACCCTGCTGCCAACGTAGTGGTTCTCAGGTGAGGGGTGATAGTCGTAAGCAATGTGATTGCCAGAAAGCAAACTCTTCCCTTTATTATCAAATTTCACTTTGTACTTCTTTCCAGCACCTGAAAGACATTTCAACACGGCAAGATAAATAAAAGCCAGGTGACTTCATACAAGAAGTCCAACACCCTATACCGTTCTGATCCAAGTTCAGAACTTATCTGAAAGCCTTTCAGGAATTAATTTGGAAGGCAAAATATTATAGCGGAGACGTGTCGCTCTCACAACTCGTTCCAGGTGGCTCAAGGAGCTCTGACACGGAGGGGACCCACTCCAAGCCTCATCAATGTCACCCACCCAAAGCTTAGCGAAAGCAACGAGCACCGCGTCTCAGCATCAAGCACGGGACGTACCGACCGTCCGGATCGCAATCAGAGTTCCTTTGTGCCATGTTTTGGTTCTCTTCTTGCCCAGGATCCTCATGCCAACTTTCAGATCACCATCGTTGCTGAGATCGCTCCCAGACGCCGCAGGGCCAATCGGCTGGAGGGCGCCAGGGGTTTCCTGAGGGGTCTGTGCGTCTACCCAAGGAACAACACCAGAAGATAAGTTATAAATTGCCCAAAGACTCCCTCGCTCATGTACGCAATTGGAAGAACATCTGTCGGACCTGACACAGGGGGCATTCTTGCTTTGCTTTACCTCAGTCAGCCGAACCGTCTCGGTTTTACTGGACGGAGTAATCGGCAAGAGAGGGTTAAACACCATTAATAAGCTTTCATGTTTCGGAAACGGCACCATTTGTATTTGCTTTTGGAAAAGGCTTAAAGCAAAATAGGAATTTGGAATCAATATATCCTAGTCGGTCTTTCCAGCAGGGAAAAACGACCATTATTTTTTTTCTCAGGAAGAAAACCGACAGGTGTAAAGCAGCAGACAGGACCAGGGTAAGGGCACACACGAGTGCCAGCCCACGCCTGCCAGCCCCAGGAAGCTCTCACACGCTGACCTCTTTGTGTGTCCTGGGCATTTGTTTTCTTGTTCACAGCATCCATAAATTTCTGAACATCCTGGGCGGACTTTCTCATTGCAGCCATGGCTTCCCGCAGCTGAAGGGAAGGAAAGAGAAAGAAAATATGACGAACCTTTTCTTTTTTTGCGCCAAATACAATGCTATCCTAAGTGCTCCAGCAAAAGCCCACTGCAGAAGTACGCTATAGTCAGGTCTTTTCCAACTCACCAGAGTCTGATCCTTTGTGATTCTACCACCTGCATTTAAAGAGAAAAGAAGTGGTTTAAAACCTATTGGGGAGGAAAAAAATCCATCCTCATTAAGTCACCAAAAGAAGAGGGACCAGAGAAGAGCATCCATTCAAAAGCCTTCTCCATCCCTGTCAAGAAATCCACTCAAGGAAGGTTTTTACTAAGCCACTCTTTCCAGGTGCGCGACTTGCTGCACAAGGCAGTTTCCCTGCAGGGGCGGCATTTGATGCGGACAACAATCGGGCAGGTGGGAAACGGGAAAAGTCCCAGTTTGGGACTGCAGGAACCACAGAATAGTCACGGGCCCCGGCAGACCACGCGAGCCATGGCGTTCCTCACACGAGCTAATGGCATTCCCTACTCAATGCTCTCGTGCTTACGGCCCGGCATGGCTTACGGCCAACTTTACGATAGCCTTATTCCAATCCCCCTCGTTCCCAGCCTCCTCCAGGACACGCTCAGATCTCCGTCCCTCCCCGCAGTACCAAGTGGCGCAATGAGATACTGAACCATGCTTCCAGCTGGAATCGATACTCATGACGTCATCGTCATCCTCATCTGGGATCTCAATCACTTCCATGGGCTGGGCAGCCAAGTCCTCGTCCTCAGAGCTGCTCTCACGATACTGGAGGCCCAGCTTGGAGTACAGATCCTTCACCAGTATCTCGCATTTATCAATGGCTCTGGGGAAAAAAAAGAGGGCAGAGACAGCAAAAGACGAGGTAAGCCCAGCTGTATGTCACACAACGCTGCGGAAAGAAATAGGAACCGACCGCTGGGGAGTCGCTAATTAAATACAGCCACGATGAGGTGAGGGAAGAGTACTCGCGTGAAGGATTTAAAGCCACAGGGGAATAATTTTAATTATCCCTCAAGAACCACACAGAAATGAACTGATGTGGAATCACAGAGTCAGTCTACAGTGAGGGGAAATGGGCAGCGCTCACGACATCGGACTCGGCCACCCGATCTCCCCCTCCTCTGCTCTGAGGCCCAACCCTGACATGTGGCTGCGATTCCGAGCGTGCCCACCTCGAAGCATCATCAAACAGCCGGTCGACACGAGCCACCTCTTCTTCCTTCTGTTTCACGCACTTCTCCAGCTCCTCCAGTTGCTGCTTCCTCTGCTTCACGCACTCAAACTTCTCCAGCTCTTTGTCGATGATATCCTGCAGCTCTTCCATGGAGATTCCCAGCGCCTCCATCACTTCTTGCTGCAGCTCTTTGATCTCCTGGGAATCCATTGCTGCCGCACCTGATATCACAAAGAGATGAGAAAAGGCCGATGAGACCCTACTCCTGTAGCACATCCTCCGAGGCACAGCGCTCGCAAGAGCATAAGCTGCATTTTTTTAAAGCTAGTCAGGAAGAAAATGTTATATATGTCGTTAAGATAACATCACAGGGAGCCAAAAGTAACCAAGGTGCAAGCAAACCACGGGGCCAGAGACTCCCAGGACAACCAGGGATCCCTGATGTCTCCTCCGATGCCTGCACAGCCTCTCCAATTCCGCTGGAGCCTTACGCTTCGCCGCCTCAGCGCTCTCTCCCCCGCAAAACCTGCGCAGCGGTTCCCAACCCTCTGCCTCGCCTGGGAGGAGAACCACACCGATGCCTCTCCCAGCCCGTCCCACAGCTGCACCTTTGCGCAGCAGCCCCCAGGAGCCCCTGCCCTCCCCTGCCTGTGGTGTTTAAGGAACGTTATAACATCCAGCCCCGAGGATGGCCCCAGCAGCTTCCTCTGTCCAGACCCGCAGCCCCTGAGTCTCCCTGTGAGCTGGGCCCGGCAATAACCCAACCAGGCTCCATTATTTTCAGGTCTCCCCCACTCAGCAGCACTCACAGGCACCTTCCTCCCTCCCGCAGTGCTCCCCGCTCCCGCCTCTCCCCTCACTCTCCCCGTCTGCATTGTCTCCAGCCCCATGCCCTCCTCCTCTCCCCCATCTCCCCGCTCCAGCCCCAGCCAGCTCCCCCTGCCCGCGTTTCTCTCCCAGCTGTGCCCAGGCCCGCCCCCAGCCATGACCCCCCACTCCTAACCCTCTTACGCTCCCTCTTACACCCCACCGGTCCCTTATATTTGGCAGGTTTCCATCAGCCCCTCGGCCTAGAAACATCCCTGCCCCACAGCCTCTCCTATACCTCAAAACCAACCCCGCACCTCCCACACAGGGAGCTCTCCATGCTCTCTTCTCACCTCACACACCCCCCAAAACCCTCACCCCAAGTCCCCGCTGCCGCACAGCCCCCCTCTTTGCCTCAATGCCCCACCAGCCCCCCAACACTGCCCTGCCCAACTCCCCCTGCCCCACAGCACCCTCCTAACCCCAATACCCCAGCAGCACCCCACCACCTCCCTGCCCGACTCCCCCTGCCCCACAGCGCCCTCCTGCCCCCCACCACCTCCCAGCCCCACAGCGCCCTCCTGACCCCAATGTGACCCCCCCAGGCCCATTCCCCCACCCCACAGCGCCCTCCCTACCCCAACACCGCCACACGGCCCCCCAACCCCTCCCACCCCACAGCCCCTCTGTGCCCCCAACAGCACCCAGCCCCCCCCCTCAACTCCCCGGCCCCACAGCCCCCTCTGTGCCCCCCCACAGCCCCCTCTGCCCCACAGCGCCCTCTGTGCTCCCCGCAGCCTCCACACCTCCGCCGTCCCCCACAACCCGCAGCCCCCCTCCCCACTCCCCGCCCCCCCCCCCCGTGCCCCTATGGCCCCCGTGCCCCTATAGCCCCCCCGCCCCACGGCCCCCCCCCCCGTGCTCCCCCAGCTCCCTGACCCCCCCCCGCGAGCTCCCCGGCCCCACAGCCCTCCCCACGGCCGGGCTGCGCTCACCGAGGCCCGAGGCCCACCGCGCCCCCGGCTGTTGGGGAGACGGAGGAGGAAAGGGGCGGGGGTCCCCTCTGGACCGGAAGACGTGACGTCACGTCCGGTACGAGCCGCCCGTTGAGGCCGACGCTCCCCCGCCGGCCGGCACGGCAGCACTGCGCATGCGCAGGTCTGCGGGGGGGGGGCCTGGCCACAGCGCATGCGCGGAGGGGAGGAGCCAGGGGCTCTTAAAGGGGCCGCGCCCCGGGAAAAGCGCAGTGCTGCCACCTATAGGGGTCGGAGGGAAGGGCCGGAGGGAAGGGCCGGAGGGGCCCTGAAGTGCTGGGGGTGCCGGGGGGCCCAGCGGTGATGGGGTGGCCGGGGAGGATGGGGGGGGACCTGGGGTACTGGTGACTCTGAGGTGGGGGGCAATGGGGGGTGCTGGGGTGGCCCTGGGGGGCGATGGGGGGTGCCGGGGGGGCCTGGGGTGCTGGGGGGCAATGGGGAGCTCTGGGGGTGCTGGGGGGGCCCTGGGGGGCGATGGGGGGTGCTGGTGGGACGGGGGGTGCTGGGGGGCAATGGGGAGCTCTGGGGGTGCTGGGGGTGATGGGGAGCTCTGGGGGTGCTGGGGGGTGCTGGGGGGCGATGGGGAGCTCTGAGGGTGCTGGGGGGTCCCTGGGGAGCCAGGGGGAAATGGGGAGCTCTGGGGGTGCTGTGGGGTGCTGTGGGGCTCTGAGGTGCCGGGGGGCAATGGGGGGTGATGGGGAGCTCTGAGGGTGCTGGGTGGTCCGGGCAGTGCCAGGGGGCTGGGGGGTCACTGGAGGGCCCTGGGGTACCCCAGAGCACCCTGTGGTGAGGGTGGGCTGTGGGGTGTGCTGGGGGACTGGGGTCCCCGGGGGTCCCAGCGGTGTCGGGGGTCCCTGGGACCAGCTCGCCCCGGCTCAGTTGATCTGCTCCTCTTCCCAGGTGGATGTAGGGATGGCACCGTATGGATCTCCGATGAGCCTGGCGCACCGCACCATCATGGCGAGGAGGAAGAGGCACATGAGCACCGCGAAGGCCGTGGCGATGCCCTCGTCTACATCGGCTGCCGGCAGCGCCGTGGTGGTCTCCATGCGGGTGGCCCTCAGGCAGGTGGCCCTCAGCCCCCGGCTGCCGGTGGCATCCCTGCGGGGCAGAGACAGGCGGGACTGACAGGCTGCACAGGTCGCGGTGCAGGGAAGTACCCAGAGGGTGGCAAAAGGAGCCAAAATGGGGAAATCGTGGCCTCGAGACCCCTCAGCTCCTTGTCGTGGCTGTTGTTTGCGGCTTGGGGGGCACCCGGGGTCTTCCCACCCTTGTCCTGGGCACCCTTGCCACAGAGATCTTCATCCTCTTCCCGTGCCACCCCTTCCACCTTCCCTCCCCTGCCCGGCCCCCTCATTACCCAGGAAAATGCAGGTTAAAATACCCCACTTAAGTTGTTTTTCTGTTTTGTTTTGTTTTGTTGGTTTTTTTTTTCCCACAGGACCCCACTGCGTTAGGTGCAACGAGCGCGCCGGGGCTTGGTTGACCCCCAGCGAAACGGACGCTGGCTGGGCTTAGGAGCACGACAGGAGGAGAAACCGCCGGTGAGCAAACAGGGGTGGTGAAGGAGGGTTTTCTTGTCGCTGAAGAGAGATGTTTGTGGCAGCGCATGGATAAATTAGATTTGTACGAGGTTGCAGGAGAGGTGGAGGCTTGTTGAGCGGCGCCAGGGGAGCCACGTGGACCCAGCTGTGTGCGTATAGGCGTATGCCTATATATATAGATATATTTTTATTTTTAACGTGTTTAAAAGCTAGTGGATGCTCCAGGATTAGTTGACCGCAGCCCTAACTACGCCGAGGACGGCAGATAAATCAACAGGACCCAGTCCTGCAGCACCCAGAGATCGCGGGAAGCCCCCGGGTCTCAGCCCCATCCCACATGCGCCGACGGGGGAAGCTCCTTACCTCCCTGCGGACAGACAGACGGACGCCGTGCCCCTCTCCCTGCCCCGCCGTCCCCGGCTGTGGGTGCCTGCCCGTCACCGGGGCTTCATCAATACTGCAGGAACGCGCCGGCATCGCCTTTCAGACACTTCCAGTAGCGGGGAGAAACAATCCGGCGGATTGAATTCTCACCCGCTATTTCCAGCACCCCCGGCCGCCCGGCGGGCGAAGGCTCCGGGCTCCCTTCGTGGGGCTCGCGGGGGGCACGGGCTGAATCGGGGAGCATCGAGGAGGATTTATCCCCAAAACGCAGCGAGAGCCAGGTCGTCCCCAGCCTGTGAGATAATTTAGAGCTGGTCCTTGGCTCATTTTGGACCAAAGCGGGGGAAAACTCTTTGAAACCGCGATGCTTTGGGCTTTGAGCTCAGCCGCCCGTTTGGCTCTTGCAAAACAGCCTCGCAACAAGCCCCGAAACAGTTCAAACGCAGCAGAAATCCCTCTGCTCCCTTGGCTTGCTTTATTTTTCCCCCCGAGAGGAAAAAGGATCGCCTTGAGAAAGAGGATTATCTTACGGCGAAGCTTTGCCACCCCTGTGAGCGCCCCCACGCTGGCGCGGGGTAGTTTTTCCGGTGATTTTTCAGCAAAGGCTGAGTTTTGGGGTCCTGCCGGTGCCTGGGGGATAAGGGGGCCCCACGCCCGGGGTTGCCTGTCCCGGGGTGCCTGCTGGGACCCCGGGGTGCAGCGGTGGCCCCGCGCCCCATCTGTGATCAGGGGGTGGCCGGAGGCGAGGCCTGTGACCTGCCTTCAGCCTGAATCAATGCTTTACAGGTGCTCCCCGCCGTCCTAATCCTAACCCAAAGCCCTCTTCCAGACCTAATCCCAATTCCAGGCCAAATCTCATGCCCAGTCTGAATCCCCAACTCCCAGTCCCTGCCCCGACCTCAATCCCTGCCCCAACCCTAATCCTAGTCCCAATCCCTGCCCCGACTTCAATCCCAGTCTCAAACCTAATCCCAGTCCCAGACTCAATCCCAGTCTGAACCTTAATCCCAGTCCCAATCCCTGCCCCAACTCAATCCCAGTCTCAACCCCAATCCCAGTCCCAGTCCCAATGCCAGTCCTAACCCTAACCCCAATCCCAGTCTTAGTCCCAATCCCAGACCCAACCCAAACTCGAGTCCCAACCCTAACCCCAATCCCAGTCTCAGTCCCAATCCCAATCCCAGTCCCAGTCCCAGTCCCAGTCCCAGCAGGATTCCTGCCCTCCGACAAAAAAACCCCCAACCACCCCAACACGTGACGTCACCCAACCCGACCTTTACCTCGCCCCACGCGCGCGCCCCTCCCCACACACCCCCGTCGTAGCCCCGCCCCCTCCAGAGCCCCGCCCCTACCACCGGAGGGGGCGGGGCACGGCCGCGCTCACCCTACCCTGCTGGCCGTGCCGTCGGGCGCGCTCACCCCGCCCCCCGTCCACACCCTGGACCAATAAGAGCGCCGTACCGTGTCCCCGTCCCGCCCCTCCCGGGCGGGCAGGTTAGGCTGCGCGGCAGCGCGGAGGGTTTTCCTGTGCCGCCATCTTGGCAGCGGCGGTGAGGAGGGAGGCGGGGGGCGGCTCCGGGGGCCGCCGGCCATGGCAGCCACCGCCGCCAACCCGGGTGAGCCGGGCCGGGCTGGACCGAGGCGCGGGGGGGCGGCCGCGTGGGCCACGGCAGCGGGGGGGGGGGGGACGGGCCTTGGGGGGGGGCGCCCCTGGGCCGGGGAGGGGGCGCTGAGGGGGCAGCGCTCGGCGGAGGAGGCCCGGGCGAGCGTGTGTGTGGGGGGGGAGGTGTCCGCCGGGGCTGGGGGCTTCCGAGGGGCTGGGGGGGCTCGGGGGGGGGGTTATGGGGAGGTTTGGAGGGTTTGGGGCCGGGTCAGGAGGGGATGGGGGGGTGGGGAGGGGAGGGCGGGGGGGGGGGCACCCCTGAGGAGGGGCGAGGGCGGGGGGGGGCACCCCTGAGGAGGGGCGAGGGCGGGGGGGGCACCCCTGAGGAGGGATGAGGGCGGGGGGGGGGCACCCCTGAGGAGGGGCGAGGGCGGGAGTGAGGAGAAATGGGGAAAGGGCGCTGAGGGAGCGGGCCCGGGGTGCTCTGGGAGGGTTTGGAGAGCCAGCGCCGTTGTCAGGTGGCAGAAACTCCTAAAGGAGGCACTCGGCGGAGCGGCAGGCTGCTTTGGGAGGAAGGTGAGCTGGAGGTGGAGAAGGGAGCGGTGCGAGAGCTCGTGCTGCTGGCGAGGAAGGCGTTCGTCCTCCTCTTCGTCGGTTGGCGTGAGCCCGGCACATGCCCAGCCTGGCGTACCTGGTCTCCATCATCGCCCTCCCGGGAGGAAGCAGGCGCTGCTGGGGCTCCCTCGCGTCGTTGTCCTTCGTGGTCTACGTTGGTTTTACACCCTTTTTTTTTTTTTGTTGTACGTTTCATTGAGGTTTTCTTGGTTAGCAACGGACAAAATCTGCTGCGCTGTTTTGAAAAGGATTCTTACAAATCTTCTCTTTTTAAACTGCTGAGCCGAATAGCCGGTGCGCGACCGAGGGCGCGAGTGCCTGTCGGCAGAGAGCAAAGTATTCTTTCAACTCTTGCTCCCTCGGGTTGATAACCAAGGGGTGACTCCCTGTTTGGAGGAAGCTGGAAGTCGGTGATATCTGATGCTTGCCGAATAAAATCGAGCTTTGTCAGATTTCTAGCTAAATTGCTCTGGAATTAGTATGTTATCTGGAATAATCCAGTGTCTGTGGAGTTGTAATGGATTTACCACGTGGTGACTGAGATCAGAATTTAAGCTTCTGTGTTTTTTGGAGTGGTTTTTTTTTTTTAGCTTGTGGTTTCTGACTCTTCTTGCTTGTGGCTGGCGAGGTTTTGGGTCGTGTGACACGCTCGGGTTTATCAAGGACTGTTCAATGTAACTTATAAAGGATTATATTTTTTTCATTCTAATGATATAGGAGGCTTTTGCGGCTTTAAATATTGAGAAAACGTGTTGGGTCATTTGTCTGTGGCGATGCTGAGGCAAGGGTGCAGAGCTGGTGTCTGGAAATACAGGGTTGTGGTTTCACAGAATGATCTGAAATTCTTCAGCAATCAGAAGTTAGAGATGGCGTGTTAGGAAAAACAAGGATTCCTGATGCAGCTTAGCAAAAACCTATCTGAAATGGAAACTGTCAAAGTTGTGATCCCGTCCTGCAGCAGAATACACTTTTGGCTCACAGCGATATCCCGTGAAATGGTGGGATTATTCCAAGTAGTAAAATCTCAGTCGCATGTCGGTGGCGGCGTGGGCTCGATCGGGGAGTTCACTTCTCCTGCCAGCTTAGTGCTAGATCAAGGTTTCGCAGTTTGGCGGACGAAGGATGCGTAGCTAAACGTAAAGCAGAAAAAAAGTGCTGTCGCTTGGGGTAAGAACGGCAAATGTATGTTATGAGCCAGCTCTGTAAGAATCCAGTGAATGAGAAAGGAAGATACTTGTGGCTTTAAACTGTTGGTGTACTGCAAAGTGTTTATGTAAGTGTAGTCTTCGAAGTTGCATGATATTTTGCATAATAGGAAAGTTTTAAACATTCTCAAGGAAAAGAGAAAGAACTTTAAACATCTGTGTTTAATATTTATAACTACAGGCAGACTGACCAATATTAGCTTGGCCCTTTTAAACTGGGGGGGGGGGGAATAACTCACAGTCTGCGTAAGCATTGTATACATTATTAGTAAAATAAATTACTTGTGAAAATTGTTCTTTAGAAGCTGGATCCTCTTTTTCTTGATGTTGAAAAGCAGACTGCAGGGCTCCAGTGAATACTGGGTAATGCCCCCAAATATGCCGAATGCCCTCGCGGGTTAAGCAGGGCAAACTGGCCACAAAAATAAGTTGGAACTTATTTTAAGTGTTCAAACCGTGGCTTGCGTTCGGTGTCATGCCACCCTGGGCCTCCTGTCCTTCCTCAAAACGCTACACGGGCAAAGCAGGTCACCTCAGAAACCTGTGAGAGAGGTGGATAAAGCCCTTCTCTGTTTTCAGATCAACTTATTGAAAAATAAATCTGCAAAACCCTTCTGCTCCCTCACCTTTCTGAGGGTGAGGTGAGCCACCGCACAGTTTACTGGTCTTATTCAACTGAAAAAGACTTCAGTTGTGAAGAGTGCTGGATTGAAAGCTTTCAGTTGTGCCAATTTAAGCAAGTTTTATGTTGTTAAAATCTCCGGGTTGGGAGCGAAAAGTGAATGGCATCCACTAACTGGGAGGAAATATAAGGAGGGATTAAAAAAAGAACAGTGGCTTGCCTTACTTGCGTTCCTCTACCGGTTTTAATATTAACTTGGATTATTAGGACACTTTTAGTGCTGGCTGGATGAATGTATGATTGATCAGCTTCACTTCAAACATTTACTCTTATCAATACATGACTTCAAATACTTGAAAATGGAAGATGCATACTTTTGTATGGTTTTCAAGTTAATTTCTGTAATGCTTCTCGGCGCAGGTTCCTGTGGGGATGAAAGCGCTGAGCTGGCACTGCATGGGAAGTTCAAACAAGCTAAAACAACCCCCACCTACTTAAAAGATAAATCTGCTTAACGTACCTGAGACACAGAAATTGAGACGCTCTGTAAATACAGAGCCATGTGCGCTGTTCAGACCGAAGCCCTATAGCTGTGAGTGAAATGCGAGTGTTGGTTAAAGTAGGACGCTGGCTTATCTCAGCGGCCCTTATCTCCTCACGAACCTGCCCTAGACTTCCATGGCTCTTTGGGGAGCTCGCTAATGGTTAAGTTTAAACGGAATCTTGCTACGCTGAAATGTGCTGGCTGATACTGAGCCTGGCGAACAACCGTAGGCTAAAACTCGCCGCAGCAGGAACCACCATTTTCGCTGTGCTTTGTGCAGCGCCTGGCTGTAGTAGGCGAAGTGGCACAATAAAAATGCATTTAAGAGCTACGGCAGGCCCATCTCATAAATCACGGGGTTGAGTATTTTCTGTGACTTTATTTCTGAAGCTTTTTTGCTGTTGAGATGCCAGTAGTTGCAACAGAGCCCTTCCCAGGAGAGCTGGGCTGGAAGCCTGGCTCTTGAGAAGACATTCCCTTAGCAGTCTTCCAGCCTATTCTATTCTGGGTCGAGCTGTTGGCTGAATTGCGGTTGTGCTTGCAGATTTATATTCAGTTGCAAATGAGGATCTGTAATTTCTCTGTGCTTATCTCTTCTGGCCTTAATTAGATGTAACACACGTTAAAGGCAAGCAGGGATTGATTCTAGAAAGGGCTGGAAGAGGGACCTACCACGGGTATTGCTTGTTGCAGCAGCGACTCTACGAAACCCGCCCTGCGCTCTGGGAAAGGTCGACTGGGGCGTTTGGTGGCACACCTGATTTTTGAAGAAAACCGTTTTCAAAACAAACACTTGTCCTGTTGCTCTTAACATCGATTGTTTCAAAATCCAAATTGTTATTTTTGGAGTAGTTGAAAAATGTTGTTCTCACCACTTTGGATATCAATATGTTGAGTCAGAGCTAAGGATCCTGATATCTGGGAACTGCTAGTCACTGCTCTGAGCAACTGATCAGCAGCTTTCCCGGTGACCATAGTTTTTAAGTTGTAAAACTGGTGTTTCATAGGTTATCATGTACCAGGCTTTCTTAGAACCAGTTGACTCATTAGCTGGGTCTTTGCCTCCGACTGCTCGCATCTTGGAGCCGGTGACTTCCAAGTGCCGCCGCAGAGGGATTTCCGTGAAGTGGTGGCTTTTCTCATGATGGGCATCTGGGCCAGCGCATTTACTGAGTACGTGTGCGCTCGAGACACCCTCACCACCACCCGGCTGGCCTGGGCGAAGCTTTCAGGGCTTGCGTCGATGGGTTGGGTTCCATCAATTCCAGCCTGACCTCAGTATAATGTTGCCGTAGGGCCTGTGTTTAGGATTGGGGGGCAATGGCGGGGGTTTGAAAGGAAGCTTTGCATTCATGTGAGTGGCCTAGAAATTCTGACAGGAGAAGAAGCCAGACCTCTTCCCACCCCATCCACCTGCCCCATGTGCTCCCTGTTTTTGGGGTGAAGGTGTGGTAGAGAGGCCAATTGATCGTGTGAAAGAGTACGCAACCGTTCTGATGCTCTCCCTCAGTATGCAGAACAAAATATTACCGACTTACCTTCCCGAATCTCAAGATATTTTGTTTTCTTCCACTAGTGAAAGGGCACGTTGTACCACGAGAGGCAAATGTTTCCGAGTAGGAAGCTGGAGCATGAGGTAAAGTGGTTTCGTCATGCGATGCTGCCGTGAGTTGCTAGTCCACGCAGCAGGCTCCTCAGAAATAGCAAAGGCTCAGATGAGACCTTTAAAAACAAACAAAGACGCCCTCCCTCCCCCTCAACCCTGCTTAAAAGTTGATTTGCAGAGGAACAGCACAGTGTCACTTCCTTCCCCTGCCCGAAAGCGGAAATTCCTCTCTCCTTAATAAAATGATTATCTGCCGTGCTCCAGAAACTTTATTTCTCTTCAGACTGTGGTGTTGAAATACGTATGTTGAAAAGCCACAGGCTCCCTGGGAAAAGGAATAAACCTTCTGACCTGGTTTACTGGCACTCGGGGCCATGTGCCACCGAACAAAGACCTTTGCTATCAGCCCTTTCTGCACCTTGGGACCTCACTTAGAAATAAGGGAAGGGGCACGGAGGTCTCCAAGCAATCCCAAATCCAGCAGAGGGGAGACGGGAAAGGTCTGTGGTCCCAGTGTGGAGGATGGAGCGTGAGGAAGGCTGACCTCTGTTTATTTTAGGTGCACTTGATCGCACAGGGACCCATTTCCCAGCAGAGACCTTATATATCCACGTGTTGAAAACCACTAGCTTCAAATAATCATCTGTCTTTTAAAAATCTTTGTTTTCATACCTGATTTTTTGTTCCAAATGGCTTTTTTTTTTTCTTTAAACTTCAGAGCAGTCCTTGTGTTTTGTTGCTGTAGTTAGTGTTGAAATTGGGTGCGCTCGCTCACGCTGTTGTTTGGGACTGTTGTTGTTGGCCCCTTCAACGGCCAGGCAATGAGCTGGATGTTTATTCCATATTTTAGTCACCTCTGGGAAATACTGTGGACTGGCAAGGAAGAAACTTCTTCAGCAATGCCAGCTGCTTGGAGGAAAACAAATCAAGCAGTATTGTAGGCTAGCAATATTCCTGTGGTAAAACGTTGGGTTTTTTTTCTTTTGAAAGAAATACCCGAAGTTTTCTGAGAGCTGGAGCTGTTACTGCCAGCCAGCTGCTGTGGTCCAGCTGCCGCAGAGGTGGTTGGGCTGTTGCACAGCTCTGCTTTTAGCTGCAAGCGAACCGCCATCCAGCTCTGGAAGTACTGCTTCGATTGAACGGCTGTCGGATTGAAAGCTGACAGCAGGACCTGTAAAAATACTTGTTAAACCCAGATGTATCTGTGATGTTGAAAATAGGGGGTTTTTTTTGCTTTCCTTTCCCGATGTTGGGAATACAAAAGGCAGTTTTATGTTTGAGGCGAGAAGTAAAAACAGGCGCTGTTGCGCAGAAGCTTGCTATAGTATAGCTCTCCTTTACCTGCCCAGCAATATCCCCGCGGTCTTGGCTAAGCTAAGATTTGACAGCCTCGCAGCTTAAGCCCCGACTTGTTGCCGTATCTGTTAAACCTGTCTTCAATTCCTTGCTTTGTCCCACCAATTCTGGCAGCGTTTCATGCACAAGCAGCTCCCGGTGTCAGCGTACCTCTTTGCTGTGGTTTCGGAACCCCAGCGATAGGCTTTTTTGTGTGTGTGTTGGGTTTGGGTTTTTTCTGGTCCCCTCCACTTTGATGAAGCAGAAGTGGTTTCTCTACCTTCAAGGCACTCCGTGCAACTTGATTTGCAAAGATTGCGGTGGAGTTTCTCTGGCTGGAGCGACTGCTTTGGTTGCAGTCTAGCAGTTGGTTAGCAGCAAACTTAAAAAACCACAACCGTTAAAATGGGTACAGAGCTGACTTATTTCAGAAACATGAAAAAATGCCTTAACTTGTTTAAAAGCTCTGTTTCTGGTGCAGGTCAGACTATGTTAAGGTAGAAGAACGTTGAACGCAGCTCTTGTGGCAATGTTAACAACATGGTTTCAGTCGAAGCCATGCTGAGCAAGCTTTGAACAACTACAGGGCCTGTTAGTGTGCTCCTAAACAACTGGGGTTAGGAAAAAGCCCGACTCGAGGATCGAAGAAGTAAGGCTTTCTTGCTGTCTGCTTTCAAATTTGGTCTTTTGGCTTGCAAGGAACGAGAAATCCCTGCTCGCGTCAGTAAGAGCCGGGAGCTGCCGGTGAAGTGTGTGTGGAGGAGAAGGGGGCATCCACCCTGCCTGGACGTGGGCAGGGGTTCGGAGCCCAGCCTGCCCACGCAGCCGGGGAGGTGGTTCGGCGTGTGTGTGGTTGCGTAGAAAGCCGCGGCTCTTTGCTTTTATTGCGGAAAAAACCCATAATGCGTAACAGGCTTGGGCCTGCCATCTGACTTGTGAGGGCAGCGCATTCAAGTTCTCCGCTTAGACGCTTCTTTCCCGTGCACCAACAGGGGCTTGCTTTCGCGTCTCGAAGTAGCCTTTTTATTTTCTCAGGCATTGTGTCTACATGGACCCTCTCGTAGAAGCAGTACTGCGGTGTTGGGTGGCAATATCTCTGAGGGCTCACCAATTCCACCCTTCCTGAGTGCATTACCTGCTTGGTTTCACCTCTTAGAAAGCACTGATTAGGTTTTCTACTGTTCATGCAACTTTTCTACATGTAAAACACAAGCATTTTAGCTCCAAGCAAGACTGCTGTTGTGTTTAATGGAGGTGGTGTCGTTCTGGGGAAGAACTGATGTTCTCTTGCTCTGGGTGTGTGGCCAGTTGTGGAGGAGCGTGGGCAGAGACTGGTAATCACATCCGAGGTGCCCACAGGTGGGTATTGCCGCAGAATAGAAGTGACTGTCTGAAAGATCGTGGTTTTCAAGGTGCCTTACAAGCGTCTGGGTTAATTCTTTGTCTCTCAGATTGGGAAATAAAGCCTCTTCATGAGGCAGCGTTGAAGTTGTTAGGCAAACTTGCAACTCTTCTCCTCCCCTTCTGCATACCCCTGCAGCTAGCATATGAGAACGGGTTCAGCCCCTACCCGTGATCACATCAGGCTCCTCCTCTGTCTAAAAAGGAGACCACATCTTGTAGTTTAGCAATCTAAGCTTCTGAGCTGATGAAAACAGCATGTGTTCAAAGCTCGAAATGGACCCTTAGCGCAGGCTCTGGAGAGGCAGCAGATGAAAGGGCTCGAAACACATTGCACAAAGTCTGTCCACATCAGATGCTGAAATGCAATCGCTCTTAATGGGAGCTATATGTGGAGAATACTCCACCCTCTGAACTAGAGGGGGATTTGACGTAACACTGGTTTATTTTCTGTTTTCCACTCTCTTCTCTAGAAATGGCATCAGACGTTTCCTCGCTGGGTGCAGCCGTCAGCTCCGGGAACCCTGGACTGGGTGCGCAAGCTGGAGGAGCCATCGCTCAGAGAGCCAACAAGAGGCGTCCTGGGTGAGTGTGTGCCCTGCCTGCCTGTGGGCTTTGCTTTTTTTGCGGAGGCGTGCGTGTCGAGTGTATTTTTGGGGAAGCATTGCTCTTTTGAAAGAGTGGTCGGCCTTGGGATGAGAAAACGTCTACTTCTGAGCAAAGCAGCGTTGCCTGGTTCCTTCAGGTGCACTGCACCCAGCCCTTTCCCTTTGTAGTGGTATGCTTTTTGCCAGCCGTGCCCGGTAAAGCCGGGTTCTGTACGACATATAAAAAAAGGGGATTAGAAAGTTGAGTTGGACCTCACAGGAGAAGAGGGTTGCTCGCCACGGACTGAGAGCGAAGCAGTGAGACAAGCCAGTTGCTGCGAGAGAGGTAGAGGAACAGAGAACGTGAATGTTGGGGCCTTACTCAAGCCTTCCCAACTGAGCCCTCCCTGGGAGGGGCGGGAGGGAAGCCGCAGTGTGCTTGTGGTAGGCTTTTTGTTTGCTAAAAATGCCTTTGCAAATTAAAAGGATATTGAGTGGCTGCTCTTAAATTCCTGGCACGAGAAATTTCCTCTTAATTTCCAAGCTAATTAAAATGTCTCCCTGCCCTCCCCCAGTCACTCAACCTCTTCCCTTCACCTCCGCTTGCTGGTGCTCCCGCTCCCCTGCAGCTCCTCCCACGCCGTCTGCTACTCCTTCCTCGCACTTTATTTACAAACATGCACGCTGCTGTGCTGCATCTACACGCCAGTTTTCCATCCTGAAAGGAAGTGCAGCGAAAAGCCTTTCCTCTGTCCTCCCACATACGCTTGTTAGAAATGTTTTGGGGTTTTTTTGACCCTGTTACAGCAAACACAGTGACGTTGTCTGCTGTTGAACTAAGGATGCCAACTATGCAGGTCACCAGACTGAACTTTAACTCTTGAAGTATTTTGCCCTCCTTTTTTTTTTTTTTAATGCAACCGATCCAAATGTTTGAGTTGGGAGCGCTCCATTTGTAGGCTGTAGACCGGTCCCTTGAGCAGTGAGGAGCTGAATTGTGGCAGCCTGTTAGGCTTCAGATTGCTGCTAGGAGATGCAGAGCATTTGGAACAGGAGGTTGTGATGCTGTGGGTGCTCCAAGTGGGCTTTCTCTCTTCTAAACTTTGTGGGCTGTTTCACGTTAGCCCCTGGGATTACTTAAATCTTCCTTCCAAGAATCATCCGCATCCCTGTAGGGACAGACAGAAAAGCAACCTGTAAAGGAGAAACCGCTTGGTTAATAATTATATTCTCGCTTCTGTTTTTCAGGCTTGATTTTGATGATGATGGCGAAGGGAACAGTAAATTCCTCAGGTGAGGGAGGACATCGCACCCACAAGTTTCTGTCCTGTGGTCTAGCTGTGTCTGATTTCCCCCAGAGCAGGAGCTTGCTGCTCGTGTGGTTTTTCCACTCCAGCAGCGCAGAGGGAAGGGGAGGCTCTGAAGGAGGCAGTGTTCCACTTCCTTAAACTCTTCCCTTTCTCCTAGTCAGCAGTATTCCTCCATCTCTGCAGCTGATGCCAAAGCAAAGCTGCTGTGCACATGGGAGTCCGGGGAAGGGACTGTGACTGGGAGGGGATCCCGTTACCACTTTGGATGCGGTCTCAGTCTCAAATCTCCCTGGGCCAGCCCCACAGCCAGATGAGGTCAGCTGAAGAAGTGAGCCTTGCGAGCCCTGGGTCCGAGTGGTGTTGCAGAACTCCGTGATGATGTTGCTGTGTTTGATACCAGTGTCTCAAAAGATTAAATAATTTCCATGAATGCTTCCAGCGATCCGCTGGTTGTTCCAGTGCAGCGCTCTAGGAGCACTGCTGCTGGCCAAGGCCCTGTCTTTTGTAGAGAAGAATCTTCTGCCAAATAGCTTATCGGCACAACAGCGAGATGCTGAGCTTTTGTTAGTGCCTCAGACACGTGTTACTTAATTCTCATCTGTTGTGAGGATGCTTCAATTACAGAGACATCCTTACTCCCGAGGAGTTGGCGAGGCTGCAAGTATCTCCTCTCATGATCCATATGGGACGCAGAAGAGTTGGAAGATCTCATGTCGCTTATTTGTAGTCTCGCTACATGGTTTAGGATTGGACAACTAACGATACTGGAAGTCCGTATGTTACAGTCTTGTAAAGAGGACTGCGGAATGGCTTCGAGGTGTTAATGGTCCTGGTGAACGTAGGATTTACCTACTGAGGTCCTTTGGATGAGATCCGGGCTCGCTGTATCTTCAAAGTGCAATTTAACCTATTTCTTTGTGCGTGGTTGTGCTTAAATTACTGAGTGCCATGCCACTGTCCTTGATATGCGATGTGGAAAACATCATCACGGTGATAAAAATAATTGAACTGTAGTCTTTTAACTAGATAAATGAAGAGTATGGATTGCCCATGCACAGCAGAGTTTGCCTTTTTAACACCAGGCCTTTTTTGTGTGATTCGTTAAACCTTGTTCTTTTCTCGGTGTCTTTGGGAAAGAAGTGAGTGTGAACACGGTAAGAACTCTTCTTCTTCTCCCCCTTCTCCTAGGTGTGACGATGACCCGATGCCAAACGATAAGGAGAGATTTGCCAGGTAAGAATCTGCTGTGATGTGGTTTTTTGAAGCTTTTGGTGCCAAACCACCTTAATGTAAGAGATCCTGCAGCACCCTTGTAACTAGCGGATAGATTTTCTGTCTTTGAAGGAAGGGGCACCAAAGGATCCAGACATTTTCCTTGACGTTTTCTGGACCGGCTTGTTTTGAGTGTGATGAAATTGTTCCTCTTTTTCAACATTTCTTTCAGCTGTTGCCTCGGACTCTCATTCTTTTCTCCTGCTCAAGAAACTTGCAGAGATACAAGTTTCCTGCTTAGTTTAAGTTTTACTTGAACAGGGTTTCCTGGCAAAGGTTGTGGTTTGTGTGTTTTGTGGGGGAGTTAGGCACGCTAACTAACTAAATCCCCCCTGTAAATGGGGCATTTCCTAGAGATCAGAGTCGAGAGTAACATTATAAGCAATACTTTGGCTCTGACTGCCTGCTTGTTGGTGTCTGAGAGTAGCTCTGTACCACCTAGTGCTGGGACTGACCTCATGGTATTTTTACAGCTTTCTGAAGCCCGTGGAACTCAATTTAAATATTTCATGGGTTTATCTTGTGTTGATGTGTAATGCTTTTGCCAAAGCGAGGTTCTTCTGTGTGTGTTCCGAGTGCTGTAAATTCCAGGGTGTCCCCTCAGTGCGGAGGCACGTCATGCTGTGTCTTGCTAAGAAAAAAAGTGAGCAAATAAGGAACGGTGGCCAAGACGCTGTGTTTAGTGGCTTGTCTTAAGGAGGGGTCTGACTTCAGAAATTCCTGAAATTGGAGTTAAAATTCAAGTGATTGAGGACGTTGGGAAAAGGAGTGCCCAGCATGTTGTGTCAAGGAGCAGGGTGAGCCAGGAATGATGCTGGGTGCGGGGGCCTTTCCCTGCGATTTCACTGAGATGACGCACTGGAACCAGTGGTCTAGAAATAAAGGCTGTGCAAAATGTCTGTTCCGTAATGTTTCAGCCAGAGCTATAAACCTGTGTCAGAACCTCAATGCAGAGAGGCAAAAAAAATTGCAAAGCCAAAATTTCAGCTCACCGTCACGCTGTTACCTGTCACAGGGCTAGCAGGGATGTCTAAGCTGGGGTTCTTCAGCTTTTGAAGTGGTTTGACTTGATCTGAAGTCAAGCGAATTAGAAATGTGTTTGCCAGCCCACATCGAATAACTTTGTTCCCTAGTGCAAGCTCTGAGAACTGAAAGGTCTAACAGACCCTGATAATACATTCAAGTGCTAAGAGAAGGCAAAACGCCTACAGCGTGTGCTTTTTTGGTAAGCGTCGTAGTGCTGAATAGCTCCACGGCCCTTGAAGTTAAAAATTCTGCTACCGAACTGTGCAGTGCCATAGCTGGAGTGGGATCTTGGCTCCCCACGACCCCTGTTGTGGTGTGCCCTTCGATCACCCTGGTTAATACACACACGGTAGGCGAGGAGGGAATAACTAAAGAAACAAAGCAGCTGAATGTCACTTCTGAATTGCCGAGGGAGCCTCCGTCTCCGGTGGGGCATCGGCAGTACCCGTGCCCTTTACTGTAGAGATTATCGCTTGCAATTACTGGCTCAGGCATCGAGGACAGCGGCAGGAGGCGAAGAGCAGTGACGAAGCCGTCGGTGGTGTTAGCGCGCTGACGCCCCGAGCGCAGCCACGAGAGAAGCGTGGCACGGCTCCCCTCCGCGTCTGTGGCCCTTGGCCTGCCCGCGGCGCTCGGGTCTGTTTTCCGGGACTGCTCACGCCGTGCCCCTCGCAGCTCCTCAGCCCTCATTTTCCAGTACGCTCTTCCCTCCTCAGACGATATGAGGCAAAACAGAGCACGGAAGTGAACACGACTACTTTTAAGTACTGTACTAAAACCTGTTTGAAGTGGAAGGGTACCACAGCTGACGAACGCTAAAAACACCTCCTGTACTCCGTAAAGCCACAGCCTATATTTTAGGTGCTCAGCCTTCGAGAGGGTGCATGTCTGCCTTACTGGGCGCGTGTAGTACCTTTCCTGGCGGTAGCTTTTGGGGGATTATTTGTTTTCCAAGGCGGCCAAACCTCAAGGAGGAAAACTTACCATCAGCCTCTGCAAAACAAGGTTTGCAGATTCCTTTTCCCTGAAAACTGAAAGTGCGTGCAGGTTGGTGGGGATGTCTGTGTGCCTTTCTGTAGACGATGCGCGTAACATCTCTGTGCTGTTTGTCGCGTAGCCGCCTCGACTGTGTTGTCCCGAATGGTGTTTATGTAGCAGCGTTATGAAAATGTGTGTTCAGCTGTGAATCAATGTGGATTTGGGGTTTTTTAAATCTGCTTTTCTGATTTGTTGACACTATCAAAGAGGCTTTTGATTTTTTTATTTTTTTTTCTTTAAAAAAAGAGTAGTTTAACGTGACTGGGACCCTAGTTCTCAGTTCTGCCATTAACCTTCTAATCTGGCACAGAATAATCTGCACCTCGGTTGTATGTAAAACAGAGCTACCCCTTGCCCGTTTTACAGTCTTGAAGCGTCTTAAAACTTCAAAACCAAGTAGATAGCAGGCGCCCATTTAATGTGTAATGTTGCAAACTAATGACTGCTTTGTTTTATGGAATTGCTCCTCTGCAAAACAGACGTGTCTGTAGGCTGGGTTTCCTAGTACATCTTCCCATTTTTCATTTCTTTAAACTTTTTCCATTTTAGCTTAGATCGCTGATTTTATTTTTAGGTCTGATGATGAACAGAGTTCAGCGGATAAGGAGAGACTTGCCAGGTAGGAGAATGGAGATTTCAAGCATGGACAAGCAGAGTATTTCCTTTCCTTAATGTTTCTCTAGGCATCCCTTCTCTTTTTTTTTTTTTCCCTCCCCCTCCTCTTTCCCTCATCTGCTGCAATAGAGGACTTGAAACAGAACAGACTTCTGGAAATCGCTGTGTGATTGGAATTAGGAGGGGAAAGGCATTTAGTCCCCTTGTGAGAAAGTCTTTGGGGAATACACAGCAGGATTTGTTTGCCAAAGACCAGGGTAGAGCGTGGTTGGGCCGTTGCTTTCACTGAGCACTGTAGCTTTGCTGACCTGTGCTAAACGCAGTTTCTCTTGTGCTGGATCAAGGCGCCAAATGGCCTGTTCTCACCTCGGTAAGGTTTTGTTGCAGGAATGCTCTTGTACTATCAAGAGAGACACTAAGAAGTGTATTAGTTCAGGGCTTTTCTACCCCTTAAAACCTCCCAGGAAAGGTGGTGTCCTGTGCATTACAGTGATTTAGGCTTACTGAAAACAAGATTTCCTTTTTCCCTCCCCCGCCAAGTTCCTATTTGTAATTAATGAGGGAAGTGCCCGGAGGGGTCACGTTGAGTGCTGTGCCATTAATACAGACCTGTACCCCAAGAAGGTGTGCGCACAGCTGCAGCTGGCTGAGATGGTGTCTTGGCAGGACTGCGTTTCTCCAGCAGAAAACCATCAGCTCTAAATGTGCCCTTCCCGGTTCTCAGCTGCAAAATAAAAACTGCTTAAATCACCATCAAGGTTTCTGTTGCTTGCCACCCACAGCTCGATACTGCTGCAGAGCTGAGGGTGGGTAATTCATGAAGAATGGCTTGTTTTCTGGTTTGCTGTCTTGCAAACTTACCCTGTAACTTCTTAGGACTGTTCCACCCTAGACTCGCTCTTAAGCAACGCACGGGACTAAAAAGACTGTCGTGGGTGCTGAGAATTCCACTATTCTGGTCAGTTTATTGCCTGCTGGCTGGTTTTAAAAGAAAAAATAACCCCCAAACACAGCCCTTCCTAGCTGCAGTATTGCATAGCTTAAATATTTGAGGAGATAAGGGAAGGCTAGAGGTGGGGCCTGTGAATACAGCAAACAGCAGTGCTTTTCAGGGATTTCTCCTCCAGTGAAGCAGTGACCCTTTCCTCTGTCCCCAGTAGTCAGTCGCTGCTGTCACGCAGGAGCCTGTAGTAAAGGGTATTTGCCAGGGGGGCAAGTAAACTGTCTGTGGTTGCCCAGTAGCTTTGGTAGCGAAGGTAGCTTCATTTGCACACCCGAGCACGTGAGTTTCTCCAAACTGAATTACAGGTGAGTGTGGTAACTGAAGCACTTTTGTTCCTGAATATCAGTCTCTTGCAGCAAGGAGCAAGGTCACTGAATGATTGCGCACACCTGGTAGCGATAAATGCTCGATTTCTTTGTGTTTATCCTCTCTAATTCACTTGCCTGTCTATGTTCCTTCCAACACTTTCATCTCATTTCACTTCCCACCATGTGCTTCCTTGCATCTGATCCATCCTTCTGTATAGGAAACCTGGCTTTTAAGTTCTGTTTTGAAAAACCCACCTTAGTAACCCAGTTGAACTACACGTGCTGGATAAAAAGAACCAAGTCTAAATAGGTTATGTTCTGATCTCCCGGGGGTTGACGGGGACTGTGCCCTGTGAGCAGACTTGCAAAAGGCACATGAAGAACCTTTTTAAGGGCTGTAAGCGGGCAGCATTTGTCATGGTGCCTCTTTGGAGGGCTGCGCGCACCACCCAGGCGTGTGCCTGGTGGATGGTCTGCCCGCACTGGCCTTGATCTGTACAGAAGTCAGGTGTATCTCTCCTCTAAAGCTTCCCCTCCTGCCATGGTATTGTAAAAGGCTCTCCAAATCACTGAGAAGTATCTTCATAAAAGCACTGCAAAGGTGAGACTCATCTGTTGTAATTTAGGTGCCCAAGTCTTAGCTGCAGCCCCGGCCTCCTCGTGTGGTTATTGGAGACGCGTGGGCATCTGAAAGGTGGTGGTGGCGGGGGATTTGATTCATCCTTGGACAAACAGTGGGTGGGATGAGTCGTCTTAGTCTGTCTGCACCAGCGCTGTTTAAAAGCAAATTTCCTCAGCAGAGCGAGGTGAGCCCCGTGTTGGGAGCAGAGGCCGTAGTAAAGGAAGAAATCCTTCGGCTTGCTGCGGTGTTGTGGAAGCGATGGGGAAGCTTCTTTCTCTGCTAAAGTAGCTTAGCCTAGCTCGTTGCCTTCACCAGATACCGGGGAACCGATGCGATTTCAAGCAAAGAAGGTCCAGCTGTAGACTCTCCTCCTTGCACTCGTTCCTGCGTTCCTTTGTGCACGCCCAGCATGCGAGGCGCTTGTAGTCCTTCTAACTCCCAATGACCCTGATGCATCTCTGTGTTTTGCACTCTGGCCTTGTGGAAGCGTTGACGTGGGGAAATGGCTGAGGCTTCTGGCCCGTTGGTAACTTCGTCTTCCTCCTCTCCTCCCTGGCCTTTTGCAGGGAAAATCACAGCGAGATTGAACGTAGGCGAAGAAACAAGATGACTGCCTACATCACAGAGCTGTCCGATATGGTGCCCACCTGCAGCGCCCTGGCCCGCAAACCAGACAAGCTCACCATCTTGCGCATGGCTGTCTCTCACATGAAGTCCCTGCGTGGCACAGGCAATACCTCCACTGACGGCACCTACAAACCCTCCTTTCTCACTGACCAGGTCTTGGCTTGATGCTGCTTTGTGGGAAATACTGCGATCAGAGGGGGGAATTCAATTGTGGGTGGGGGGAGATAGGCACCCAGGCTGGGTTTAGGGGCCTTCACCTGCTTGGCTCTGGAGTTAAGAGCGTGTCTGTCTGTCTGTGAATGCAGGAACTCAAACACCTGATCCTAGAGGCGGCCGACGGCTTTCTGTTCATAGTGTCCTGTGAGACCGGGAGGGTGGTCTACGTCTCCGATTCGGTGACTCCTGTCCTGAACCAGCCCCAGTCGGAATGGTTTGGCAGCACCCTGTACGACCAGGTGCACCCGGATGACGTGGGCAAGCTGAGGGAGCAGCTCTCCACATCGGAGAACGCACTGACAGGTAGAGCAGCCCGGGAAGGGATTGGCGGGGGCGGGCAGCGTGAAAGCCTGCGGAGGACTCGGATTAAAACCTTCCCTTTGTAGAAGGAACCAAACCCTGGTGCCTTTCTAACAAGGATCCTGCAGCCCCCCCTGAGAATGCATCTAAAGGTACCATTGGTGACGCTCGTGTCTTGCTAGTTTCCTAATATGTTACCTGGTGCCTGTGGTGGTGAAAGGACTCGCGCTGCAGCAGCTTCTTGTTTTTTCTTCTTCCCTTAGGTCGCATCCTAGATTTAAAGACGGGGACTGTCAAGAAGGAAGGCCAGCAGTCCATGAGGATGTGTATGGGTTCACGAAGATCCTTCATCTGCCGAATGAGGTAATGAAGGGATCCCTTGGGGACGTCTCACTTGAGCCTGAAGCTGAACTTGCTCCCTGGCCCCATCATGCTTCTATTTCAGCTTTTTTTGCTCGCTCTGACATATGCTTGACCCTATGTGTCACCTCCCTTCTTGAAGTCTGTAGAATGAGGGCTTTTCACTTGCATGGAGGGGATTCAAAGGTTCATCCCTGTTTATAGAGTGCTTCCTCTTATTCAAAATTGTCAAATTGTTCTGATGTTGACCGAGAAAGCTAAAAGCCTTTCCCCTCGCGTTTCTAATTCTGGTACAGGTGTGGCAACAGCTCGGTGGATCCAGTCTCTGTAAATCGCCTCAGCTTTATGAGGAATCGCTGCAGGTAAATAATACAAAAATGACGCTGCATTGCTAGGACCAAAAGGAGCTACGGCTTTGTCATCGGGGTGGTGGGACACACTGTGGTGAGCGTGCGTAGGGTAGGCTAGAACAGCTCACGGAAGAGTTTACGTCTGCTGGTAGAGGAACCAAAGTACCGCTATGTTGAGGAAGATAATCCTGGGGAGGATTAATCTGTCTTTATTCCGAGATTGGCTTTGAACCACACGTTCTTCACACTGTTGCTGTTGGGCTCTGGTGTATATTGTCCCTTTTTAATTTGAAGTGGAGGTAGATTGCAACCCACTGTGTTCTTGGACCTCTCGCATTGATGTTAAGTCTTTGTTCTTTCTTTTTAACCCTGAAGATGTTCTGTGCCAGTTTTACAATACGAGTCGAAACCTTGCCTGACCTTACCCCAATGTAATATATTGCACCATCAGCCTGTTTCTCTCTCCCAAGGAATGGCTTAGGTGCAGCGAAGGATGGCGAACCTCACTACGTTGTGGTGCACTGCACGGGTTACATAAAAGCCTGGCCCCCCGCAGGTAATGGCTTAGCTGAAGTGTTCGTTTGCGGCTGGTTTTAAGAGCATATGGTCTGAAGTTGTCCCTCCTATGAACTGACTGTGCTGGCAAATGCTTTCCAAATGTATCATCACTCTTTAATATTTTAGGATTGAACTGATTTTTGCAGATGCTGAATCAGAGATCTTTGTGTCTGAACAGTAGAGATACTGTAGGGGAAGAAAAGGCTATGATGCTGGCTGATGTGCTAGCTTGTGCTGAACGTTACAGAGATCTTTAACCCTTCTGGCAAAAAAAGGGAGGGGGAGGCAACTTAATTTGCCAGATTCCTTCGTGGGAAAGGATATTGAACTACAAAACAGGGTGGAGAGACGTACTGAAGTCAGAACTGCGTGTCTTTTTTTTTCCTCTGAAATTAGCTGTTTTTACTGTATTAACCTTGCTGGAATTTTTTGGCACTCCCCTCTCAGGTGTTTCACTGCCTGATGATGACCCGGACGCTGGCCAGGGCAGCAAGTTTTGCCTCGTGGCTATTGGCAGGCTCCAGGTGGGTAGCTTCTTTCGATGGTTCAACATTGCCTTGTGCGAAAAGTCCACAGAGTTAAACTCTTTGTTGTGGTTTAGCCCCGGTCAGCAACTAAGCACCACACAGCCGCTCGCTCACTCCCCCACCCTTGTGGGATGGGGGAGAGAATCGGAAGGGCCAAAGTAAGAAAACTTGTGGGTTGAGATAAGAACAGTTTAATAATTAGAATAAAACAGCAATAATACTAATATAATGAAAAGGAAAATAATGAGCGAGAGAGAGATGAAACACTGGAATAAGAGGGAAAAAAAACCAAAAAAAAAAAACCAAAACTAAACAACAAGTGCTGCAACCGCTCACCACCCGCCGACCGACGCTGCCGGTCCCCGAGCCGCGATCGCTGCCTCCCCCAGCCAATTTCCCCCAGTTAATATACTGGGCATGACGTCACATGATATGGAATACCCTCTGGCCAATTCGAATCAGCTCTCCTGGTTGTATCCCCTCCCCTCCCGGCTTCTTGTGCACCTGGCAGAGCATGGGAAGCTAGAAAGTCCTTGACTAGTGTAAACACTACCCAGCAACAACTAAAACACCAGGGTGTTATCAACATTATTTACATACCAAGTCTAAAACACAGCACTATGCTAGCTACAGTGAAGAAAATCAACTATCCCAGCTAAAACCATGACACTCTTCTATCTGAAGATGCTCCCTGATTGCCACAAATCCGGCTGCAGGGCTGGCTGGTCAGGAGAAAGCAGCTCTCGCAAGATTCGATAACGCTGTACCTGTCTTACCTTGCAGGTCACTAGCTCACCCAACTGCACAGACATGAACAACGTTTGTCAGCCAACAGAGTTCATCTCCCGACACAACACCGAAGGCATTTTCACCTTCATAGATCACCGCTGCGTGGCTACGGTTGGCTACCAGCCGCAGGTGAGAAAATGGTAGGAAGTTTCTTTCTAAGAAAGAACTGCCATTCAAACTTACGTTTCCCTCCTCCCTGTCTCGTACACCATGGCTCCGCTTGTCTAACAGATCTGATAAAACGATGCCCGGGGCCCAGGCATGTGTTTCTTTTCCCCCAGTTGCTTTTTCACGTGCTTTTCAAAGTACTTTGATCGTTGGAAGGATGGGTGGCTCTGGATTATGTCTAATGTCAATTAAGATGGTTTTTGCCTCCCTCTGAGCTCGAGATCAAACATTAGTCAACCGCTGTTGCACTTCTCTTTAGCGTACAGCGCGCCGGTTCCTGTACTTGGTTTGTGTAACAGGGATTTGGTGCGGGGGGGGAGCAGTAACTACCTGTCCGCAGTGGGATTAAAGGGGCGGACCTGAGAGAGGGAGGCTGCCTGCCAGATGAACTGACTCGAGCTCTCTCCCAATTCCTTTAAAATCAGGAACTTCTGGGGAAAGACATTGTGGATTTCTGCCACCCGGAAGACCAGCAGCTTTTGCGGGACAGCTTTCAGCAGGTAAAACTTTAGCTACCACTTTGCATGCAGTGTGGTATTCAGATTGGAATCTGTCTCGGTACTTGGAAAGCAATGAAATTCATTGGAAAACCAAGAGGAAGATAAACCGTAGATATTTCTCCTTCGCCCAATGGCGAACAGTTACAGATATAGTCACCTAACTGTAAATGTGCAAAACAAACCAGAAGCATCTGATGTCTAACTCTTGAATTCATCCTCTGGCTGCTAGTCCAGTCTGCTTGTAGGGCCAGAGACGTGGCTACAAAGTGCCTACTTGAATGCCATGCTTCTGTGGCTGAAACACTGGTTCATCTCTAGGGCCCAGCCCAGTGCTGCACACCTCGAAATGGATGTGGTTTGCTTGCCCTGTTGTCGTTACTCTTATTTCTGAGGGCGTTGGACTTGTGGCAGGGCAGGTAAGACTGCCCCTGTGCTTTCATGACTTCAAAAAGTAGCTGCTCATATCCATTTGTCCAAATGGTTGGAATCAGAAGCAACAGCATGTGCTTCATTTACTGGAGGCTTTTCCATACATCTCACCAGTGCAAAGAGATAAGAAAAGTGAAAGCCAAAAAGGGGATATTAGATTCCCCTCCCATATCATTCAGGAACCAAAAGAGCGTAAGGGTATAGCAGCAGTGCCATTTAGTTGGGGAAAACGAAGATACGGTCTTGTAGGCGTTGAGGCAAAGGGCCATCGCAGGGTTGTAGCGGGGGGTGGCTCGTGCTCAGAAGCAAGTTGCTCTTCAACGCCTTCTTTTATCAGGTACTACTGATGGCATTACGTTTTTTTAGGTGGTGAAGTTAAAAGGCCAGGTTCTGTCAGTCATGTTCCGATTCCGATCCAAAAACCGGGAATGGCTCTGGATGAGAACCAGCTCCTTTACCTTCCAGAACCCCTACTCGGATGAAATTGAGTACATCATCTGTACCAACACCAACGTCAAGTATGTACATGGAAATGACTTGCCAACCACCAGTGATAGCACACGAACCTGACGGGATCTGGTCCCAGAATAACCAGCAGCAGAGAACTGCGGGAGCTTTGGCCTCTCCCCCTCACCAAGCTTCCCAACTATTTGCGTAGGCCCTGGAGAAATTGCTAAGTCCCGTGAGCGCTCTTTTCCTGGGCCGTGGCAGGCACTAGAGGACTATTAAGTGCGAGAAACTTAATTCCTTTGGCTGTCTCGGTTGTATGGCTTAGCAAGCTGCCAAAGCGCAGCTCCAGCAGTGCCTTTTTTAACTCTGGTTGCTGGAGCAAGCCTCCCATCTGTGTGTTTGCATTCAGAGCTAATATTAGTGAAGCCTGCCTTTGAATGTGGCTCTTGGACTCCTGTGACGGTCCAGGGGGGCAGCTGGTCCAGAGAGTGGCTTTTCACATGAGCAGGACTGTCTGCAGCTGATGGCAGAAAGTAAACACTTATTTTTCTCCACTGCTGTAGTTTTGTCCTTGGATTCAGAAACGAGCTCCAGCGGGGAGACCGCTTTCATTGCTGCTCTCTTCTTCCCCCTCTCTCGACTATTGCAGTGGGTTGGTGTGGCTCCTTTGGGAGTGACCAGAGCTGCTCTCTCTCGCCACGAGTGAGCTCTAGGCCCCTTACAGAAGAGCAGCAACTGAAATAAAGAAAAAAAACCAAACGTGCCTGCGTGTGATTCATATCTGCAGGCTTGGTGGGCGCAGCAAATGGAGTCTCTCCAGCCAGGCAAACAGAAGGCTAGATTGCTTGTGGGTAGGTGAAAAGCCAGGATTTTTCTTTTTAATGATTATTTTTTAATTTTTTTTTGGTTTTGCAAGGAGGCAAGGTCCTAGAGCGCAGGCAGCGCTTCTTCCCTTCCTGCAGCTGGCAAGCTGACGCTTTCTGATGAGAAAGTATTAAGAGTTGAGCAGTGACAAATCCCTCTGGCTTTAAAGAGCTGTGGTCTGAGCGCAGGGCCGAAATCTGATGCAGGTCTGATACCGGCCTTAATTCCTGTCCCGGTGCTAGAGATATCTCTTTGAACTCATTCATTCCACACACATCCATTCTCACATCCATACTACGCCTTCTAATAGCACTGCGTAAGTTCAGACCAGAGAAGCAGCAGCCTGTGTCTGATCGTGTGTGAGGTGCACTTTATCTGTGTGCATCTTTGCTAGGTTATCTGTATTGCTTCGCCTTCAAGATCAGGTACTACTGAAGCAGCAGCTTGCAAAAGAACTGTCGAGAAAACGCTGGATTTTTATTCCTTTCTTGTGGGAGTTAAACATTAACTGACTTCTGACAGTTAACAGGAGAGCGTAATGAACTCCACCAACGTCTTGGGCGTAAAACCTAAAGCTGCTGGTGGGTCTCTGCAGGCTCCAGCTCTGGAGCGTCTGACGTAGGGCTCAATGGACAACCTTTGGGGTTTTTAGGCTCCTACAACCTTTGCCTTGTGCTTTGAGGATGATGCAGCTCTGGCCGTGCTCCTGCTGTAGGTTATTAATTGCTCCCCTGCTCGGTGACCGAGTGGGAGGGGGCAGAGCCCTTTGGCTCACGGCCGCCAGCATTCTATTACGTGCCACCCCCCTTTGCTAGGCCACGGAAACCGGGTGGGAGCACCCTTCACTCGAACAGGTTTTGCAAAAGCAAAGTTTCCAGTCTTGTCCGAGACAGGTGCATTCTCCTGCACGCAGTAGCCAACTGTTTGCTTTCATTTGATATTTTTTAAAATATTTTTTCTTTTTTTTTTTTTTTTGCTTTAAAGGAACTCGAGCCAGGAATCCCGGCCTGCCCTGTCAAACTCAATGCAGAGGCCCCAGCTGGGGCAGAGTGTCAACCTTCCCCTGGAGATGGGCACGGCACAGCTGCCCTCAAGGTCAGGAGGTGCTCGGCTCCTTTTACCATGCCTCTCTTGCTGGTTCTGCCCTCCTGTCAAATAGCCTTCCTACCCAAACTTTCCTCTCTGCAGCAATGAACTCCTCTGGGCTAATGAATCATTGGTGTAACCACAGAGTATCTGTTCCCTTGGCAATCGTTTTTAGCAGCCGGTGTTCTCCTGTTACAGAGACTTTCTATTTTAGGCAGCAGCAGCCGCCACAACAGACAGAGCTGGAAGTGGTCCCAGGAAGAGAGGGCCTGTCTGGTTACGACCACTCACAGGTAAATCGACGGGGGTTTCGGTTGCTCCTTGTTGTCCTGCGTTATTCAGATTACCTTTTGCTGGGGCTTTAAAGGTGGCCACACAAGATTGCCTTCAGGCTGCTGAGAGTTTGGAGAGGAAGGTGTTCTGCCTTGCGTTTTGCCGGATCCGCTTGCTTGATTCTGATCCGCCCCCGTGGCGTCCTCCCCGCTACGCCCGTGTCAATGCTGCCGGCCCTAAATGGCCACGCTGCCCTGATAAAATACAGGGAGTCCAGAGAGCAGCCCGGCCTCTTGCGTGCGAGGTCTTTGCCTGCAAAGCCCTCGGCTGTTCTTCGTGCTGGCTGCAAGACCGCTGACTTCCTTTGTGCTCGAGCTACTAACAGCTCCCCTTTGTACCCGCTCCCAGGTTCCCGTTCAGCCCGTGACCGCTGCCGGCCCGGAGCACAGCAAGCCCTTGGAGAAGGCGGAGAGTCTTTTTAATCAGGAGCGGGACCCAAGGTTCAGCGAAATCTACAGCAGTATCAATACAGGTAGGGAGCGCGGGGCTGTGAGGCCTGGCCGGGGCGCGTTGCATCTTTATCCCATTTCGGCTTCAATCTGAGCGCGCTTCGCTCTTTCCTAAGTCGCTCGGCGCGGTTCTGGGTGCGGAGGCTCAGCGTGACACTGTTGTGGCAGCCCAGCTCTTGCAGAATAGTGCTGCTGTTGACGCTGGGTGGATAATTCCTGTCTAATGCCTGGTGTGCTGTTGCGGCAGTGAATTGTCCTGCAGCCAACATTTTGCTGGAGAGAGACTGGGTGAGAAGGTGTCTCTTGCTCTGGTCTTGCTGCCTGCCTTAGTCTGACCCTTCTGGCTTGTCCCTGGAGAGCGGTTCTCTGTGTTCCTCGTCTGAGCAATGAAGGCAGTGGATGCTCTAGCCGCAGAGGACCTTGATGCGAGCTTATTAGCAAATGGAGAGGAAATCAAATTAAACAGGCTTTTACAAAACCATCTGGAGTCCGTGTCTGGATAAGGAACAGTCATGTTTGATGCTTTGGCTCAAAACAGTCTTCCTTCACACGGGCATGTCTCTTGCAACTAGTTCTCTGTCCCTGTTCCTGCTCCTGAGACCTTCCCAGCCCTAACGTGAATCAACCTCTCTCCGCAGACCAGAACAAAGCCATTCCTGCCAGCACAGTGCCTGCCAACCAGCCCCTATTTACGCAGGGAAACACTTTCACCCCATCGCGGCCTGCCGAGAGCTTCAGGTGAGGCGTCCTGCGCCGTGCTTTGAACAGCCTCACGTCAATTTTATCTCGTCCTGCAGTTGTTCTGTTTGTGTGTCCTCCTGCAACAGCCGAGTGTTCCCGGCCTCTCTGCACAGCGGTGATTGTCCAGAAATGTGTTCCTATATAGCGTGCACAGAAAATACAGGGGGAGCCCGTCCAGGCATCAGTTTCCTTGAGGGGTGGGGGAGAGGAGGGCTCCTGCACCCCTGCTCTCCTGCCTGCTGCTGCTTTGCTCCCGCTCAGAGGTGCGGGAGCTCTGAGGCTGCGCAGAGTCAGCACGGCCCCTCCTCTGCCGCGCCGCTCCTCGCCCTCGTCTTCACCTCCCCAGCTACTGCCTCGATGCCCTGATATCCCTCTGTTGCTTGCCAAAGCTTGTCCGCAGGATAGCTGCGCCTCTTGGACGTGCTTAGGCTGAAGCCTGAGAGCTGAGCTGGGCGAGGGTAGCCTTGCCCACAAACCCAGCGGCTCCTGCCAGTCGTGTCCGCAGCAGGGCAGCGTGACGGGCACTGGCACGTGAGCAAAGTTACCGCACGGTTCTGGGCTCGTTCCCTCCACCAGTAACTCGCACGGATGGTGTTTGTGCCTCTTCGTCCTGTGTGTGATACCTAGCGTCCTCAAGAGCGCCTCTCCTCTCTTCCAGGAGCAGCAGCATGGTGCCTCCGGTGAACATTATTCAGCAGCAGCCCTCATCGGCGGGCCGGATCCTAGCACAGATTTCACGCCACTCCAACCCAGCTCAGGTCAGCGGAACCAGCTGGGCTCCAGGGACACGGCCGGCGTTCACACCCCAGGTAGCAAAGCCTGAACCCTCGGTGCAGGCCCCGAGTCCCCGCTGCGTTACAGACCCTTCTCACCGTCATGAATCGGCCTGCTCTAATTCTCTAGCTGAGTGATGGAGCGATGCTGCGCCCCCGTGTGCGTTCTCCTTTGGGGCCCGTCCAGCGACTTCTCACCCTAGTTAAGACAAGGTTCAGAATAAACACATCTCTCCTCTTCCTCTCCCGTTTCTTGCTCTCTTACAGCAAGTGGCATCCCAGACGGTGAAGACTCGGCCCCCTTCCTTTGGCATGGGGACCTTCCAAGGCACCCCGTCCTCCTTCAGCCCCATGGCAGCACCTGGCTCTACAGCTTCTCCTACGGGGGCTGCTTACCCGAACCTTGCCAGCCGTGGCACAGGCTTCAGTGAGTATGGCTTGGGGTGCTGGGGTGGCACCAAAATCCCACTGGAGGAAAGCTGGGAGCGTCAGCCAGGCACAGCCTTGGTGCGAATACGCTCTCCATCGTTTTCTTGCCCCTTGGGAATGTCCAAATGTAGAGAGCACGGCTAAATCCCTGCTTTGATTAACGCTGCCTTTATCACCTTTAACTGTCATCCCACCACAAGGCTCCAGAGCAGGTGAATTTTGAACCATTTTAAGGCTGACTGGGAGGAAACAAACCCCTCTGGGCCTCCCCTGCATTTGTTCTCCCCCGTAGACGGGTACTGACAAATGCCTTAACGCGTGTGACAGTTCAGTGGCTGTTCCTGGAGGGCGGACCCTGCCCCGCTAACAACCGGGCATCGCCATATGAGTTGTGCGCTTCCCAGTCCCGTCAAAGGACGATAGAAAGCGCAGCCCTGCGCCGGGAATCGTTTGCTGACTTGTCCTCTGTTGAACAGCTCCGGAGGCAGCGCAGACCCCGGCCCCGTTCCAGGCGCGGGCCGCCGAAGGTGTGGGGATGTGGCCGCAGTGGCAGGGACAGCACCATGGCCCAGCGTCCGGGGAGCAGCACGTGCAGCAGCCGCAGCCAAGCCAGCCTGAGGTCTTCTCAGTAAGACGGTGGTTTTCTTAACCTCCCGAGCGAGGACCGGTGTGGGCCAATGTTGTGGGAACGAACGGTCTTTGCTTCCCACGTGCGGGCAGCTGGCTGAAGCGCCAAGAGCTTGTCCCTCTAGTTTGTGATATCTGGTGAGGTCTCAAGCTTGTGAGTAACCTGGTGGAGCTGAAACTGGGGAGGAGAAAGCAGAGAGGCCTCAGCTGGACTGGCTTTGTGTCTTGGTCCGTTGCAGGATCAACGTGAAACTCTACCAGCCCCGCAGCTGAATTTCTTCTCTAATTTCTTCTAGCTCTAATTAAAAACAGTAACAAAAAAAAGCCAAACGCGCCCCCAGTCCAGTAAAGTGAAGATGACTCTTGAGAGTTGATATTCTTCCTGTGAGTTGCTGCCCCCTGTTTTCAGAGGAGTCAGTGCAGTCACTGCTCGCGACTTTGCTGCTCTCCTGCAGCCCTGGACACAAAGCCCTGGGAGGGACGGGACCGTCCTGGTGTGCAGTGCCTGCTCCTCCACGACGAAATTACCGGCGTGATATTCCAGCCCAGGTAACAACTCTCTCCTTGTATCCCACAGGACATGCTGACAATGCTGGGAGACCAGGGACCCAACTACAACAACGAAGAGTTCCCAGAGCTGAACATATTCCCTTCTTTTTCAGAATAAAATAAGCCCTAGGGGAAGCAAATCATAGCTATATATAATATCCATGTGTAAAGGAAAACACCTAAGTCTTTTTTTCAAAGACTGCTGAACTTTCTAAACACTTCCTACCTTCTGGAGGCGAAACTCTTGCCCGACAGCCTGGAGGACGGATGGCCGCGCGGGAGGAAGGTGCGTTGGTCTTGGGCACCTCCTCTGTGCGGCGCTGGCAGCGGGGGACAGTTCGCCTGGAGGCTTCGGGACTCGAGTGCTGCGAGAGCCGCTGCGCTCGTTGACCGAAGGCCCCGCGATTCCGGAGCCGCTCCCGAGCGGTTTTTCGTTCTGCCTGCTGGGTTGGTCGGAGGGATCCCTGTCCGGGTGACGCACAGCCCCTCCAAACTCACAAGGTGGCTTTTACTGGTTTTATTTCAGTCTTCTGTACCGTGACTCTTTTTCTATAAAACACAAAAGTATTGTAACTTTTTAAATATTGGAAGAAACTCTTCCGAGCGTTATCCCTGTGTAACGCAGTTCTGGAGGATGCTCGCCTAAGAATCCTTGTCACAAGCCGGCTTTCTCGTTGGAGGAAGCTGGGCCGTCTTTGGAGGGTTGTTACTGCGTCTCCAGTCCGGGGTGCTTTATTTGGAGAGTCCCACGTTGGCCGGCACGGCGGTGCGCGTTTGGATGCCGTCTCTTCTGTGAACTGTGCAATGAATACGGGCCTCTGTAGTCAGCGTGAGCTACGAAATCCCTCGGGGCCTGTCGTTCGTGTGAATGACGGGATAGTTACGAGCCATAAAAATATTACCTATGTAGCTTTGTTCTCCACGCATCAGTTTTGCAGCTGATGGTTTCCATGCCGCCCTGAACCAATGTTTCAAGAGGATTTTCGTCGGCTTATGGGGGGGGAAAAACCTGCTCTGCACTGTCCGTGCAATTTTACCACATCGAGATCGAGTTCTTTGCCTGCGTTTTGGAGCTGGACGTCTGGTTCCCCGGGCGGGGAGGCCCTGGATTTGATCAGGGCCTTGCTGAGGAGTTGCATTTTCACTACGTGCTCTGAATGGCAGTATTTGCTTTTACACTCGCCGTCTCCTTGAAGAAAAATTCGTGCCATATGATGACCCTGTTGCCAAGTCACAAAATGGAGGAGAGCAGGGGAAGATAGGGAACAGAATTATTCTTTTATATATATATATATAATTTTTTTTTAAATTTTTAAACCTTGACTTTGAATCTTCTGGCTTTTCTTCAGTGGAAAAAACCTTGTGGCAAATCTTGCTCCCCTCGGGTCTGTGGGAGCTTGAAGAACAGTTTGATTCCCCCTGTGATGGCAAGCCTCGCTTCGATTTCAACAGGAAAATTTGTTCATTGCAGAGTTTGACTTGGAAGGAAACTTGGCACAAGCGCAGCGGGGCAAGAACACAAAGCTTTCCTGGAAGCCTGGTTTTGTTTTGGATGAAATCTGGGCATTTCTCCCTCCTCCTCCTCCTCCTCCTGCCCGCGCCCCCCCGGGCTGGCCGCCCGCGTCCTCTCTGCTAGCGTGGGGCAAGGAAGGGACGTGGTGTTGGGAGCCGGCGGTCTCGGTGGTGCCGTGACGGAGGATGAGCTGGCAAAGGGCGGATTTCGGAGGCGCACCGAGCGGGTAACGCAACGCCCACGTGGGGAAGGCTTCGAAACACTTGTGTTACTGACTGTCCCGTTTTGGTACTTGCAGAGACCCGGCGAGGCTCCTCTTGGCAGTGGAGCACAAAGCTTGCTTTTTTTTTTTTCCCTCCTGCTTTTGCTGGAAAATTAAGATTTGAAGGTTCTTTTTTTTTTTTTCTCACTTCAAACACCACTTCCACATTTATCTATGGACAGGTGGGAACCTCCCGCGATCCATCCCCGTCCTTTTACCTAGGGAAACTGGCACCAGCACTAACCGCGCTGGGCCCCTCTTTGCCCGCAGCAGCCCGTCGCATCCCACGCCGTCCCCGTTGCCAGGCTGTGAAGTTTTCTCAGGCTTAGGGGAGATGTGTTTTGCAAGGCAGCAGAGCGTTAACCGTCCCAGCTATTCACACTTCGCTTGCAGGGCAAAGGGGGCGCGTGAAGGACCAGCGCTGAGCTGCGCCGTCCTCCGGCGTCGGAGCCGTGCTGACCCGACCCGGCCGAGGACGGAGCAGCGCTCAGCTTCCAAAGGAGAAGGAAAACTCCCGCTTCCGTGGAAATCAAGCCCTGGGGAGCTCGACCTTTGTGAAGCTGCAGCTCTGGTGCTCTCTGGAGTCGTGTCCTTCAGCTGTGGAGCTCTGTCCCAGGCCTGCAGCGGGAGCTGGACTTGCCCGTGGTGCTTCGAAACAACCCCGGCGAGCACGCCGCGACCTGGGGGCCGCGCGGCGAGAAGCAACAACCTCCAGGTCTGTGCGTCCCCAGGCCGAGAGCCCGTCTCTCCCTGAGCCGCCGTGGGTGTCACTGCTGCAGCCCCCCCCGCCCCGATTTCGGGTCCTGCCACGGACAGTTGGAGCTGCTGGGGAGAGGAAACCAGCTGGAGCAGGCGGCAAGCGCCGAACCTCGTGGGCGGCGCCGGCCTGGCTGTGGCGCTGGCGGCAGCGGAGGACGAGGACTGGCGAGGGGCTGGCAGGGTCTCGGCGCCTGACCCCCGCCACGGCGGGTCCCTGGGCCCTTCCCGCGGGAAGGGCCGGCGGCGGGGCTGATCCTGGCGCCGGTGCGGAGCGGTGGGGCACGTGGGGCAGAGCCGCTGGGCCGGGGCTTTGGCCCTTCACATCCCGTTTTGATAACTGTATTATTTTTCAATGTGAGGGGGGATTATTTTATCATACAATGCCTTGGGGCGGGTGGGAGCCCAACCTCCTCGAGGGGGCTCGTTTTGGGCCCGGGGCTCCCTCTTGGTGCCGGAGTTGCAGATGATTATATGTAGCAGAGATTTTACAACAAGATATTTTCCCTTTTTTTCAAAGCTCTGTCTCATTTCTGCCTCCCTCCGTACTGCGCCCGTGGTCACAGCAGCGTTGCCCTGAATCCCCGGCGCTGGCCTTGCCGCGACGCTGGGGCAGCCGTGCTGGGATGGAGCCCTGGGTGCTGCCTTTCCACCGCGCTCCCTCCCTTCTTCCCCCCTCTTAATTACTTGCAGTCATGGTCTGGAGCGTGTTAGCTGTCCCTTGTGATCTCCAGGGCTGTGGATTGTCGTGTTCCCCCCGAGCCCTGCGGCCGGAGAGGGGATACAGCCCGGTGCTCCCCCCACCTCTCTTCTCTCTCTGCCCCCCTAAAACGCTCGGCTCCCCCGCTTTGCCCCCTGTGCCGGCGGCCTCACCGCTCGGTCATGCGCAGCCGAGTCAGGGCCCCGTGCTCGGGGCGATGAGTCCACGGCGCAGCCCCGGGGCTGACTCAGCCGCCCCTTTCTCAGCAGCCGGGGAGGGCGAGGGTGTGCGTGGGCTGCGGGTCCCTCTCCCCGGGGACCCTGCGGCCAGGGGCTGACACGGGTGTAGCTTAGAGGTGGCTCCAGCTGCATCCGCGCATCTCCCATCCCCTTGACCTTGCTCCCCGGGACAGTCCATCCTCGTACCCGCGCCTGGATGATGATGATGATGATGATGGCCCCAGTGTGGCGTGCCTGGGACGGGGGACTAATGCCACCGGGTCACACCGGGACCTTCCAGGCAGTGAACAAGGTTTTCTGACTCGTCCCGGCGGGCGCCGCGTGACGAGGTGCCAGTCACCGCAGAAAGCACCGTCTGGCCCCGCTTCCCCGTGGTGTTGCTGCCTGGGCGCGGGGATGCATTCGGGCCCCCCCAGGCCCTGCCTGTGCCCCCCAGAACTGGGCACGGGGGGGGCAAGGGAGGGGGACGCGGGGGGCAGAGGTGAGGGCCTGTCCTCGGCTCCAGGTGTCACGCAACGACCCTGAGTTGCTGCGGAGGGTCTGATCCTGCCGTGCGGTGCCTCTCCCGAAGCAGCGGGTGCTCGGCTCTCCCCGGGGTGCTGGGGGCGATCGTGGGGCAGGAGGGTGACCCTGGGGCAGGACCCTGGGACAAGGAGGGTGTCCCCAGGCTGGGATCCAGAGCCACGGGCCCCCGGGCCGGGGCTGACTCAGCTCTGCCCTGCAGCATCACGTGAAGCTGGGAGGGAGCCACCGCTGCATCCCCCCGCTCCGTCTCCTCCTTCCCTCCAACCGGCTGCAAAGCCCAGGCAACTGCCAAAATTTTCCAGCTGCCTCTTAACTTCCTCAATCCAGCGGCATAAAAGAGCTGCAGACGCGGCACCCGCATCCCCCGCTCCCAGGCCGCACCGTCCTCCCACCGACGGCACGATGCTGGGGTAAGCGGCGCAGGAGAGGGGCCCGTGGGTGGCCGGGAGGCCCGGCGAGGCGTTGCTGGGGCAGTCGGGTGGCTTCTTCCCCAGGGAAATGGACCCCAGTGGGAGCGGGGGGAAAACGGGGTCCCGTGTGGCAGCGTCGGGACCCTTCGAGGTGCAAAAGGGGAAACTGAGGCACGCGGAGCACGGAGCGGGGCCGTGGGCTGCAGGCTTGGCCTGGTGTCCCCGCTCCTGCTCTGCCCTGGGGGTCTGGTGGGAAAATTGGGGCTGGGGGTGAGTGGGTGCAGGAAGGGAGGGGGCAGGACTCCCGGGGCCCTCCGTGCAGCCCCAAAACTCGGTTTCCCCACGGCCTGGGGCTGCCAGAGAGGCGCTGGCGGCGCGGTAATGGGAACCAGCTGTCCCGGCTCATGTGATGCCTGCGCCCAGCCAGCGCTGCCCGCAGCGGGGTCCCGGCCCTAAGGCAGGGCGGGGAGAGGGTCCCGGCCCCAAAGTAGGGTGCGTGTGGGGTCCTGGCCCAAAAGCAGAGGGTGGGCAGCGGGTGCTGGCTCCCAGGGCCTGGCAATGGGGTGGGTGCGGGGGTCTGGTCTCCCCCAGCCCGTTAACGGGGTGGGTGCGGGGTCCCGGTCCCTCACGGCTCAATGACGGGGTGGGTGTAGGGTCCCCCACCAAGGTCCTACGGGGGTCCCGGCCCCTCCAGCCCACGCTCGGGTGGGCACGGGGGACCCAGTCACCTACAGCCTGGCGTGGTGGCGGGCACGGGGTCCCGTCCCCCATCCCGCCCTCCCAGGCTCGCTCTCTGTCCCCGTTCCCCAGGATGTGGTGGCCCGCGCTGCTGGCCCTGCTGGTCCCCGCGGCGGTGGCCCAGCCGCGCCCCGAGCGGGAGCTGGACGCCCAGTGGGACCTATGGAAGAAAACCTATCGCAAGCAGTACAACGGCGAGGTACGGCAAGGAGGAGACTGGCCCCTGCGGGGTTACTGGGGGGAGCTGGGGACCACCGGGATGGGGCTGGTGTCCTTGGGGGTGTCCCCACGGTGGGGAGGGATGCCACGGGCAGGACCCCAGCGCTGTCTCGCCCCGTGGTGCAGGCGGATGAGGTGGCACGGAGGCTGATCTGGGAGAAGAACCTCAAGTACATCAACACCCACAACCTGGAGCACGCGCTGGGCGTCCACACCTTCGAGCTGGCCATGAACCACCTGGGTGATATGGTGAGCGTCACCGGGGGGACGGTGACCTGGTGGGAGAGAGGGGACTGAGCACCCTTGGGTGCCCACCAGCCCCAGGGCTGCACCCATCCACCCCGGGCTCCTTCCCCAGACCAGCGAGGAGGTGGTGAGGATGATGACGGGCCTGAAGGTGCCCCGTGGCCGCCCACGTCGCAACGAGACGCTCTACGTCCCCGACTGGACGGAGAGAGCCCCGGCTGCCGTGGACTGGAGGAGGAAAGGCTACGTGACGCCCGTCAAGAACCAGGTAAGCAGGGTGCTCCCGGGGGCGCCCAGAGCGGGGCGTCACCCTGGCGTCACCCATCGTGTCCCCATAGGGCCAGTGTGGCTCGTGCTGGGCTTTCAGCTCGGTGGGCGCGCTGGAGGGGCAGCTGAAGCGGAAGACGGGGAAGCTGCTCTCCCTCAGCCCCCAAAACCTGGTGGATTGCGTGGCTAACAACGACGGCTGCGGCGGCGGCTACATGACCAACGCCTTCGAGTACGTCCGGCAGAACCGCGGCATCGACTCGGAGGCTGCCTACCCCTACATCGGCCAGGTCTGGGGCTGGGAGGGGAGTAAGGTCTCCATCTTTTTCCCCTCCGACCGCCATCCCATCCCCACCTCACCTCGACCTCGCCGGTCCCACGCAGGACGAGAGCTGCATGTACAGCCCCACCGGGAAGGCGGCCAAGTGCCGTGGCTACCGGGAAATTCCCGAAGGGAACGAGAAAGCTTTGAAGAGGGCCGTGGCCAGGATTGGACCCGTCTCCGTGGGCATCGACGCCAGCCTGCCCTCCTTCCAGTTCTATAGCCGGGGTGAGGGGCTGGGGGGGACCCCTCTGGTGCCCGCTGGCTGCGGGGCAGCTCGGGGAAACTGAGGCACGGCCAAGTGGCTTATCCCGGGCGTAACTGTCTGTCCTGTCCCCCAGGCGTGTACTACGACGAGAGCTGCAATGCCGAAAACATCAACCACGCGGTGCTGGCGGTGGGTTACGGCACGCAGAAGGGCACCAAGCACTGGATCATCAAGAACAGGTACGGCAGGACGGCGGGGCTGCTTTTCACCGGGTCGGGGTTTGCCGGCGGCTCTGCCGGCGGCTCAGGCTCTGCCTGTTCTCCCCACAGCTGGGGCGAGGAGTGGGGTAACAAGGGCTACGTCCTCCTGGCGCGCAACATGAACAACGCCTGCGGCATCGCCAACCTCGCCAGCTTCCCCAAGATGTGAGCGCTCCCGGCGCGCTCCCTTCCCACGCCGCATCCGGGCGCCCTCCCTGCTTCCCTGTGTTCAAACTCGGCCTTTTTGCTCCCAATCTCCGAAGCTGATGTCGCTCCGGGGGGGAGGGATCTCTGCCACTCTGTGAGAAATCTCCTCTGGGAAAGGGGAGAGACACCCCAGCTGCAGATGAACGTGATGAGCTTCCCCCAGCTCTGTTTTCCTGGGATTCCTTTGCCGTTCCAGCGCTGTGTGTGCCCAGTTCTGCCTTCCCGCGGCCGCAGACGCTCGGGGCCGGGCTTGGCCGGCTCCGGAGAGTCTGATCCATCCAGAGATGCTTGTGCAAACAGGTCCCACGCTGGCCTCTGCCTCCGGAAACGGGCGGGGAACGCCGCAGGTGGAATATCCCCCACGGAGAGCACGGATCTGTCTCCCCCACCCTGCATCCCAGCGGGGGCTGCAGAGAATGATACAACTTTATTTTTAAAATAAACACTATTGGGAATAAACGCTGGGGCTGGTTTGGTCTGTGCTGTCCTGACCCCGTGGTGGGATGGGACTGGAAAAGTCCTCCCCTTTCCCAAGGGGGCAGGAGGCGACGGTAAAACACGGCACACTCCGGGGCGAAGCGGGGAGAGAAGATGCTGCTGGGATCTTTTTGCAACATCCCAGCTGGTTTTGCAGGACCCCTGAAACAGGTTGAAGAAATGCGGCAGGGAGAAAGGAGGGGGAACAACGAATAACCAGCTGCTGCGGGCTGCAGCACCGGGGCTTCGGGGTAAACCTCTGTGCCAGGGCTGGGTGGCGTTTTTGCAGCCAAAAGCCCTGTGTCTCCCCAAAAACCAAACCCCAAGTGCTTCTTTTAATGAAACAAATTGAAAAATGACTGCAGCAAAGCTCAGGGCGAGCCCCAACAGGAAGGGAAGGTGATACTCGCTTTAAAAATTCACGCTAAAAAAGTTTTGGCATTCAAAAAGAAGTTTCTTTTTCCCACTCGCGCCCACGCACCAAGACGTGGCGAATGGCCTGGCCGGGTGATGGAGAGGACGTGGGACGCTGCTTAATTCATTGGGGCCTGCCAGGACGCACCATCAGGGGTTGTTTGAAACTAGGATGCTCTGAAAAGAAAGTGAAATCGGAGCATTTCCTCATTCGCTGGCTCCCGGTGGCAGCAAGCGGAGGGACCTCCTCGCACCCCCGTGCTGTCCCAGGCCCCTTGCGCCGGTCCCGAGGCCGAGCCGGGCTCTGTGGAAAGCTGCACCGTGGCCGGGCAGGCAGGTGAGACACCTCCCGGGGGTGATTTTGGCTGGAGAACGTGCAGAAATGGTCCCTGTGCACTCACCTGGGGGACAGAGTTCATCTCTGCCTCCTCGGTGCGTCCTCTCCAACTGCTCCTTTTCCTTGAGAGCTGCCGCAGCGATGGAAACGGAAAGTTGGCAGAGGAAGTATTTGGGGATGAGTGAAATTTCCTTAGAAGACACTTTCTGGGGGTGGTGGCACTGCAGGTGTGTGTGAGGGAAGGGACTGGCCGTGTGTCATGGTTGCACTGGGGCTGCAGAGCATCGCTGTGTGACCGGAGGCGGCTCCTAGCCAAGGAGAGAGGCACTAAGGGGATGAGGGTGGGTTCGGGGGTCGGTGGGGAAGGAGAACCCCCCCCGGCTGGGGTCTGGCACTGCCTCTCCGGTCCCAGCCGAGCGGGATGAAGCTGCTGGCTTCCATCGCCTTCCTGGCCACACTTGCGGTGACACTGGGACACCCCGACCCCGCGCTGGACTGGCACTGGCAGCTCTGGAAGAAAACCTACAGCAAGGAGTACCGCCACGAGGTAGGGGCATCGAGGAGGTGGCTTGGGGCGCTGACGTGGTGGGTGCTGCTCTGGTATGACCACCCGCTGCATTGCACAGCGGGGAGAAGAGCCGACAGCGCTTCGAAGCACTGCCGGCTCCCAGGGGTGGTTCGGCAGGGGCTCCCGACAACCTTCCGCGGGATAAAACGGGATGAGGTGGCCGCAGGGGCTGTTGCTGCACATCACGAGGCTGCGCTTGATTTCAGAAAGAGGAAGGGGACCGGCGTGCGACGTGGGAGAGGAACCTGCGACTGGTGATGCTGCATAATCTGGAGCATTCCCTGGGGCTGCACTCCTACGAGCTGGGCATGAACCACCTGGGAGACATGGTAGGTGCCGGCTGCACTGTGAAGCTCAAGCATGGAGTCATGCGTTTGGTTGAGGGGGGTGAAACATGCCGTGTTGGTGATGCCACAACAGCATCACCAACCATGATTGATGATCCATCGGTGATGGAGGGATCCATCAGTCTCCGGAGGCTGCAAGGACAAACCTGGTCCTTTCGGTGGAGTGGGAGGCGTGGATGGATCCGCTCTCCTGTTGTGCAAAGTAAAACTCAGCACGTTGCGAATGTCTCTGTGCTCCTTCCCACCAGACCAGCGAGGAGGTGGCGGCTTTGTTAACTGGGCTGAACGTTGCTCCTCGGTCAAACCGGACCTCCACGTACCGACCGCAGCCTGGCAGCAAAGTCCCGGACACGGTGGACTGGAGGGAGAAGGGATGCGTCACGGATGTGAAGAACCAGGTTTGAAGCTCTCTTTGTGCCTCTTTGTGTTTCGGTCCCGTGGGGCGGCACCTGAGCATCTCTGGGGCTTTTGCAGGGCGCCTGTGGGTCGTGCTGGGCGTTCAGCGCCGTGGGAGCCCTCGAAGCCCAGGTGAAGCTGAAGACGGGGAAGCTGGTGTCTCTGAGCGCCCAGAACCTCGTTGACTGCTCCAGGAGCTATGGGAACAGAGGCTGCGGTGGTGGATGGAGAACCAAAGCTTTCCAGTACATCATTGACAACCAAGGGATCGACTCGGACGATTCCTACCCCTACACGGCTCAGGTAGGCATCAGACCTCAGCAAGACTCAGCTGAAAATGGAGGAATTAACAGCTCTGGTCCTTCCAGTGGAAAACCACTTTGGAAAACCAGGGAGTTGTCTGTCTTTACTGCCGCGAGCATCGGTTCTGGCTCACATAACACAGAGCAGGACTCTGTGCAGGATCTGATGCGTTCCCCGCCTTACCTTCGTATGCAGGATGGTGCATGCCGCTACAACGCGACAGCGCGGGTGGCCACGTGTTCCAGGTACGTCGAGCTGCCGCACGGCGATGAAGCTGCGCTGAAGGATGCCGTTGCCAACGTGGGACCCATCTCTGTCAGCATTGATGCCAGTCAGCCCACCTTCTTCTTGTACAAAGCTGGTGGGTCTTCCAGGGGATCACAGGAAAGGGATGTGCTTTCCTTCCCGTGACCCAACTGCCTTAAATTATTTCAGCTTTGACTTGCATTGAGCTTGTGTCACCCTCATTCTTGGCAACAGGCATTGGTGACACCTCCCAAAGAGTGAATTTAATTCCCATTTGGGCAGTGACTTGGGGCAAGTTGTCCAAAGGGTGTTTCCAAATGCCTTCCAGGTATCTACCATGACCTGAGCTGCTCTCAGCTGGTGAATCACGCCGTGCTCGTCATTGGCTACGGCTCTTTGGATGGGGAGGACTACTGGCTCGTGAAAAACAGGTACAGCAAACCTGGCTGCTGAGCAGCTTTTCCTTTCAGCCTCTGCTCCGAGAGGCACCCTGAAGGTTTCAAAGATGTGCCAGTGATGCGCTTTTCAATGCCCGTCAGCTTTCTTTAGAGCTCAGCTCCATTGCAAAGGTGGTGTAAAAGGCCTTTGATTAAGCCACATAAAACCAAATCGATGTACGTCACCCAAAACGCTCCTGCCTGACTGCTCGGTGCTAGCTAAAAAAAATGGGACTTCTGCTCTGCGGGAAACTCCAGGGTTTCCAACATTCCTGGATGCTGAGTCAGCACAAAGGGCTTGTGCTTCCTGGAGGGAGAAACCGAGCTGGTTTGATCTGGGGACACGCTGGTGAACCCCCTCCTTCAGCCCACTTGAAGGCACAGCCTCAAGGATCATTGCAGCTGTGCCGCCCCTTGCGTTAAAATGTATTTGTGAATGGTTTTTTTATCACTGTTTAAAATATGCAGAAAAAGAAGAAACAAAATGTTGAAATGTCCTGCTCGGACAGACACATCTCTGGAAAAAACCCAGCCTGCGATGTCAGCAAAGCTACATTCAGCAACTGAAATCCATTATCTTTTTTAAAAACAACAACAACAAAACCCCAAATGTGGGCAGTTCTGTCAACAAAGCTCCTTTATCCTCATGTCAGGGCTGGGCTAAAACCCCACCAGTTTCCTCCTCTCTCTCTCATCCCTGGCCTTGGTTGGATTCTTTTTTTAAATAATATATTTTTAATATACAAAACTAATTCATTCACCTTTATCTGGTATTTCCCTGGTGGTTTTGCCTCACTCCAGAACATAGAAAAGAAGTGATTTTCCTCTGTCCCTGCCTTAGAAGGGTTAGTGGCAGCAAAGTCTGGCAAGGAAGCAGTCAGGAGGTTCAGCCTTTTTGGCCAAAAGATGCAAATTTGATATATTCCTGTGGCTGCTGGGGAGGAAGCACGAGTTTAAAAATAAAAAAATTTTAAAAAGGGAGGGTGGGGAGAGAGAAAAGCAAGGGTGGGGTGGTACAGACGGAGGCAGTTACCTCCCGTTGTCTAATTTTTGCTTCTTCCTTCTTCCAAAAGTTGGGGTGTGCATTTTGGCGACCAGGGCTACATCCGGATGGCGAGGAACCGTGGAAATCACTGCGGGATCGCCAGCTACGGTGTTTACCCCCAGATCTAGAGGGTTCCCTGCTTCAAGACGAGCTCTTGAGATGCCACCACTCCTCACCCTGCTGATCTCGAGTGTGCCTGGCTCTGCTCCAACCTTCCCTCCTTGAGGAATCCTGTTGCATTTCTACAGATAAGCAGCAGAACTGCTTGTTCAAGCGCCTCATCGAGTATGGCCATCTCAGTTGCCCTCCCCAGGAACTTATCCATTAATAAGGGATGATCTGTTGGGAATTATTTCAATTATTTAGGTGGCGGGCTCTCTGTTGTCATTGCTAACTCTTGCAACCTCCGGCAGCTTTTTAGAAAATGACTCAGCTGCATCTTCAAAGCTCTTGAGACACTGTTTTGCTTCCTCCTCTTCTCTCAGAAGATGGTTTCTTGCAACCATTTTATGTCCCGTGGTGCTTCGTAGTGGTGAGAAATGCACACTCCTGCCTTGCTGTCCTTTGCGGGAACCCAGAGGATGCCCTGACCAGAGGCTGGAGCGTGATTTCCAGGCAGCTGGAGACTTTGCTTGACCGCGTTTTCAGCCTGACTGCAATGTAATGTGCATTAGATGTGTCTCCTGCTGTCCATGCAGCACTGAGGCTGGCCAGCTCAGCTCCATCCCATGACTGCATTTAAACCGTGTCTTCCCATCTGTGCTACCCCACCGAAAAGTGAATAAATGTGATTTGGTTTTTTTCCTCCTAAGAGCTGGCTTTGGTCTGGTTGGTATGCCCTGAGATGAGATGGCAGCTCAGGTCTACCTAGTTCAAACCAAAAGCAAGGCTCCATGCTTGACCCCATCCTGTCTCTTAGCTCAGCACCAAATCAGAAAAATGCAAAAATCCTATCAGACGAGTGTGACTCCTGCTCCTGCCCACTGGCCCCACAAACCATATAAAGCACTGTGAGAGCCTTGCCATTAATTTTTGGCGTGCTAGAAATAGGAAACTCTCAGCTGCAATCATTTTCTGCTGGTATTGAGGGTCCTGCTTCAAATAACCCCGTGACTGGCACAGCAAGACCTGTTCCCAGCTAAGTGAAAATGAAATCAGAGCATTTCCTCATTTCCTGACTCGTGATTTGTCTGACGAGTTGCAGCTGCTGTGTGCTGAAGGTCCTGAGCAGCCTGGTGGTGCTGGATTTGTCCCTTGGCATTCCCCCTACCCCATATGCATGCGCTGCCGGGGAGCTGAAGATCGGTACCCACCACCAGAAGAAGCCTTTTCAGGTACGTTGGGTGTTTTTGTATTTTAACACCCCTCTGGGAGGACTGAGCTTTGAGGAAGTAAAACTGAAGGAACAACATTTTTATGCTGACTCTGACTCCATCTTATCTCTAGCCTCCTCCAAGCCCTCTCTGGGTAGTTGAATTGTACATAGTAGCCCATCCTCAGGAGCTGCTGGACATCAGCTGGATGAAAATAGGATTTTTTTTTTTTTTTTGCTTTTTAAGGTGCTGGAAAACACAGGTTTGTCAAAACAGCCACTTGACCAGGCGATGCGTAAGCCTCCTTCGGGGAGGGTTTCTCGGGCAGGGTGGAACCGTGAGACGAGGCGCGTGTCTGGATGTGTCCCTGTGTGTTGGTGTCCACACGGGCAGGGGTTGGGTCCAGCAGACTTCTCCCCCTGAGGGAAGTTTCTGAACCTCAGCTGGGATTTCTCTTCCCATCTCGCAGGGGTTGGGGGCATGCAGCAGGTGAGCGGGGCAGGCAGTGCCGCTGCCGGCTGCTTGTCTGGGCAGGCAGGACAGGAGCTGTTGGCATCACCTGGTGTAGAAACCCCGTGAAGGGCATGCCAGGGAGTCCAGGTCAGGGATGTCATCACCGTTCTGCCTCCCTTACCAAACCGGATTTGTCGCTAAGGGGTCAAGCGCGGCTCCGGCTCTGAGCCATCAGCTCCCAGCGTGCGTGCTGTGTTGCTCCGATTCCCCAGTCCCAGCCGAGCGGGATGAAGCTGCTGGCTTCCATCGCCTTCCTGGCCACACTTGCGGTGACACTGGGACACCCCGACCCCGCGCTGGACTGGCACTGGCAGCTCTGGAAGAAAACCTACAGCAAGGAGTACCGCCATGAGGTAGGGGCGTCGAGGAGGTGGCTTGGGGCGCTGACGTGGTGGGTGCTGCTCTGGTATGACCACCCGCTGCATTGCACAGCAGGGAGAAGAGCCGACAGCGCTTCGAAGCACTGCCGGCTCCCAGGGGTGGTTCGGCAGGGGCTCCCGACAACCTTCCGTGGGATAAAACGGGATGAGGTGGCCGCAGGGGCTGTTGCTGCACATCACGAGGCTGCGCTTGATTTCAGAAAGAGGAAGGGGACCGGCGCGCGACGTGGGAGAGGAACCTGCGACTGGTGACGCTGCATAATCTGGAGCATTCCCTGGGGCTGCACTCCTACGAGCTGGGCATGAACCACCTGGGAGACATGGTAGGTGCCGGCCGTGCTGCTGAGAAGGGGCTTGTCTTTGACTCTAATTACCTGAGAGGTTGATTTAACAAGCAATATAAGTGGGTCAGGGTGGATAAACTCCCAACAACCCTTCTTAGCCCATCCTCTTCTTGTGGAGTCCAGCAGCCATGGACAAACTGCTCATTCCTGTGCTCAACCTACTGGCGTGAGGCAATCTGGTGTGAGGAAATAACTCCTTCTTAATGCAGCATTTGGGGTGCGCGGACCTGGTCCTGGTCATTATGTGTATTTGCAAATCATCCCTCTTCAGTGTCCTAAGGTTGTAGTGTTGTTTAATGAAACATATGAGCTTCTAGGGATGTTTGGCGTTGGAGTTAAGCTTTGTATTTTCTTTTTCTTGCCCATTCCAATGAACAGCTAGAAAGTAAATGTAAAATATAAAAAGCCAAAGACTCCACAAACCTGCTAACTCTTGCAGCTCGGACTGTTCAAGGGAAATCCACCTCCAACACACCTGGTGTAGGACTTACAGAGACAAGGAGATTATGAGCAAGTGTTTTCTCTTCCCACCAGACCAGCGAGGAGGTGGCGGCTTTGTTAACTGGGCTGAACGTTGCTCCTCGGTCAAACCGGACCTCCACGTACCGACCGCAGCCTGGCAGCAAAGTCCCAGACACGGTGGACTGGAGGGAGAAGGGATGTGTCACGGATGTGAAGAACCAGGTTTGAAGCTCTCTTTGTGCCTCTTTGTGTTTCGGTCCCGTGGGGCGGCACCTGAGCATCTCTGGGGCTTTTGCAGGGCGCCTGTGGGTCGTGCTGGGCGTTCAGCGCCGTGGGAGCCCTCGAAGCCCAGGTGAAGCTGAAGACGGGGAAGCTGGTGTCTCTGAGCGCCCAGAACCTCGTTGACTGCTCCATGATGTATGGGAACAAAGGCTGCAGTGGAGGTTTCATGACCAGAGCTTTCCAGTACATCATCGACAACGAAGGGATCGACTCGGACGATTCCTACCCCTACACAGCTCAGGTAGGCATCAGACGTAGAGAGCACGTGAAATCTGCGGAAAAACACCTGAGCATGGAAGCACCATGGCCACTTGCTCTGTTCTCCCATGTAGACGCCTTTCTCCTCCTCTCCCACCGATTTCCCTCTGTCTTGGTTTCTGCCAGTCTCACGTTGTCATCTCAGTCTTTGCAGCTGAGTCTTTCAGGCCCGGGGAAGGGACCTTTACCTTTTTTTTTTCTCATAGGTGAATGACTGGACTGGGAGCCAGAATTTCTACATGTTTATTTCTGTCCTACGTAAATTCTTAGGCAACATACTACATGGAAGGGAAAAATGGGACACGAGTCCTGGGTCCCGTTCTCTGTATTATTCCATCTTCTATAGTTCTAAAATGGGATATTGATCTTTCTACCATTTCAGTGGACAGAGGTTTCCAGTGAACAACATTCATACAATTGTTTTTTAAAAGTTGCCTGTAGCAGATACTGTATGACTGCTGCAAGGTCATAAGGAAAGAGCCGTAAGAAATCAAAGATCCTAATCCTTGATGGCCAGAGACAACAAGATGCTCTGAAATGACCGGGTGCCTTGAAAACAGGTCAAAGTAATAGCAGCTTAGTCCAAGAAAGAAAAGCGGAATGTAAGTCTTCAAACATGCATAGAGCAGCTACAGAGATGAAAGATGCTGTTCTCTGTGTGCAGAGGGAGAATGAGAAGCCCTGGGCTTAATTTACAATAGAAAAAATTTAGGTTAAACACGAGTCTTCAGATGGGAAGGTTGAGGAAGCAAGGACAGTTTCTCTAGGGAAGTGGCGGAAGTACTGTCATTGGAGGTTCCTAGAAAAAAGGCAGAGACCTCTGTTGAAATGGTTTGGCTGCTCTTGGAGTGGGGAAGTGAGATGCATGAGATGGTCTCTTCGGGTCCTGCCAGCCATCTTTTCTGTAATCCTGTGTATAGAAAAATGGTGGTCAAAGAAAAGTGAAGAACGGGGTAGCACAGGGTAAAAGAGGGCTGATAGAAAACACGTACCTGAAAGTCTTGAGATGTTCCTGGTGGACTCTACACGCTCCTCTTCTCAACTCCTCCTCGTTCCTACCAGAATGGGACATGTCAATACAATGCTTCCACACGAGCCGCCACTTGCTCCAAGTACATTGAGCTCCCATACGCTGATGAAGCAGCCCTGAAAGATGCTGTAGCCAACATTGGACCAGTCTCTGTCGCCATTGACGCCACCCAGCCCACCTTCTTCTTGTACAGGTCAGGTATGTCCTTTTACCCTGGAGATCTTCTTCGCAGTCTTCTGCATCTTTCTGCGCGTAAAGCTTATGAAATTTGGTGGATTCTGGCAAGTTGGGGTTTAATTCCTGGATGAAGGCATCAATATGACAAAACCTAAGATAACAGCGTTAGTGACTATGTGGAGGTTGAATTCAGTCACATTGACGACTCAAAGGCGAGGTCTTGGGGTCTGATGACGTGCTTCCAAACACTTTTTTTCCAGGTGTATACGATGACCCCCGGTGCACGCAGGAGGTGAATCACGCAGTGCTTGTGATTGGCTACGGCACCCTAAATGACAAGGATTACTGGCTTGTGAAAAACAGGTAGGGGCACAACCATGTTTCACCGAACTCTTGTTATCTATACGCTCGCCATCTATAGGCATAGGCTTCGCCTGGGTAACTTCCCACTGCTCAAACTGACATCCTCATGATTTTATAACGACCGATATTTATACAGATGAGAGGGAGATCAGTTGCAACGGGGGTTGTTACAGAGTTGAAAGTTGGTATTGGTCCTTAAACCATTCCCTAAGGATTCATGCTTAGCCATGTCAAAGCACCTTTATGCCATCCTAGCAGTGTGACGGAACCTTAGGTCTGTTTGAAACACACTTACGCCCATCTTAAGTTCCCTTTATGGTGATGAGTATTGTCATAACTTAAATCGGGATTAGAAAACCCACGAAGCAGTTAATGAACCACTTCAGCGCTGTGACGTTGATAAAGCTGCCGCTTCACTTACAGAAAAAGGGATTTAATTTTTCTCATGTCTGTCTGTTTGCTTCTTTCTTGTCCCAAAAGTTGGGGCGTGCGTTTTGGTGACGATGGCTACATCCGCATGTCAAGAAACCACGCGAACCATTGTGGGATTGCCAGTTACGCCTCTTATCCGATAATATAGAGGGACCCTGTGCTGCAGAGAGGACTCCTGAGGCTCCAATTAAATGACTAATGCTACGCTTGCACGGATCTACTGACTTCAAGAATCATTTTCTGGCTCTGTGGGCAAAGTCCTTCTGTTAGATCAGCCTGTCTTACAGGCTGGGAGGGAGTCTCTTGTGTGGGAGATTTTGGAATATGATTTACAGGCACCTAGTGACTTCTTTTGGGGGAAAAACCAGAGATTTTTTCAGAGTAAAATTGCAATACCTAAAGTTATAACAGAGATCATGTTTTCTTCTCTCCAGTTTAGCACTGAGTACTACTACGATAAGACAGATATTGTTTTATCTCTGTTTGATGTTGATGAAATTGCAGAACTTCTTTGAAAAATAAAAGATCAGTTTCACTGTCCAAAAATCCCGTATCTGGTCTCTGGAAGCAGAAATGGGTGGCAGAGGGAATTCCAGCTGGTACTTGCTCATCTGGCAGAGCTCCCACACGTAAGGACCCCTCAAAAACCTCTCCACAAATGATGTTTCTCTCCAAACGATGTCTATGCTTTGGGAATGGAGGATACAGACCACTGCACCGGTGCCAAAAGCATGGGGAGAAAAAGTAGCTGATATCCCTGGTTTCAGGAAGATGTACGTTCTCACAGTGATGATACTGGAATATAAATGCTGGCAGTGGCGCTTCAGCTCCATCGCACCGACACGCGCAACCCATGGTCGAACGCAGCGCTTGTTTCCAACAGGGATGGTAAAACCAATTCTGAAGGAGAAAGGGTTTCCTGTTAAACCGTTTGGTTGAGATTGCAAGTTTACCAACCCTTTTTCTTTAAATTTATGTGTTTACAATAGGCTTTAAAAAAAACGTCTTGTAGTTTGTTTCCATGAAAAATTTAAGCGAATCGCTTTTTATATTCAGTTGGGCACTGTGCTGGCCTGAGGTGCCACTGCCACCTTGGGGGAGGTGGGGGAATTGAACAAGCCTCCACCCTCAAGGTGACATTTGGGAATGCTCACATCGCCTATCAAAATTATCACATACCGGCCTTTGCAGTTGTGTTTGAGCTCTCCAGATAGGTTATTGTTGGGGTTTTTTTTTTAACCCTTTTGCCAAAGCATTGCTCACTTTTAAAACAGCATTGACTAAAGACATCTCCTTTCCAAGCATGGAGGTCGCTGTAGGCCACTGAGTGCCTACAGCTCCAACTCTGTCCTTGGAAGGGGATCAAAAAAACCATCAGAACTTCTGCAAAAACATCAACCAGCGAAAAAATATATTTGGACTTAATGATCTCCAGAGGTCCCTTCCAACCCCTACCATTCTGTGATTCATAGAATCATAGAACCATAGAATTATGTGATTTAACGTGGTTAATAATCATCATAAATTCTGTGATTTAACACAAACATATAAACTGGGGGGCTCTGGGAGGGTACCGGGGGCATGGGGAGGGTTCTTACAGGCACTGGGAGGGTCTTGAGTGGCTCTTGGGGGTCCTGAAGAGTTTTGGGGTGTACCTGGGTGTTCAGCAGGGTTACTGGGAGGTTCTGGGATGGCCTTGGGAGCTCTGGGGGGGCTTGGGGGTGCTCTGAAGGTCCCCGAGGTTTTTGAAGGGTATGGGGGGGCTCTGGTAGTGTATTGGTGATATTGGGAGGGCCCTGGGGGCTCTGGTGGGTACTGGGAGGCTCTGGGAGGGTCTTGGAAGACTCTGTGGGGCTCTGTGGCATACTATGGGGCTCTGGGAGGATACTGGGGGGACTTCTGAGGGTGGCCGGGATCTGGGGAGGTGCTGGGGGCACTGGAAGGGTCCTGGGGGTTTGGGTGGGCACTGGGTGCTGGGTGGGTCCCTCCTCAGCTTCCTTTGCGTCCCGGAGCGCTGCTCTTGTCCTCATGCTCGTTGGGACGCCTCGATCCAGGCCCTCGCGCTCCGAGAACTGGTGTGCTCTGCTGGGATCCCTCCGCCAGCTCCTCTTCTCCTCCCCAGGCTTTCTTTTGTCTCTGTATCGGCCTTAGGACGCTCTGAGTCCCCTCACAAGTCACACTCCGGCTTCCCTTGCGCTCCAGGGGGCTCTCTGTGCCTTTTATTCTCTCTGGGATTCCCGCTTTGGTCTCTGAGCCCCTCTAGAACTTTAAACCCAAGTCCAGAGCAGAGCCCAGGACCAACACGGCTCCCACACAAGCCTGGCCAGGACCGAAGGCTTTTTGCAGCAGCCACCTTCCCCTGGCAGCCCCCGAACGCTGCGGCTCTGCCCTTTCTCTCACAAAAACCCCAGCCCTCACCCCAAACCCTTCGAAAGGCCCCGGCAAGGCCCCGCGGGCTCCCTGCAGGGGAGCAGGCCGCGGCACACCCGTGTATATTCAATTCAGGGCGGCGCTGCGGCTCTTCCCGCCGGCCCGGCCCTCCGCCCCTCAACGAGGGGGCGGGGCGAGGAGGAGGGAGGGGGCGGGGCGCGCCGCGCATGCGTGGAGTCCCCTCGGCGGGCGCGGAAGAACTACATTTCCCAGCGTGCCGCGGGAGGGGGGCGGGCGCTGTAGGCGTGCAGCTTATCACTTCCGGTCACCTGGGACTTCCGGTGGGTGGGCCTTGACTCGGTGTTGGGGGGGGCGGGGTGAGGGAGGGGCTTGGCGGGGTCTGTAGGGAGGGGAGGGTCTGGTCCTGTGGAGGGGAGAGCTGAAGGGGGACCTGTGGGGCAGGGGAGGGCCTGTGGAGGGGAGAGCTGGGGGGCTTGTGGGGGGTCTATGGGGCAGGGGAGGGCCTGTGGAGGGGAGAGCTGGGGGGCTTGTGGGGGGTCTATGGGGCAGGGGAGGGCCTGTGGAGGGGAGAGCTGGGGGGCTTGTGGGGGGTCTGTGGGGCAGGGGAGGGCCTGTGGAGGGGAGAGCTGGGGGGCTTGTGGGGGGCCTGTGGGGCAGGGGAGGGCCTGTGGAGGGGAGAGCTGGGGGGCTTGTGGGGAGCCTGTGGGGTAGGGGAGGTCCTGTGGAGGGGAGAGCTGGGGGGCTTGTGGGGAGCCTGTGGGGCAGGGGAGGTCCTGTGGAGGGGAGAGCTGGGGGGCTTGTGGGGGGTCTATGGGGCAGGGGTGGGCCTGTGGAGGGGGGGGCTTGTGGGGGGTCTGTGGGGCAGGGGAGGGTGTGTGGAGGGGAGAGCTGGGGGGCTTGTGGGGGGTCTGTGGGGCAGGGGAGGGCCTGTGGAGGGGAGAGCTGGGGGGTCTGTGGGGCAGGGGAGGGTGTGTGGAGGGGAGAGCTGGGGGGTCTGTGGGGCAGGGGAGGGTCTGTGGGGCAGGGGAGGGCCTGTGGAGGGGGAGAGCTGGGGGTTCTTTGGGGCAGGGGAGGGCTGTAATGGGTCTGGGGCTGGTGGGGGGGTTGTGGAATAGAGGAGGTTTGTGGAGGGGGAGCCCTGAGAGGGGTCTGGGGTGGTCAGAGAGGTCCCTGGGGGGGTGTCTTGGGAGTGGGCTTTGCGGGGAGGTGGGGGGCCAAGCAGGGCCTGCTGCTGAAGCTGTGCGGGTGTCACCGAGCTGGGGCAGTGCTGCTGTCCAGGCCCCGGGTCCTGCAGGCGGTGAAACCGGGGGGTTCCTTGGTTTGCGGCGAGCCGGCCGGGCTGCTTGGGGCATCCTGGGGTGGAAATGCTGGGGTGGAGCCTGTGGCAGAGGGGAGGGAAGGGTCCCCTGGCACAGAGAGCGGGGGCTCTGACACCTCCATGTGTGATGGCCGTGGGGTCTCCTCCAGAGCTGCCGCACAGAGAGGACGAGGTGGTGGGCTCAGGGAACTAGGGACGCGTGGCCCTGAAGCCGGGAGTTCTGGGGAGAGAAAGGTGGGAGTTGATAGTACCTTGGTGGCTGGGAATTGCTTTCTGAGAGGGACAGGGACAAGAACCAGCTCTGTCTTGTCAGAGGTGGCACAGGCAGTGGTGGAAAGCCACCATCCTTCACCATGCCGCTTCAGTGCTAGGGGAGATACCTGTTGGGGCTTTGAAAAGGGAGACAGCGGTCCTTTCTTATGCTGTGCCTGCAACCTGAGGCGTTGCTGTGCCGACACCTGCGTACCTTCCAGCAAGAACGTAAGTACCTGAGGGGCAGCTGTGGTCCTGTGTGGTGCCAGGGCCATTCCTCGTAGAATCATAGAATCAGAATGTCCTGAGTTGGAAGGGACCTGCAAGGATCATCGAGTCCAACTCCTGTCCCTGCACAGGACAACCCCAGATTCGCACCACGTCTCTGAGGGCCTTGTCCAAGTGCTTCTTGAATATCGCCAGCCTTGGCGCCTCCCAGGGGAGCCTGTTCCAGTGCTCCACCACCCTCCGGGGGAAGAACCTTCTCCTAATACCCAACCTAACCCTCCCCGGCACATCTTCCTGCCATGCCCTCGGGTCCTGTCGTTGGTCACCAGAGAGAAGAGATCAGCGTCTGCCCCTCCTCCTCCTCCCCTTGTGAGGAAGCTGCAGACCGCCATGAGCTCTGCCCTCAGCCTCCTCTTCTCCAGGCTGAACAAACCCAGTGACTTCAGCCGCTCCTCGTACGGTTTCCCCTCTAAACCCTTCACCAGCTTTGTGGCCCTCCTCTTGATGCTTTCCAGTAGCTTTATATCCTTGATGTCCTGGGGCGCCCAGAACTGCCCACAGCGCTCGAGGTGAGGCCGCCCCAGCGCAGAGCAGAGCGGGACAATCCCCTCCCTCGACCGGCTGCAATGCAGTGCTTGATGCACCCCAGGGCACGGTTGGCCCTCTTGGCTGCCAGGGCACACTGTTGGCTCATGTTCAACTTGCCCTCGACCAGAGCCCCCAGGTCCCTCTCTGCAGAGCTGCTCTCCAGCCTCTCGCTCCCCAGGCTGTCTGTACAGCCAGGGCTGCCATGCCCCAGGGGCAAAATCCGGCACTTGCCCTTGTTAAACTTCATGCGGTTGGCGATTGCCCAGCTCTCTGGTCTGTCCAGATCTCTCTGCAGGGCCTCTCTGCCCTCAGGAGTGTAAACAGCTCCTCCCAATTTGGTGTCGTCAGCAAATATATATATATATATAAAAAACATATCAGCAAATTCTCCCTGCTCTGTGACATCCCTTAGCAATATTGCTGTGAAGTACGCAGCTCTTTAAGTCCTGCTGCATGCAAAGGCCTGAGTTGTCTCACTTGGTTGTCCCATTTGCGTTCTCTTTGTAATAGTCACAAATGATACTCCGTTTTCTTCTTGTTTCTAGATGAGGCTCCTCATTCTTGCTCTTTGTCCTGTTCTACGTGGCCCGCTGTGAGGACGGGGCCAGGCTCCTGGTCTCCAAATCACTATTAAACAGATGTGCTGTGGAGGACCGGACTCCGCAATACATCATCTGCCCTGCTGGCTCCAGGTAAGCCTCGCCTCGTACTCGCCAGGAGCAAATCTTCGTGTCTGTGTGTGCGTCTGCCGGGTTGGAGACTGTTTCTCGGCTCTGTGGTGTGCTGTTATCTTTGCTCCCCCTAACTCTGAGCTCACCACCAGCCCTTGAAGGTCTGACCCTGCGATTTGCCTTTTCCTTCCTGTTCCTTTGTCCCTGCTTTCGCTCTTTCCTGCTTTCACCTCGTGGCTGCCCTAGCTGCATGGCGCAGTTCCTCGTGTTTCGTCTTGTGACGTTCCCTTCCCCATGCACACAGATGCTCTTTCTTGGCTTTGTGAGTTTTTCTGACATCCAGTTCCCTGACTTTTTTTCAGCTTCTCTCAGCTTTGCCTTCCTCTTTCTGTAGTCTTCTCCTCGTAACACACCTTGACTCTCCTCCCTGTCTCGGTGCCTTTTTATGTTTCAAAAGTCAGTTTTTCCAGCTGTTGTCAGCACAGAGCTGCCGTCCCTCTAAGGCTCAGTCCCTCAGCGAGTGGAATACCAAATCTGGGACTCTCCTCCTATCCCTTTCTTTGCTGAGTTTAGTGCTGCCTTAAATACGGAGCTGTCGGGTGATGCTTTACCCTCGGAGGATTCTGGCATTGTCTCTGGGATGTTTGATGTCAAGTGGCTCCAGATCGCTCGGTATCTTCTCATGTTTTGGAATGTCTCCCCTCCCAGCGCTCATTCTTGCCCCTAAATGTCCTGCAGCTCTGCTCTCCTCATCCGTTGTCGCTGAGATTCCGGCGTGCTGGACCCTGGGCAGGGTGTTGTTGGGAAGGAGGAGTGGCCGCATCCGCCTTGGATGGGTCTGGGTGTCTGTAATTACAGAGCACTTGGATTTCGTGGCAGGACTGACTTTGCCACCTGGTTCGATTCTCTTCTTTACCCATCTCCCAACTTTCCTTCCTTTGATGAAATGCGACTGTTTCCCTTAAGTTACAGATCTTGGAGCGAGCGGTGTGTCCTGCGCCACGGTTCTGCGGCCTCTTGAAGCTGGTTACTTCAACTTCACCTCCGCTACCATCGCATGCCTGGCACAGGAGGGCAGACAGGTGATGGTGAGGGATTTCATTTGCCTGTTTGTGCAGCTGTAGCCCCCGTCGGACACCAGATACACCTGGCTGTGCTCTTTAAGCTTGTTAGGAGATGATGCATGTCCCTGCACTCTTAAACCACACGTGCTCTGTTGCAAGAAGGAAAAGTGGCAAATACTATCCTCCTCCTCCCCTTTTTCAGGTTGGTTTCATGGGCGCTCTTGGGCGGGGAGGAATCCTGGCTCAGTGGGAGTTTGACAGGAGGTTCTCACCTCGCTTTGTAAGTACCTTTCAATTAATAATTGAAATCACACTGCAGGGGTCGAGCAGCCCAGCACAGTGCCCGTTTGTGGTGGGTTGGGTTTGCACTACAGTCACCTGAAAAATTCCAGCTTGGATTGTAGTTAACCCCTGTCAGTTGTCCAGAAGAGAATACCACAGACAGAGCAGTTTCCGTCCCAGCTACCTCTGTGAAGGAGCTGCCGCTGTGGGATTTGGGCCAGAAGCTTTAGGGGTGGAAGATCTGCTGGTTATAACTCAGCTGTGTGTGATTTATTTGGAATTCTTTCTAAGAGTTTCTCCTTCCAGCTGGACTGGGCAGCTTTTGGCACGATGACCTTGCCCTCCATCGGGATGCTGCTGCTGTGGGACTTGAGCGAGAGAAAATACGACACCCCCAAGACCAAAGAGAAGCGAGCAAAACCAAGTGCCACCGGCACCCCAGAGCTTGGGAGAGAGCAAACATTAACCCAGCCAGAACTGCAGGTGTGTTTGGATCAGCAACAGTCAGCGAAAGCACTGCCTGGGCTATGCTCCAGCCCTGCCGCTTCAATGGCAGTGGTGTGTTGCCCTCTCCCTTAAAAAGAAGAAGAAAAACCACCGAAAAGCTCACAGCCAAACCCCTTTCTCCGCGTGTTCAGAGCAGAGTGCCCTTGCTCTGTTGCAGCTGTGACACGAACATGTTAACACCCAGCGGAGCTTATTTGTGGGGGTGCAGCTCTGCAGCATTTCTGGCGTCTGCGCTGCCTCCCGGACTCCGCTCGGCCAAGTGGACCTCTGCCTGCTGCCGTCTTCTCGAACCCTGTAAAACTCGGGGGGCCTCTCTTCCAGATGCTGCCCACCTTGCCGAAACACCTGCGGGAAGGAGCTCTGGTGCTGATAACAAACCTCCTTTTGACGGAGGCTTCTCAGAGCTCCTCCTTTGTGAGGTGGGGCTTGGGAAGCCCCATTGTATTTCAGTGAGCACTTAATTACTGCGTGCCTGGTTGTTTATGGCTTTTTTTTCTTTCCTGGTTGCTCTGAGGTGTGTTGAGGAACTGAAGGCTTTGTAGTAAAACAAACACCACGAAAGAAGCCTGCTTTTCTTTTACCAGGAGGTCCTGGAGGCACCTGGCCGCCTCCAAAAGCAGCTAAAGGGCATGAAAATAAATCAGTATGTTACTCCATCAGGAAAATAAGTGCAAGAATGAGAGCAGAGGGAGCACGGGGGGAGCAGAAATCGCTTTGTTGTTTCATGCCTCTGTTCTCCGAGGGGCTGGTACCTCGCACCAGCTTCCCTGACAGCCCCAAGCACTAGTGTAAGGTTTCTCTTCACCACCATAAATAAATCACGCTGTGATTTACCGGGCATGGATTTTTCTCTGGAGGAAGTAGTGGCACGGCGATGACTTGGCTCAGGGGACCCACTCCTGGTGAGGGGTGGTTGATTTTTGCCCCGAGGGTCAGGCAAGGGCTCCGTGGTGGCTCCGGCCGCGCTGGGCTCCCGTGGCACCGTACAGCCCGGTCTGGCCACGCGTTGGACCCCGCTCACCAGCACGGTGGTGGCAGCCAAGAATTTCGTGTTGGTGGATAGAAATCCCGGGCCGGGCCAGAGCGAACACTGTGTCTTTGTTACCAGAACAATGTTTCCAAGCCGGGATTCCTCACTCCCTCGCTCCAACCTTCGCTGCCACCGGTTGCACCCTTTGTTTCGCCTGGCGAGTGTCGCAGCCGGCAGGAATAGGGAGACAGTCGCTGGTTGATGCTCAAGAAACTCTCTGAAGGGTTTCGGGGGCTTTGCGCTGACGGGTCTGACTGGTGCAGCCCGCTTGGATGTGCCCGGCAGCAGAGATTTCCTCACCAGGCTGAGAGGTAAGGCTGCTCCCGCTGCAAAACTATCTGCCCGTCTGCTGTTCCTCCTGTTTTGGCAGCCACCCCATCTGTGCCCTCGGGACCTGCAGGCAGAAAAGGGTGAAGGTAACTAACGCCTGTTACCAGCAGCGCGCTGGTTTGCGCTTTTGAGGGCAGGCTGGGGAGGTTTTGATGGGAGACTGATGGAAAGGGCGGTTGTCGGGGTGGTTTCTTTACTAGTAGTGCTCTTCTTTGAGCCTTGAATTGCCCTAGCGCTAGAAACACTGGTGACGGCCGTGTCTGATACGGGTGTGTTATGGTAGAGCTTCAGAGCCGGAGCTGTGCCCTGTTAGCCGGGATGAGAGCCCTGAGGACATCCATGCCCGCTCCTCCTGTGCCCCGGCACCCTGGTGAAGAGGGGCCGGTTCCGGAAACCCCTTGGAAATACTTATAGTGTTTTGGTGTCTCGGGTCCTCCTCGCCTGCAGAGCCTCCGGTGCTTGAAAACCGGGAGCCGAAATGGCTGCTGAGCTCCCGTGCAGCCCCAAACGCTGTGCGTGAGCTGGGGAAGGGCTCGTTCCCTGATCCTGAGCCTCGGATAGTAGTCCCAACTAAAATTCTGATGGCCTCAGAAAAAACTTGGGAGCTCGTTCTGCATCCCGGCCGCTGCGGTTTCTCTCCCCGCAGGGCAGGGCACAACGGAGCCGTGCCAGCTCTGGCCCTGGGTGCTGCAGGTAGGCATCGCCTCCTGGCACCGCTCTCCCGAAAGCCGCACAAAGGTCCTTGGTGCCACCTGTTTGTTTAAAACAAACATGTTCCTCGCAGGCTAAATCTTTAGCCCGAGGAATATCGAGCAGAGAGACGGTGCCAAGGGGCAGGCTGGCTCTGGGCTGGGGGACCAGGGACCTGCCTGCGGCGGCACAGTCTGGTCCCTGCACGGCGAGAGGGCATTTATCTGTTTTCCTTTATTTTCTGCTGACCGGGTGCTTCACGTGACAGCGGTGCCAGGACACCTTGAACAAAAGCTGCAGGAGCTTTTCAAAACCTCCAGGCCACTTCTGGCAGATGGGGATTAAATGCACTGGGCTGTTTACCGCTCGCAGGTGCCTCTCGCGCGGGATCGGTTTGCTCCGTCTGCGGCTGCTTCGTTTCATGGTGGCTTTTCCCAGGAAATGAAATCCCTCCAGCATCCAGACGTGCTGGGTTTGTCCAAGGTGCGTAACCCTGCCGGCACTGCCCGACGGCTCGCTGCACCCGGGGTCCTGTGCGAAGGGTTCATGCGGAGCCGGTGCGGATGGGGCTCAGCGCCACGGCAGACAGTGCTGCGTGGGCAGCGTGACGCTGCTGCGAGCCTGAGTCACCTCCGCTCGCCCTGCCCTTATCGCAGCCTGCGGGTGCCCTGCCCCGCACCCACATCGGCTGCTCGGAGCTCAGCTCCGAGCCGACAGCAACTTGTGCGGGGTTGGAAAAGTGTGACTGCGCCGTGCCAAAGCTACCCGGGGGAAGGAAATCCCCGCCTTTGGGAGACGGGGAAACTGAGGCACGGAGTGATGCTCCTTGCCCTACAGTGCCTTGGGCTTGCCCAGCTCCTGCCTGTTGCTACAACCTGTGATGGATTATCCCTAACCCCCACCGGCTGCCACGGGAAGGACTCCTGGGAGCCAGGAAGGGGCAGTTCGGACCCCGAGGGGGTCCCCAAGGCTGTTCTCGGCCCCTGAAACCTGATGGAGTGGGAAATAGGAGGGCTGCTCTGTGCTGAGGGCACCTGCAGCCCGGCACAGAGCTGCAGCTGATGGCTAAGGGAGAGGAGCAAGGCTGAATTTGGGTGCCCCATGACAGTGGGGGTATGCGTCCGCGTCTGCTGGTGAGGACGGGGCAGAGGATCTGCGTCGATGCAGGGCAAAGGGTTAACAAGGAAAAGGCTCTGATTTGCCAAGTGGATCCTGGTTTATTCTGTGTGTGAAAGAGGCAGGAAGGGAGGGGGAGGAGGAGGAGGAGAGCGCCAAGTTGGGGAGTTGGAGCTGGGCTGGTACCCGCTGCCGGGACTGGGCTCCCATGGGACACTGCTGACAGGTACGTCCCTGGCAGCCCGGGGGTGACCTGAGCCACCCGGGAGCCACCGGCCCCGCTCGTGTGTGCTCCAGCACCCATCTCGCTCACCGTCCCCTTTGTCCCACCCAGCCGCTCGCTGGCACCTTCCCTGCCCTTTGCCCCATGCTATGGCTGCTCCGTGGGGCCACGGGGACTGGGTCCCCTTTCCGCGCTGGTGCTGAGGGGGTTTGACCCAAAGGGCACTGTCGTGACCCTCGAGCTGGTCGCTCATCCCTCCCGTCCTCGGTTTCCCCATCTAGCCGTGGTGGCCGGCACGAGCATCCTCTACCGCCTAGAAAGCCGGTGGCCGGTGGTTAATCCTCGCCGGTGCCGGGGAATCTGTCTCTGCCTGGAAAGAAATTGGGAGCGATGTGCTGACACCCGCGTCCTGCCTGGTGCGGGGACAGGTCCACCCTCCGCCTGCTCCTCTGTGTCCTCGACAGAGGACGGACCCCTCCATGGCACCGGGCTAGAGTGGCTTTTAGGAGGAAGACCTCGCTTCTTGCTTCCTCCCCTGGGAGCCATGACTCCGACCTTGCGCTTGCTGCTCCGGCTGGGTCCAAAGTGCTGTCGGAGCTACCTGGAAGTGCAGGTCGGATGCGCTGTGCCACCCATTGCCCTCCACCTGGCACCCAGTGTGTCTGGGGACGCGTCCCCAGGACCCGGCGCTGGCCTGGAGCAGGCGGTGGGGCCGGAGGAGCCCGTGGCGGCCCCGACCCCTATCCACGTACTCCAGTGATGAGCGTTGACCGTTCTCAGCACGGAGCAGAGTATCTTCCCCAAGTCCCTGTCCCCTGGCAGGGCTGAGGCATCATGCCACCATCCCCACATCCCATCCGGGAGCCGAAGCCCGTCCGTGAGCACAGCCCGCGGGTAACACGATCCCCAGGCTCCTCGCTGCTCTCCAGCTGGTGCTCGCCGACATTTTGGGGGGGTTGAAATACAAACACGGACCTTAAGGCCATCTCGGTGCTGGGCTTTTAGTGCTGCGGGGAGTTAGTGACTCCCGGTGGAGGAGCCCCTCTCTCACCGATGCAGCCGGGCACCAAGCGGGTAACGCCACAGTGCCCTGCCCGGGAGAGCCATGCCGGTGGGAAGCTGCTGCCGGCGTCCCGGTGCCGACGGGTGGTAAATGGGATTGGTTTGACTTGTTGGGGTGGAGGGGTGCACCCCGGGGCACTGCGGCAGGCTGGAGGGGGGCAAGCAAAGGCGAGGGTTGCCCGCAGGGTTGGGATTCGATTTGGGGAATCAGCCGTGATGCTGCTCCAGGATCCCGTCTGGCATCCTGCCGACTCCCTGCTCAGGAGGTGGGGTTTATGCCCTGAGATCCCCAGCTCTTTTCTGGCACTAAACTGGGAAGCTTCTGGGCATCCAGGTTGCTTTTCTGTACACCGACACCTGTACAAGTCTGGGAACCCATAAATCACCAGGTCCTTTTGTGTGCTTTTGGGGAGAGCCAGGCTTATCGGTGGCGGAAGTGCCACCGAGTGATGGACGCTATCTTTGCTGTTTATTTATTCTCCTGTATTTACAGCAAAGCCGCTCACTTGTTCTGGTCTGGTCCTGGGCAGATCGAAGGGCAGATGATGGGCAGACGCAGAGGAAAGTGGGGTTTTTTTAATCAGCTGACTGGGCCGGGAATGTAAAAACAGGAAAGCGGCTGATCTCATCCCGTTTCCCTCCCTGTCCCAAACCGGGCTGGCTGGGAGGGAGAGCTGCCCACGGGGCTCGGCTGGGGCGCAGCGGGGTGAGTCGGGGCTGGGCAGTGCCAGGGGAGGATGTGCCAGCCCCGCGGGACGCCCCGGGCACCGGCATGGCCACTCGTGTCGGGATTTTGGGATTATGGGCAGGTGTGGGCAGCGTGGACCGGAGCAATGGGCTGGATCGCGGGGATCGGGGTGCTCCGCTGGGGTTTGCAGTCCTGGCTCCATCTCGCCAACGGCAGCAGGAGAAGGGGTTTTTGCTTCATGGAGGGGTAACGTGGTCCAGACAGGGCCAGCAGTGCTGCAGTGATGCTGCTGCAAGATGGAGGGACCGGGCATGATGGGGAGCCGGGTTTGGGGGTGTTAAAAGCGGCACCGCACAGTGGCCTTTCTTCAAGGGCTTTTGTAGCTGCCTGGTGTGGGCAGCCCAGGCGTCTCGGGGTGTCGGGATGCTCGCGGGGTGTCGGGGGCTTCCCCAGCCTGGTGTGGCCTTTCGCGGGGTGGGGCACGGCCAGGCTAAAAACCTCCCCGGGTCCCATCCTGCTGCCGTGCTGGGACCACACGCAGGGGCCAGATGCCACCAGACTAAATCCAGGTCCCCAAGTGACTGCAAAGCAACCTGAGCATCCTCTCCTGAGGGACGGCTGCTCCAGGGGGATGTATCACCCCAGGGAGGTGGAAATTTGGGGTTTTTGTGTCCAGGTGGACAGGCTGCATCCTTGCGGGGTCACCCTGGGGTGGTGGGACCCTATCACCGCTCAGCCCCCCTCCGCGGCCAAGCTGACGAGGAGCCGCTCTCATCCCAGCCAAATTCCTGGGCGCTTAATGAGTAACCAGCAGCGAGGTGCGGGGCCGTGCTCGGCCTCGAGTGGGTGTTTCTGTGTGTTCTTGCCAGCCGCAGCCCCCCCCGGCCATGTTTGTGCAGGGCTGGGGGCCAGGGGGGCCGGGAACCCTCTCCATTGCGGCGCCAGCGCTGCAGGCTCGGGGGGCCCCGTGCGGTGCGTGGGGCTCGGCAAGGTCAGCGCCAGTGGGGGGACACGGCCGGGAAGGGCAGCTCCTCTTTATGGCCATCATAAGCTTTAAAAGCTGTTTAAAGCTCCAAGAGAGGCCGTAAAAACAATCTGGGGGAGCTGCAGAGCTCAGCTGAGACCCCCCCAACTCGTTTCATGCCCTGCGCCAGGGCTGGGCTGGCCGCCCCCGACACCTCCGCTCCTCCCTCCCGCAGCATCTGGCCCTGAGCGCAGCATGGACGCTCCCGACATCTTCCTGGGTCCCTGCGAAGGTGCCCTCTGCGGGGTCCCGGGTCAGAAACGTCGCTGCATGTCGGCCCTGGAGCCTGTCACTGCATCCAGCCCCAGCGCTGAGGCTGGCTGGGAGAAAGAGGAGGAAGATGGGGATGAAGACCGCTTTCAGGGGGTGCCGTTGCGGCGATCCTGTGGCCTCCGGACCTCCATCCGCTCCCAGGACCCCTTCCGCCGGCACAGCTGGGAGCCGGGCAAGGAGCTGCGTGGGGTCCCCGGCTACGACCAGCTCAGGTAGCGGTGACCTGCCCCGTGTCCCCGTCCCAGCCCCGCAGCCGTCCCCTCTTCCGTGCCCTCACACCGCTGCTCCCGAGCCCCCCTGATCCAGGGGTTGGGGTCCTCCGTGCAGCATCCCCGGCTGCACCCCAGGGACGAGCATCCCTTGCCGTGACCCAGTGGGGATGACCTGAGAGCCGGGTGTGCGAGCAAGGCTCACCCCACGGGGATGGGGGTCCTGGTGGTCGTCGTCCCCCTCCGACCTCAGGGTCCCCCTCTCCCCATCACAGCGTGAGTCTCAAAGGGCTGAGCCCCGACGACATCGACTCCAGCGCGGAGCAGCTGGACGGGCTGGGGCGGCACCGGCGGGACCCCCGGCGAGCCCCCCTCATCCACAGCAATGATGACCTGGAGTCCCTGCTCTCCCAGGATGAGGACGAGGCTGACGTGCAGCGGGCGCAGGTAGGAGCCCCTTCCTCCTCCTCCTCCTCCTCCTCCTGCCACCCCAGGGTGCCCCGTCCCACAGCGCCCACCACCTCCTGCAGCCGGGGGGTGGATTCAGGGGCTGAGCTTGGGTGAGGGCAGAGGACCCCGGGAGAGGGGATCATGATGGGTCCCCAGGAAAGCCCCATCCTGGGTGGCCTTGCCCTCATCCTGGGACTGGGATGCTCCCGCCCAAGCTCTCTTATCCTCTGGGAGCAGCTTCGTTTTGGGGATCAATGGCGGGGAGGGGAAAATAGATAGCCCATGAGCCTCAGGACCGTCCGGCACCGGTACGAGCCCAGGTGCGCCATCCTGGGGATCGGCAGCTGTCCTGTGCCACCCACCAGGCCCTGCCGAAGGGCAGGTAGAGGGTGGCAGGGACAGGAGCCGATGGCCCCAGTGCCAACCCCATCCCCGCTGGCAGGAGGATGCACGGAGGCTGCCGGCATACCGGGCCAGGCAGAGCGCCGGCGGCTGCGCCCTCTCCAAATCGGCATCGCTCAGTGTCATCGACAGCTTCCCCGACGCAGATGGTGAGTGGTGGCACCCATGTCCTCCCCCAGGCAGGACCGGGGTGACGGCCCCCACGTCGCACCCCTCCGGCGCTGCATCCTCGTCCCTGCTCAAACCTCCCTGATAACGACCCAAAATCGATGGCACTGCCGACAAAGTTAATTATTTCTCACCCACCCCACACCTCCCTGCGGCAGCCCTGGACCACGGCAGATGCTTCACCAACCAAAAGAGCCGGCTTCTCTCGCCGGGCTTCGGCCCCTTTTAATTAATCTCCTCTTTTGCCGTTGCAGAAATTTCCCCCTTCGCCTCCCAGCAGAGCCTGGTCAATGGGTGAGTCTTGGGGGGGGGGGGACACACGGATGCAGCCACGGGGCTGGGGGGTGCACGTTGTACCCCTGTGCTGGGGCATCAGTAAGGCAGCTCAGGGACCAGAGGGCCCCGAGGGGAAATTTAGAGATTAAAATATTGGCCCAAATAGGGATTTTTTTTTGTTTGTTTGTTTGTTTTGTTGCTTGTGGCTGCAGAGAGGGGACGGGGCGGCTGCGTGCGACAGGGTCAGGCTGAGACCCGACACACTTCACTCACTCCCAGCATCGGGGTCAGCAGGAGCAAAGCCCCAGGGACCAGCAGGCTGGAGGGGACGGTGTGTGTCCCCCCCGGCCCCCCCCGGCAGGGCATTGTGCCGGCAGCTCGGGGCCCCGCTCTGTCCCCGGCGCCTGTCACAGCCCATTCCCATCTTCATTAGGGCGGTTGTTCCGGGGCATCGTCGCACCCGCGGCTGGCCGGGAGCCCCGCGGGGGGACGAGCGAGGACAAGGATGGGGACGCAGGGGGGGCCAGGCTGGCCCCCAACCGCCTCGCCATAAAGGATGGTGCTGTGTGGCCCCTGCGCCCCGCAGCCGTCCCCTCCGTGTCCCCAGCCATGGGTTGGGAGCGGGGCTTGTCCCCCACCGAGGGTGTCCCCAAGGAACCAGGGCCAGTCCTGAGCAGGACCACCCAGGAAAGGGGGGGGGGCCCATGCCCGTAGCACCCCATAACCTTGCGGCTGCACCCATACAAGCCGGGACCTCCGTCCCGCTCCCCAAAATACGGAGCAGGTACCCGGTGGGGGTCACCGAGGAGGGGACGTAGCCACCGGTGGGGGGGGTCTCTGCATGCCGCGGGGCTCGGGGCGAACAGAAAGGGCTCTGTGCTCGACCCAGCTGGGAGCGGAGCAGCCACCCCGGAGAAGCCGGGGGGCCGGGGCGGCTGGGCTCGCTCCTCCCTATTTCCCGGCCCTGCAGAGGCCAGGGACAGAGGGGGATTGTCCAGGCTGGATCCTCCGTCTCCTGCAGCTTCGGCGCCGGGAGCTGCGGGCAGCTGGCGGGGGAGGCGAGGAGCCAGAGCTGGGAACAGACCCCCCTGGGCCGGACCCTCAGCTTCATCAAGAGGATGACGGGGAAGACGAAGGTAGGGAGGGGAAGAGGAGGGGGTGGCAGGGCGGTTCGCTCCCTGAAAGGCAGCGATGGGGTTGGGGGGGGGGGGGGTTCCTTTGATGCTCTGCCCTTCGGGGAAGCCGTGCCTCAGTTTCCCCTCTCCCGCCCGGTACCGTCCATCGCTGGTTTTCGTACTTTGGGATCTAAAGAGGGGGAAAAACCCCACATGCGCTCGGTGAAGGAGATGGAGGAAGAAGGCGTTTGCCCAGCGGATACGGGATCCCACCCGGGCACCGGCGATGCGGTTTCGGTGGCGCTGCCATCGCCCCCGTGTCCCCACGTTCACGCCATCACGGTGCATCCGGAGACCCCGGGGAGAGCGCCGGATGGCGCGTGCCGACGGCGTGCCCGCGATGGCGATGGGCACCGGTGGCAAAGCCGCCTTCCCCCGGCAGCGAGGCGGGGGGCCGGACGGGGACCCCTGCCCGCCGCGGGCTGGGGGACGGTCCCCACTGGGGTTCACCGGGCTCGGCCCTCGCCACGGCCGAGGAAATGAGGCTTTTCCTGGCGGCGGGCACGCTTGTTTGTGCGCTGAGCTCACCGCCCGCACGCCCTCCCCTGGGCCCCTCCGCTCCATCCCAGCGGTTTCCTGGAGCAATTCCTTCATTTGGGATATTTTCCTCCGGCTCCTTCCCGGCTCGGGGGGCGGCAAGACCCTGCCGAGACACCCCCCCCTCCCCGTGCCTCAGTTTCCCCATTTCTCATCGGGAGGCCATGCTTGCTCGTGGGGTGCTTAGGTTGACTCTGGGTGGCCGTGGGGCAGCGGGGCAGCACGGGGGGGTCCTCCCCGGCCACCACCGACCCCTCCCACGGGGTCAGGAGCTTAGGGGAAACTGAGGCACGGCAGCGCCTGCGGCATCTTGGGGACAGAGGGGCTGCCGGTGGCTTTATGTCCCCGCGGCGTTGCAGTCCGCCCCCTGCCACCCACTTCTAGGGGGTGAAGCCCACCTCACCCCCCCCGAACTCCCACCCCCACCCCGAGGCGGCCCCCCAGCGCTGCGATTTGCCACCACGCGAAGCCATTAATCCCCCGGCCCCTGATCTCATCCTGCCTCCTCCCTGCCGGGCAGCGGCCAGCCGGATTAACGGCCAGCTGTTAACATCATCACGGGGGCCACGCTCCCCCCGCGGTGCCACGGCCGATGAGCCAAAACCCGCCCCGGCACGGTCCGAACCCCGCAGTCGGGACGGTTCCATCCTCGTCCCACCCCGCTGGGTGCTGAACCAGGGCTGCAAATGGGTTTAAATCCAGGATTTATTTTGATTATTTGTATTATTTTTATTTAGCAGCAGGAAAGGGCTGCTCAGGCCAGGCTCTCGCCAAGTCTCAGTTTAGCAAAGCTTGTCCTATAAAGTCTCCAGGGAGGGAGAAGGGTCCTCGAAGGCTGGGAGCGCTGGTGGTGGTCCGGATCCAGCCCCGCCACGGGCAGACGGATGGGGAAAGGGGGTCCATCCGACCGAGGCAGCGGGACGCCGAGCCGTGCACATGGCGATTGCATCAGGCGGAGGAGCGGCGAGGGGGGATTGGGGTGCGGGGGAGCAGGATGGTGCTGGGGGTCCCTGCAGCTGCGCCACCGGCCGAGGCACCGCCGTCCCCGTGGTGGGGGGGACGGGACAGGTTTTGGGCCACGCTCTGCAGACGGGTGGTCGTAGCTTGGTAGGGGGTCCCAAGCAGAGGCTGCGGCAGGGATGGGGACGGGTCCTGGGGCCCCCCAGGAGGGGAGCGCTAGGGTTCAATGGGGGACATTGGTGGGGACCCCAATAGAGGGGACCCCAAGGGGGCTGCGGGCAGCAGAGAGCACCCAGAGCCACCTTGGGGGGTCACGCTGGGGCCGTGTGGGGTTTCGCAGGGCTGGGCGCTGGCTGGGAAGCGGCCGTGGGGAGCGCGGAGGCCGCCGAGGGGAGGGACCGTGCTATTTCAGGAAGAAATAATAATCCCAGCCGCCGGGGCCGAGCTCGCTGCTGCCTCGGGGGCTCAGCGCGGTCCCGTCCCCGGGGAGCCCCAGCCATGTACGGCCGTCCTGCACCCAGGGTGAGTCATGGGAACGGCTCAGCCCCGGGGGTCCCGCGGGGGTCCCGGGGCGTCGCTGCCGCTGCGGGTCTCGCCCGAGCACCCGACGCCACCGGGTCGGCTCTTGCCCTTGCCGGGGATGGATCGCGTGATGCTGTGGGGCTGTGGGCCGTGGCGGGGGGGACCTCCAGGATCTGGTGCCCGCGATGCCGTGGGGCGGCTGCATCCCCGTGGCGATGCCCGTCGGCAGTTTTGGCGAGGGGCTGGTGCTGGGGTGCGTCCGGCCTCGTGGAGAGGGGACCACGCGGTTTCCCCCCGGGGCCGTGGGGTCCCCTCTTCAACCGCAGCACCCCCATCTCCTCCCTTCCTGACTTTTTACGGCTGAGCTGCCGCCGCTTCCCCCTTCCACGTGATGCTCGCAGCACCGCGGGGCTTTCCAGTGCCTGGATCTGGCCCTGCCATGCGGGAAGAGGCACCGGACCCCCGACACGGGCATCACCGGAGCCTCCCCACCGGCCACATCCTGCCCCGGGGTGGCCGGGCGCCTGTTCAGGGTTTCCTTCCATCATTTTTGGGGCTGTTTTAGGGTTACGGCAGGGCAGGGGGAAGCAGAAGCAAACCCCGGCCGGAGGGGTTTGTACGCAGGGAGGAAATGAGAAATTAGGAATTAGGCTCTGGGTGAAAGGAGGAGCGTGACCACGTGCCCCCCGGACGCTCAGGGCGGCCTTGCGAGGGTTTGGTTCTGCTTTTGGGACCGAGATTTAATTAAAACCCGGCCCTGGCAGCCGGGCCCCCGCCCAGGAGCGAGCCCGTGCTGGGCTAACGGCCGCAGCTGCCTCCGATAAACTGCTCCGGCTGGAGCTGCCGCCTGGCTTTGAGTCATTGGATGTGTTTTTCCGACGGTTCCGCTCCGGCTCCCAACTTCTCCTCTTCCCTGGGAGCTGCGTGCGTGGGTGCATCCCACCCTGCGTGGGCGCATCCCACCCATTCCCTGCGGGGTTTGCAGGGCCGGATTCGGCACCACCGTGCCGTTTCCTTTGCCGCTGGCGATGATTTCTGCAGGGAAATCGAGGCAGCTCGTGGAAGAGCAGTGGCACCTTCCGGCAGCATCGGTGGCTTTTCTTGGTTACTCATTAAGCCGAGCGCTGCCGGCATCTCTCCTGGTTGCCCACGTGGCTTTGTCCCCGTCCCCTTGGTGAGCGTCAAGTGCCGCCAGGCTCGGGAACGCGGAGAAAAGGGATGCTTATTTGCTTAAGGAGCCCTTTACACCCGCGCGACCCCGCAGCGGGGTGGGTGGCTTCGCCCCGGCGCTCGCCGGGTGACGCTTGCGGACAAGGTCCCCAAAAAGGCTCCCCTTGCCCCGCAGCGCCGGGCTCTGCCGGGACGTGGGGCCATCCCGGTGCCTCGGTAGCGTTATCTCCGGCAAGGAGTGGGATAAATCCGATAAATCTCGGCTACTCCAGGCGGCGAGTTAACGTTCAACTGGGTTGATGTTAGCCCAGCTCCGGGTGCTGGGGTCCTCTCTGGAACCGGCGTTTTAGGGGAAAAAAGCAAAATTTTTCTGAAATATGGCCTTCAGCACGACTTTCCGTCGCTGGGGGTCTGGATGGAAAAGCGGCTTTTTCTGCCCCCCCCCACCTCCGACAAACAGGAGCGGGGTCTGGCATCGATTTGCTCCGTTTGGGAGATAAAAGCCCCAAAAAGGGCCCACAGCGCAGGGACGGGATTCATGCGTCACCCCGAAACTGCGCTCTGTGGGTAGTCGGGGCTCTGGGGGAGTTCTGGGGAGTCCCGTGAGGCCGGGCAATGCGGGATTGAAATCCCATGGGATTTTCTTCTTCCTTTTGGGATTGCAGCCCTGGTGTCAGCCAGGGACGACACGGGCGGTGGATGAGTCGCGGTCCCCCGAAGTTGTGGGGTTTCCGTGGGGCCGAGGCTGGGCAGGGCGATGGGTGCGTGTGGGGAGGGGAAACTGAGGCACGAGAGCAAGGGCTGGACACGGGGGCTCCGATGGGGGGGACTCCAGTGCGATGCTTCCAGAGCAGCCATTCCCGGATCCAGAGTGACTCCAGGGTGGCCATGCCTAGATCTGGAGTGACTCTGGAGTGGCCATTCCCTGATCCAGAGTGACTCCGGGGTGGCCATGCCTAGATCCGGAGTGACTCTGGAGTGGCCATTCCCCGATCCAGAGTGACTCTGGGGTGGCCATGCCTAGATCTGGAGTGACTCCGGAGTGGCCATTCCCGGATCCAGAGTGACTCTGGAGTGGCCATTCCCGGATCCAGAGTGACTCCGGGGTGGCCATGCCTAGATCCGGAGTGACTCTGGAGTGGCCATTCCCGGCAGCAGTTCCCGCATCCAGAGTGACTCCGGGGTGGCCATGCCTAGATCCGGAGTGACTCTGGAGTGGCCATTCCCGGATCCAGAGTGACTCCAGGGTGGCCATGCCTAGATCCGGAGTGACTCTGGAGTGGCCATTCCCGGATCCAGAGTGACTCCGGGGTGGCCATGCCTAGATCCGGAGTGACTCTGGAGTGGCCATTCCCCGATCCAGAGTGACTCCGGGGTGGCCATGCCTAGATCTGGAGTGACTCCGGAGTGGCCATTCCCGGATCCAGAGTGACTCTGGAGTGGCCATTCCCGGATCCAGAGTGACTCCGGGGTGGCCATGCCTAGATCCGGAGTGACTCTGGAGTGGCCATTCCCGGCAGCCATTCCCGCATCCAGAGTGACTCCGGGGTGGCCATGCCTAGATCCGGAGTGACTCTGGAGTGGCCATTCCCGGATCCAGAGTGACTCCGGGGTGGCCATGCCTAGATCCGGAGTGACTCTGGAGTGGCCATTCCCAGATCCAGAGTGACTCCGGGGTGGCCATGCCTAGATCCGGAGTGACTCTGGAGTGGCCATTCTCGGCAGCAGTTCCCGGATCCAGAGTGACTCCGGGGTGGCCATGCCTAGATCCTGAGTGACTCTGGAGTGGCCATTCCTGGCAGCCATTCCCGGATCTGGAGTGACCCCGGGGTCCCCATTCCCAGGCCACCGGTCCCCTTCCCGGGGCCCGATCCTGCCCGCTGCCCATCCCCTCCCGGCGCCCGATCTTGCCCGCCCCCTGCCGGGGCCCGATCCTGCCCGCTGCCCGTCCCCTTCCCGGGGCCCGATCCTGCGGGCCCCCTGCCGGGGCCCGATCCTGCCCGCCGCCCGCCCCCTGCCGGGGCCCGATCCTGCCCGCCGCCCGCCCCCTCCCGAACAAAGGCCCGCGGGCAGCACGCGGCCGGGGCCGGCAGCGCGACCCGCCCCCGGGGGGGCGGAGCCCGGCGCGGGCAGGAGCGGGCAGGGGCGGGCAGGAGCGGAGCCGCTCCGGGGATTATGTCCCGCATCGAGTCGCTGGCCCGGGCGAGGAGCGATCGCGCCAAGGTGGGTCCCGGCGGATCACGGTGCCGTGCAGCCCCCCCCCCCCCCCCCGGGACGGGGGGTCCCCCCCAGCCCCTCTCCCTTTTGGGGGGGGGGGGGGTCCCTTCCCTGCTGCTGCACCCCATCCAGCCCGGGGGTGCTCAGCCCCCACCCCGGGGGGGACCTCAGGTCGCTGCCCCCCCAACTTGGGGGCCCCGCCCAGCTGGGGGGGGGCAGTTTTTGGGGTCGTGCCCGAGCGAGGGGGTGCCGGGGGGGTCCGTGGGGATGGGGTGATGCTCAGACCGGCGCTCGGAGGAAGGGGGGGGGGGGAGTTATGCACCTCGGAGGGGGTCCCCAGCAAATTGGGGGGTGGGCGCAGGGGGGTGGGCGAGGATCCTCCGCCAGCCTGGGCGCAGCCGCTCCCCATTGTGCAGCGGGGTCTCCCGGGAAGACAATAACCCTCCTGCCTGCACCGCTGCCCGCGCTCCTGCCCGCCGCCCTCGCCCCGACGCCCTCGCCCTGACGCCCCGACGCCAGGCGGGGACCACCGCCACCCGCCGAACATCCCGCCCGCAACTTCTTCGGCCCAGCAACGGTTCAACTTCCTCCATCGCTCTCGCTCCGTCAGCCTTGTTTCCGCCGAAGCCGAAGGCCTTTTGGTGGCGTGGAAACCTTCCAGCTCCGGCACGGCGGGTGAGGAAGTCGCCTTCTCCTCCTGCCAAGGGGGTGGGAGCGAGGTGGGACGCCCCCCACCCCGCTTTTATTGTCCGCAGCCTGGTAGAGACAAAGCCCTGCCATCGTTTGGGCGATGGGGAAACTGAGGCACGGAGAGCCGGGGCGCTCCCGTCCCGTGGGAGCGTTTCCCCGTCGCCCGTGACTTGGCGAGGGTGCGAGGCGGGGGGGTGGCCGGGTGCTGTCGTGCTGCCCGGAGCATGTGGCAATCGCCGGCGTGGCGAAACGATGGGCAAAGGGAGGGGGGGGGCAAAGGGGGGCCCAGCTGGTGCCGGGCGCTGCCTGCGCTTGGCAGGGCTTTGTGCTCCTGCCGCCGGCGTGCGAGGCGGGCGTGCGAAGCTCCGCTCCTGCTCCCTGCCTCAGTTTACCCCGAACCTGGGATTTTTGCTAGCGGGGCGGGGGGGAAACCCCCAACGCCGGTACTCCCCTGGCTCGCGTGGTGCAGGCTGGCCTTGCGTGCACCGAGTTCGTCAGGTCTGAGCCGGCTGGGGAGCGGCTGGAGGTTTTTGGGGTGTTCGGCCCTGAGGTCTGTGTTTTGGGGGGGGCTGGCGGAGGTGGTGGCGGCGGGGTGCGGGGGGAAGTGGTTGTTGGTTCCTGTGCCGGCCGGGGCGGGGAAATGGCGGTTTTTGTTTAAAGAAAGTTTCATCAAAGCCCGTTTCGCCCCACCCTGGGCCGGGGGGGGGTGGTGGTGGTGTGTCCCCCCCGCAGGGAGGGGACGGCTCCACTTGGAGAGCAGCCACCGTCGCCGCTGCCAGCTGTCACTGCTTTAGAAATGGGGGGCCCCCATCAAAGGCAGCGGTGGGGGGGACACACAGCAGCGGGGCCCCCCTCCTGGCTGGCTTCTGCCGGTGGCAGATGGGATATGTGGGGACACCCCCCCCCGCCCCCGCCGTCCCGCCGCAGCTTTACAGCCATGGGGACCCCATCTCCTATAGCGGGACCTGCTTTTGTGGGGAGGCACCCCCCACGCTGCCTTCCCTGGAGCCCCGCAAAACAGCAGAGAAGGGGTCCCTGCCGCTCCCACGCTGCACCCCCCCCGGCTGCACCCCCCCAAACCCGCAGTCCTGCTCCTCCAGCGGCTTGAAACCTCAGAGGGGGCAAATTTGGGGTCAAAATGGGGCTTTTGTGCGCTGGGGGAGGGGGCACCCCATCTTCTTGGGCGGGGGAAGGAGCTTTAGGGCATCCCCCGCGCAGTTTCGGCCCCAGCGCGGCGGCATCTTTTGTTGCCACGCTGGTGAGGACGGCGCTGGCTTTGTTCAACGCCGGGGTGGCAGGCGGCCGGGGGGACCGACGTCCCCAACGAGGAGGGGACCGACGTGCCTCCGTGACGCCATTTCGGGGCTCGGATCCATCACCCAGGTCAGACCTTTGCTTTTTTGGGGGGGGCTGAACCCCCCACCCTGCCTCTTCGCACCCGGTGTGGAGGCGGTGGTGCCGCAGGTGGCTTTTTTTTTGGGAGGGGGGACACGACACGGTGGGGTGGTGGCAGCTGGGGTTGTCATTGCCCCAGAATCTCTCCCCCGGGTCTGGCCTGAGTTTTTCGGCTCTGGAGGTTGGCGCGGGTGTGTTCTCACGCAGGAAAAGAAATCGGCTATCTTGGGCGAAGTCGTGTCGGTGCCAGCAGAAATACACCCGCCGTAGGCGTCGCTCCGCGGCGCCGGAAAGAAAAAAAAAAAAACCCAACCCCAAAAAACCCCCCAATTTCTATTTAAAGTGGAGAAACTTTCTGCTCCGCACCAGCGCTGGGGAGGTTGGAGGTGGGGGGACCCTCCGAACCCCCCGGCCGGAGACGCCGCGGTGCCCGATGCCAGGGATTTGGCTCAACACCCGTTTTTGTGCCGGCGGCGTTGGCCGGGGTTGGGGTTTCGGTGCCGGCTGCTGCTGGGTTTGGGGGTGACGCTGGGGGGGGTGTTTGCCTTGGGGTTTTTTGGGGGGTGGCGGGGGGACCCCCAGCCATCCTGTGTGTTTTGGGGGGTGCAGGGACGGAGGCAGTGGCACGGCCGCTGGTTCCCCCCTGGGTTATTTACAGCCACGTGGTGACTCGTGTCCTGCCGCCTCCGACGTCCCCCCCCAAGCCGTGGGGTGCAGCCCGACACCCCCAAACCCGCTGTCGGACCCGGGTGTCCCGGCTGGGTAGGGGTCACCAAACCCCTCCGGTCACCCCTTGCTGTGCTGGTGGTGGCCCCGTCCCCACACCGGGCTGCCATGACCTCGGCGTCCCCCGTCCTAGGGACCCTCTGTGCCCCCCCTGCCCAGCATGGGAGGGGGGTCCTTTTGTCCCCCACTGGGCTGGATTTAGGGGCTGACGTCAGAGGGAGGGTCCCAGTCCAAAATGTCCCCCATTCCCGTCCCCGGCGGGCAGCCAGAGCCCCCCAAATTCCCCCCCGGTCCCCCCAAATTCCTCTTCTCCCCCCCCCCCCCCCGCACACTCTCCCCCCGCCCCAAAATACTCCAGGGCAGCCAGGGGTGATGCTGAAGCCTCGGGGCGGGGGGGTTTATGGCACCGTCACCGTTTGCGCCCATGTGTGTGTGTGTGGCCTTTGTGGGGTGGGGGGGACCCAGGCGTGCAGCAGGGTGGGGGTCTGGGTGGGGGGGACCCAGGCAGGGTGGGGGTCTGGGTGGGGGGGACCCAGGTGGGGGAACCCAGGCGTGCTGTGGGGTGGGGGACCCAGGTAGGGTGGGGGGGACACCCAGGTGTGCTGCAGGGTGGGGGTGTGGGTGCGGGTGTGGGTGGGGGTCCGGGGCGGGTGGGAGCCGGTGGCGGGGGGCAGATCCAGGCAGGCCGATGGCGGGGGGCCGCGGCGGCAGGAAGAGGAATCGGCTCCCGCCTTTGTCTGGCGGCGGTTCGGTTTCCTGCGGCCGGGGCCGGAGGGGGCCCGGGGGGCAAAACAAGGGGAAGAAAAAAGCAAAATTGGAAAAAGGGAAGGAAAGGAAAAAAAGAAAAGCAGAGAAAAGGAGAGAAAAGCAGAGAAAAAGGAAAAAAAAGCAGAGAAGAAGGGGAAAAAATAGGGAAAAAGGCCAAAAAAAAAAAAAAAAGAAAAAAAAGGAAATCAGAAAAAAAAAAAGAAAGGAAAAAAGGAAAGAAAAAAGAAAGGAAAAAAGGAAAGAAAAAAGAAAGGAAAAAAGGAAAGAAAAAAGAAAGAAAGGAAAGCTAAGAAGAAAAAAATTAAGAAAACAAAAAAAGGAAGAAAGGAAAGCAAAAAAAAAAAAAGGCAAAATAGTAAAAAAAAAAAAAAAAAAACAGGGGAAAAAAAAAGAAAAAAGCAGCAAAAAAAAGCAAAGCAAAAAAAAAAAGGCCCAGGACCGAGGGGGGCCAGAGCGGGGCAGATGTTGTGGCCGGCGCCGCTCGCTGCCGGCGTGCTGGGGTCGGGGGGCCGCGGGGCCACGGGGCCGGGATGTGCTGCTGCTCCTGCGCCCCGTTCCCGGCGGACGGGGAGGTGGAGAGACCCCTCTGCAGCGCGCGGGTGAGCGCCTGATCCCCCCGGCTCCGGGTGAACCCCTCGTGTCCCCCCGGCGCGGAGCGGGGGCCGGGGCTGCGCACCCCCGTCCCCTCACCCTGGGGACCGTGGGGGGGGGATGCTCTGCTCAGCCCCCTCCTCTCCCGTTGGCTCCCGTGGTCTTCCTCACCTTCCTCCCCACCTGCCTGACTCCTCTCCGGGGCGGGGGCCCTTGGCTTCTCACCCACCCTCCCGGGGGGGGCTCAGGAGCGGGGGTGGAAACCGGGACCCCCTTCGTCATCGTGCTGAGCCACGGGGCGGGGGGGGTTTGGGACCCGAAGCGCCGCCGGTTTGGGGGGGCTGGCGTGGAGAAGAGGGTCTGTTTGGTGGGTGCCCCGGTGCCAGGCACGGCCGGGTGCCACGGCGGCGGGGGGGGGGACACACAAAGGCGGCTCTGTGCCGGTCAGGGCGCGGGGGGGGTCCGAGGAAGGAGCGGACGCCCTCGAGATGCTCGGGACAACGCCGGCTCGCTCCCGTTTTCCGGGAGGGTGAAACGATGGCGAGCTGCCGGCAGCACCGGCGTCCCCAGGCTGGACCCCAACGCCGTCCCCGTGGGGCAGCGGGCCTCCGAACCCCCGTTTTGGGGGAAAAAGGGTGAAAATATCCACTTTGGATAAAAAAAGGAAGGCACAGGGCTGCCGGCTGCGACGCTCCGGCGATGCCTCCAGCCCCCGTGGGTGCTGGGGAGCATCGTCACCCCCCCCACCCCGCTGCGGCCCCCGCATCTTGTCCCCATTGGGGCTGGCGGCTGTCGTGCCGGGGGGGGGGGGGGAACATGTGCTGGGGCGGGGGGGATTTCTCCCGCAGCCACCCGGTTGTCATGGTTATGGGATGATGGGAAGCACGGGCGAGCGGAGCGATCGGGGTGGCTTCTCCCCAGCCGCTCGGCTCCCCGTCCTCCCTGCCCCGGGGTGGCAGGACCCCCCGAGCATCGCGGGGGACCGGGGTGTCCCACGTCACCCCCGGCTCCCCGTAACCATGAACCGCATCCCGAGGCAAGCGGGGGCCGTGCCGGGTGGTGCCGCTGGGCGCCCGCCGTGCCGCAGCCCCGTCAGGCGCCCGTCGCATCTCTCCGGGCAGAGCAAGGAGAAGGAGAAGATGAAGGAGGGCAAGGAGAAGGACGCCCGCTACACCAATGGCCACCTCTTCACCACCATCACCGTCTCCGGCATGACCATGTGCTTCGCCTGCAACAAGAGCATCACGGCCAAGGAAGCTCTTATCTGCCCCAGTGAGTAGCTGAAACGGCCGCGATGGCTTTGCCGGTTCGGCACGGCAAGCGGCCGCTTGCTCCCAGTTTGGCTGCGTGGATTCGTGCCGCAGAGCGGGAGGGATGCTCACGGAGATGATGTCTCCGAGGCATCCTGGCAAGTGCCGGCGTGCCGCCCTGGCATGTCCCGGCATGGCAGCCGGCACCACCGGCTCCTTCCGGCTCCCCCGGTGCGGGCGATGCTGCGGTGCCGGATGGAGCCGGTGTGGCCGTGGCACTGGGCTGGCGCGGGGCATCATGTCCTCCGGGGTCGGGGGGGTCTTGGCGGCACCGCGGCGGCTCAGCTGCTCCCCGGCAGCTGCGGCTCCCGGATTCCTCCTGCATCTGCTCCCGTCGCTCCGGCGATGGCGGCTCCCCCGGGGTGGGGGTGGCGGGAGGGTCCCCCCGATGTCTCCCGGGGGTGGCCGTGCCATCACCTCTCCCTGTCCGTGTCCCCCCCGCAGCCTGCAACGTCACCATCCACAACCGCTGCAAGGACACGCTGCCCAACTGCACCAAGGTGAAGCAGAAGGTGAGCGCCTGCCCGGCAGCGACAAGTGACACGAGCTGGCCGGTCTCAGCCACTCCAGGTTTTTTTTGGGGGGTTGTGGGGGGGACACACGGGGACGGTGACACCCGCCACGACGCCTCTGCTCCCTCCCCCAGCAACAGAAAGCCGCGCTGCTGAAGAACAGCTCGGCGTTGCAGTCGGTCTCGCTGCGCAATAAAAGTGAGTGGGGTGCGATGTGCCGGGGGGTGGGGGAGGACAGCCCTTCCCCCCCCAGCGCTGCCTGGCATCGAGGTGTCGGGGCAGGGCCAGGTCCCCCTCCCGGCTGCGGGGACACCCCCGGGGAGGGCTGGGGGACACGTCCCCGGGTGGGGATGCTGGGGGGATGCTGTATCGGGGTGTCCCCCGTGGGCAGTGGGGACACTGTGCGCAGCCTGGGGGTGGCGGCGCTGACCCCCAGTGTCCCCCCACCCCACCCCAGCCGCCATCCGGGAGCGCCCCAACTCGGCCATCTACCCCTCGGAGAGCTTCCGCCAGACGCTGCTGGGTCCCCGCCGCAGCCGACCCTCCCTCTCCCTCTCCAAGAGCGTCTCTACCACCAACATCGCGGGGTGAGTGGGGGGAAAAGGGGGGGTCGGGGGGTGTCCCCAGAGTGTCACCGTCATGTCGTCGCCCCCCCAGGACGTTCAACGATGAGTCTCCCCTGGGGATACGGCGGATCCTGTCCCAGTCCACGGATTCCCTCAACATGCGCAACCGCACGCTCTCCGTGGAGTCGCTCATCGACGAAGGTGGGGACCCACCGGGGTGGGGGGCATGGGGTGGGGGGACACGGGGCGCAGGGCCAGCCCCCCCCGGCTCCCACCGCCCTCCCGCGCAGGCCCCGACGTCATCCTCAACCAGCTGATGAGCGACTTCGAGACGGACGGGAAGGACTTTGAGGCGGATTCCTGGAGCTTGGCCGTGGACAACAGCTACCTGCAGCAGCACAAGATGGACGTCATGAAGCGCCAGGACGTCATCTACGGTGGGCGGCCGCGTGGGGGTGGGCCGGACCGGCGGGAGGGGCGACACGGGGGGACCGGGTACGGGGGTGACATGGGGATGGAGGGACAGGGTAGGGGACACAGGGATGGGGATGCAGAGATGGGGACAGGGGGACAGGGTAGGGGACTCGGGGATGGGGACAGGGGGACAGGGTAGGGGACACGGGGATGGAGATGCAGAGATGGGGACAGGGGGACAGTGTAGGGGACACGGGGATGGGGATGCAGAGATGGGGACACAGGGGTGGGGATGCAGAGATGGGGACAGGGGGACAGTGTAGGGGACACGGGGATGGGGATGCAGAGATGGGGACACAGGGGTGGGGATGCAGAGATGGGGACAGGGGGACAGGGTAGGGGACTCGGGGATGGGGACAGGGGGACAGGGTAGGGGACACGGGGATGGAGATGCAGAGATGGGGACAGGGCAGGGGACACAGGGATGGGGATGCAGAGATGGGGACAGGGGGACAGTGTAGGGGACATGGGGATGGGGACAGGGGGACAGGGTAGGGGACACAGGGGTGGGGATGCAGAGATGGGGACAGGGGGACAGGGTAGGGGACTCGGGGATGGGGACAGGGGGACAGTGTAGGGGACACAGGGGTGGGGATGCAGAGATGGGGACAGGGGGACAGGGTAGGGGACACGGGGATGGGGATGCAGAGATGGGGACAGGGGGACAGGGTAGGGGACACGGGGATGGAGATGCAGAGATGGGGACAGGGCAGGGGACACAGGGGTGGGGATGCAGAGATGGGGACAGGGGGACAGGGTAGGGGACTCGGGGATGGGGACAGGGGGACAGGGTAGGGGACACGGGGATGGGGATGCAGAGATGGGGACAGGGGGACAGGGTAGGGGACTCGGGGATGGGGACAGGGGGACAGGGTAGGGGACACGGGGATGCAGAGATGGGGACACAGGGGTGGGGATGCAGAGATGGGGACAGAGGGACAGTGTAGGGGACACGGGGATGGGGATGCAGAGATGGGGACACAGGGGTGGGGATGCAGAGATGGGGACAGAGGGACAGTGCAGGGGACACGGGGATGGGGATGCAGAGATGGGGACACGGGTGGGGATGCAGAGATGGGGACAGAGGGACAGTGTAGGGGACACGGGGATGGGGATGCAGAGATGGGGACACAGGGGTGGGGATGCAGAGATGGGGACAGAGGGACAGTGTAGGGGACACGGGGATGGGGATGCAGAGATGGGGACACAGGGGTGGGGATGCAGAGATGGGGACAGAGGGACAGTGTAGGGGACACGGGGATGGGGATGCAGAGATGGGGACACAGGGGTGGGGATGCAGAGATGGGGACAGAGGGACAGTGTAGGGGACATGGGGATGGGGATGCAGAGATGGGGACACAGGGGTGGGGATGCAGAGATGGGGACAGAGGGACAGTGTAGGGGACACGGGGATGGGGATGCAGAGATGGGGACACAGGGGTGGGGATGCAGAGATGGGGGGACAGGGACAGTGTAGGGGACACGGGGATGGGGATGCAGAGATGGGGACACAGGGGTGGGGATGCAGAGATGGGGACAGAGGGACAGTGTAGGGGACACGGGGATGGGGATGCAGAGATGGGGACACAGGGATGGGGATGCAGAGATGGGGGGACAGGGACAGTGTAGGGGACACGGGGATGGGGATGCAGAGATGGGGACACCCAGAGGTGGTGGGGACAGAGCAGGCTGGGACCCACCGCGGCGGCTGCCCCCTCTCACCCATCCTGCCCCACGGCAGAGCTGATCCAGACGGAGATGCACCACGTCCGCACGCTGAAGATCATGGCCAACATGTTCCGCAAAGCCATGCTGGACGATCTGCAGGTGGATCCGGCCACGGTGCTGAAGATCTTCCCCTGCGTGGACGAGCTGAGCCAGATCCACGAGCGGTTCCTGGCGCAGCTCCTGGAGCGTCGCAGGGAGTCCCTGGCCCACGACAGCAACAAGAACTTCGTCATCAACCGGCTGGGGGACATCCTCGTCAACCAGGTGGGGACGGCGCGGGGCCACCACGGCCAGTGGGTGCTGGCGGGGAGGAACGGGCTCGCTGACGTCCCCTCATCTCCCCCCCACCCAAGTTTTCGGGTGCCAGCGCGGAGCAGCTGAAGAAAGCCTACTCCGAGTTCTGCAGCAAGCACACCAAGGCCGTGAAGGAGTACAAGGACCTGCTCGCCCGTGACAAGCGCTTCCAGCAGTTCATCCGGGTGAGCGCCCGTCGGCCCCGCACGGCTCCGGAGGGACCCCAGGGATGGGTGTCGGGGTCTCCCTGTGGGCTCCGGGCTTCGTGCCCCGCTGGAAGACCCTTCTGCCAGCGCTGTGCCTCGGTTTCCCCAACGGCGTGTCTCTCCCTAATGCCTCTTAACGTGGTTATGAGCGCCGGGGGGGCGGCCGCTGCTAACGGGGAGCCCTGTGCTTCCTTCCCTCCTCCCTCCGGCCGGCCAGAGGATGACGCGGTCCCCGCTGCTCCGACGTCACGGGGTGCCCGAGTGCATCTTGCTGGTGACGCAGAGGATCACCAAGTACCCGGTGCTCATCGAGCGCATCCTGAAGAACTCCAAAGGTAACGGGGCTGGGGGCGGGCAGGCAACGTGGGGGGCTGCCCATGCTGGGGGACGGGGGCGCGTTTCCAGCCCTGACCGCATCCCCCCCCCGACCCTTCCTCCCAGACAACGAGGGTGACTCCGCGGACCTGTCACGAGCGCTGAAGCTGGTGAAGGAGCTGATCTCCTCCATCAACGAGGAGGTGCACACGTGTGAGATGAACGCGCGGCTGTGGGACGTCTACAGGCGCGTGGACGGCCGTGCCAAAGTGCAGCTGCCGTGGGAGAGCCGCGCCGGCGTTTTCGGCAAGGACGAGCTCCTGCGGCGTAAGCTGGTGCACAGCGGCTGCATGCTCTGGAAGACGGCGGCTGGGCGCTTCAAAGGTGGGGACTGGGGTGCTGGGGATGGGGGTACCGGGGCACGGGGATACTGGGGTGCTGGGGATGGGGGTACCGGGGCACGGGGATACTGGGAGACTGGGCTGCTGGGGATGGGGGTACCAGGGCACAGGGAGACTGGGGTGCTGGGGATGGGGGTACCGGGGCATGGGGATACTGGGAGACTGGGGGTGGGGGTACCAGGGCACTGGGAGACTGGGGTGCTGGGGATGGGGGTACCGGGGCACGGGGATACTGGGAGACTGGGGGTGGGGGTACCAGGGCACTGGGAGACTGGGGTGCTGGGGATGGGGGTACCAGGGCACGGGGATACTGGGAGAAAGGGGTGCTGTGGGATGGGGGTACCAGGGCACGGGGATACTGGGAGACTGGGGTGCTGGGGGTGGGGGTACCAGGGCACGGGGATATGGGGGTGTTGGGGATGGGGGTACCAGGGCACGGGGATACTGGGAGAAAGGGGCACTATGGAATGGGGGTACCAGGGCACGGGGATACTGGGAGACTGGGGTGCTGTGGGATGGGGGTACCAGGGCACTGGGATACTGGGGGACTGAGGTGCTGTGGGATGGGGATACCGGGCCACGGGGATACTGGGGCTCTGCGGGGTGCTGTGGGATGGGGGTACCGGGGCACGGGGATACTGGGGGAGTGGGGTGCTGTGGGATGGGGGTACCGGGGCACGGGGATACTGGGGGACCGGGGTGCTGTGGGATGGGGGTACCGGGCCACGGGATACTGGGGGAGCGGGGTGCTGTGGGATGGGGTGCTGTGGGATGGGGTACTGGGGCACAGGGTGCCTGCGGAGCAGGGTGCCAGGGCACAGGGGTGCCAGGAGGCCCCCACCCGCCACGGACGACTTTAGGAGCAGCCCTGGGACTGGGGGACCCTGGGGCTCTGCGGGGTGGGACACACCGCGGCCTCGCACCCGCCCCAGCATCTCACATCCCTGCGCTCACTCCCAGATGTCCTGGTGCTGCTGATGACAGACGTCCTCATCTTTCTGCAAGAGAAGGACCAGAAATACACCTTCCCCATGCTGGTGAGCCGCCGTCCGGCCCCCCGCATCCCGGCCCCCCGCCACTGCCGGGACGGCTGTGCCGGCACCGGTTCGGCGTTCTGACCCCGTCACCTGTCCCGCAGGACAAGCCGGCCGTCATCTCCCTGCAAAACCTCATCGTGCGGGATATCGCCAACCAGGAGAAGGGGATGTTCCTGATCAGCGCGGCGCCGCCGGAGATGTACGAGGTCCACGCCGCCTCCCGCGACGACCGCAACAACTGGATGAAGGTCATCCAGCAGACGGTCAGCCTGTGAGTGTCAGCCCCGGGCGCGGGGGCGGGTTTTGGGGGGTCCCCGTGGCCGCGGGATGGGCGATGGGGAGGGTGACGGCGGGCGCAGCTCCAGGTTGGGTCCGCTGAGCCTTGGCAGGATGCGGCCGGTGGGAAGGGCGGACGCGGTGTGGTGGGGTTGGGGGGGTCCCGGCTCTGACCCCCCGGCCCCTCCCAGCTGCCCCAGCCGCCAGGACTTTCCCCTGATCGAGACGGAGATCGAAGCGTCCTTACGCAAGCTGAAAGGTGGGTGCTGCTGCCGCGGGGGTCCCCATCCCCGTCCCCCCCAGCCCTGCTCGTCCCCCCCGGGCCTGCTCATCCTCTCCCCACCCCGCAGACCGTATCCTGCAACACGATCGGAAGATCGCGGCGCTGCTGGAGGAGAAGGTGGGGCTCTTCGCCGACATGCTGGCCCTGGCCAGCGGCTGCGAGGAGCCCTCACCCACCCTGGCCCCCCGCACCCTCTTCTACTCCGACTCGGCCGAGGGTTCCCGAGGGGAGAAGCTGATGCACGACGCCATCCGGGAAGGTACGGACGGGACAGCGGATTCGTGGACCCGAACAACCCGGGTGCGATGCTCCCGGATGCTCTGGGGTGGCGACGCTCCGGACGGGGAAACTGAGGCACGGGTGTCCCCGCCGCGGCATGGGGCTCATCCTGCACTTCCCCACAGTGGAATGCCTGAAGGAGATGTTCACGGGCTCCGGACGCGACCGGGACCAGAATAACCTCGCCGAGGCCGAGAGCTGCCCCAGCCCCGGCGCCAGCAGTAAGATGGGGGACGGGGACGGGGAACGCGTTGCTAGCCGGGGAAGGAGGCTTGCGCCTGGCTGGGGGCCCCCCGGGACGGCGGTGGGGCTCACCCCCTGCCTCTCCCTGCAGACGGCGACGCCGGCAGCTTCAACGGCTCCCTGGAGTTTTGCAGGGCGGATTCGGATGCTGGGCAGCGGGTGAGTGCGGCGGGGGGGGGGCTGCCGAGGGGGGACGCCCCCATCCCGTGCTACGGCCACCGCGGTGTCACTGTCCTCTCTCCGTAGGATGGGAACGGCAACCTGCAGAGGGTACCCCAGGAGGTAAGGGGGGGACGGGATGGGGGAGAGCCCCGGCTCCCTCCCTGCGGTGCCAGCGTGCCTCAGTTTCCCCACCCGGCTTCACCAGGGGTTCACCATCCCGTCCTCTCCCCCCCGCAGGAGATCAACCAGCGGCTGGTGAACCTCTACAGCCTCCTGCACGGGCTCCAGGTTGGTGGGAGCGTGCCGCGGGGCCGGGGATCGGCGGGGGGACGCGCCGGCGTCCCCTCTGCCCACACCCCTGCCTGCCTCCCCGCAGGCGGTGGTGAGCCAGCAGGACACGCTGCTGGAGCTGCAGCTGCTGGAGGGCACGGAGAAGCCGTCCCGCCGCGGTTCCCAACCGACCCTGGCCGAGCCGACGGCACGAGCGGGCGAGAAGCCCGGCACCACGGAGCTGGCGCTGCTGCAGCGGCAACACGGGCTGCTGCAGGAGGAGCTGGGGCGCTGCCGGCAGCTCTGCCAGGAGCGGGCGCAGGAGGCGGCGGCGCTGGAGACGCGGCTGCGGGACAGCGAGCAGGAGCGCGGCCGGCTGGAGCGCGAGCTGGAGGAGGCCCGGCGGCAGCTGGGCGCTCTGCGGCAGGAGGGCGGCGCGCGGGGACGCCGCGGCACCGAACCGCGGCGGAGGAGTCTGCCGGCCGGAGATGCGCTCTATCTCAGCTTCACCCCGCCCCAGGTAGCGGGGAGGGTGGGCTCATGCGTGACACGAGTGCATCCGGCCTCAGCCCACCCGGGTTTGGGGCCTGGTGGTGCAGGGGAAGATGTGCTCATGCATGACACAAGTGTATCTGGCCTCAGCCCGCCCAGGTTTGGGGTGCAGGGAGGCGTTGGCAGGGGTGTGAAAGATGTGCTCATGCATGACACGAGTGTGTCCGGCCTCAGCCCACCCGGGTTTGGGGCCTGGTGGTGCAGGGGAAGATGTGCTCATGCATGACACAAGTGTGTCCAGCCTCAGCCCGCCCAGGTTTGGGGTGCAGGGAGGGGTTGGCAGGGGTGTGAAAGATGTGCTCATGCATGACACGAGTGCATCCGGCCTCAGCCCACCCGGGTTTGGGGCCTGGTGGTGCAGGGGAAGATGTGCTCATGCATGACACGAGTGTGTCCGGCCTCAGCCCACCCGGGTTTGGAGCCTGGTGGTGCAGGGGAAGATGTGCTCATGCATGACACGAGTGCGTCCGGCCTCAGCCCACCCGGGTTTGGGGCCTGGTGGTGCAGGGGAAGATGTGGTCATGCATGACACGAGTGTGTCCGGCCTCAGCCCGCCATGTTTGGGGTGCAGGGAGGGGTTGGCAGGGGTGGGAGAGATGTGCTCATGCATGACACAAGTGTGTCCGCCCTCAGCCCGCCCAGGTTTGGGGTGCAGGGAGGGGTTGGCAGGGGTGGGAGAGATGTGCTCATGCATGACACGAGTGCGTCCGGCCTCAGCCCACCCGGGTTTGGGGCCTGGTGGTGCAGGGGAAGATGTGCTCATGCATGACACGAGTGTGTCCGGCCTCAGCCCGCCACGTTTGGGGTGCAGGGAGGGGTTGGCAGGGGTGGGAGAGATGTGCTCATGCATGACACGAGTGTGTCCGGCCTCAGCCCGCCAGGTTTGGGGTGCAGGGAGGGGTTGGCAGGGGTGGGAGAGATGTGCTCATGCATGACACGAGTGCGTTCGGCCTCAGCCCACCTGGGTTTGGGGCCTGGTGGTGTAGGGGAAGATGTGCTCATGCATGACACGAGTGTGTCCAGCCTCAGCCCGCCCAGGTTTGGGGTGCAGGGAGGGGTTGGCAGGGGTGTGAAAGATGTGCTCATGCATGACACGAGTGCATCCGGCCTCAGCCCACCCGGGTTTGGAGCCTGGTGGTGCAGGGGAAGATGTGCTCATGCATGACACGAGTGCGTCCGGCCTCAGCCCACCTGGGTTTGGGGCCTGGTGGTGCAGGGGAAGATGTGCTCATGCATGACACGAGTGTGTCCGGCCTCAGCCCGCCAGGTTTGGGGTGCAGGGAGGGGTTGGCAGGGGTGGGAGAGATGTGCTCATGCATGACACGAGTGTGTCCACCCTCAGCCCGCCCAGGTTTGGGGTGCAGGGAGGGGTTGGCAGGGGTGGGAGAGATGTGCTCATGCATGACACGAGTGCGTCCAGCCTCAGCCCCTGCACGATGCAGGGGCGCAGGGGCCCAGGCCTGACCCGCTCCTCGCCCTCCTCTCAGCAGCTGAGCCACGGCCCCCCCCCCCGCCAGCCTCTCCTACCACCACCCCGCCTTCGCCCCCTGCCCCCGGGAGGAGCTGGATTACCGGGGGGGCGATCCCGACCGGCTCCGGGATGGCGAGGACGCCCTGGACGTGCTCCTGGAGGACGAGGACTTGGGGAGCCGCCACTCCCCCCCCGCCAGCCCCCGAGGTGGGTCCCTGGGGTGGGGGGGGTGCGGGAGCGGGCCCTGGGCACCCACTTTTTCCAGGGCGGGGGGGTTTAACCCCGCGTGTTCCCACAGATTTCCTGAGGATGCAGGATATTCCCGAGGAGGTGGAGAGCATCCAGGAGCTGAAGGAGGGCGACGGGGGCTCCTCCGACAGTTAGGGACCAGCTCCAGACCCTCCCCGGCCCCCCCAGCACCCCACGACCCCCCCAAAGGAGATGCTGGGGGGGAAGCGGGGGGCACCCGGGGGTGTTTTGGGGAGCTGCTATTCCCGTGGGAGCCTTATGGGGCTTGGGGCGGGGGGGGACACAGCACAGCGCTTTGGGACTGACGTGTGTGTCCCCCCCCGCAGATTTATTTATTTATTGTCTAGTCTTGGGGTGGCAGGATGCGGCCCCCCCCCCCCGGGACAGCGGTGACGTCCCCAGCGGGGGTGAGCCCGCCCCTACCAAAGCTCGTGTGTGTGTCCCCCCTCGGTTTTGGGGGGGCTGCCTGGGGTGGGGGGTGGGGGCTGGGACAGGTGGTTTTAACTGGTTGGTTCACCTTGGCTTAATTGTAAGGAAAAAAAAAAAGAAAAAAAAGGAAAAAAACAAAAGGGAAAATAATTAAAAAGACCAGTTTGGACCCAAACTGGGGGGGGGGGGGGGGGGCGGCGGAGCCCAGCTGGGAGCGGGGGGGCTACGGGGAGGGCCAGATCCAGACCCCCGGGGTCTGCGGGGGTGCTGTGGCCGTGGCACGCACCGAGCGTGTCGGGTCTCAGCCGTGCGGCGAGCGCATTGGGTCTCAAGCCCACGCCTGCGTCCATCAGTCCCACCCCCCACCGATGGGGAGCGGGGGTGGGTGTCTGTCCCCCGCCACCCTGTCTCATGTCCCCGGCCTGTCCCTACCTTGTCCCCTCAGGGTGAGCTGAGCGTGTCGGTTCTCAGCAGGCTGCTCTTTGCACGGTGCCTGACGCCAGGGTGATGGGCGCCCATGCCTGGGGTGCCCAGGCCGGGTGGTGGGGACGGGTTTCCCAGCTCTGACGGGGAAGACGGCGAGCGGGAGGTCCCCGGGGAGGTGACGGGACAAGCCCAGGCTGGGCGCGAGCCAGCCCCGGGCGTGGGGAGGCGACGGGGCGGAGGACGCGCACCCAAGGCGCCCGCACCCACACGCCTCCGACGCTCGCGGCACCCGCACCCACCCCGGCCCGGCGGGGGTAGGGGGTCCCGGGGAGCCCCCCTGGCCGCCATGAAGCGGATGTTCTCCTGCTCCAGCTCGCAGGTGGCGGTGAGTCTCGGCCCCCCCCGCGCCCGGGGGGGACCCCAGCCCGTCCCGGGGTTGGGAACCCCCTCCCCACCCCCCTGGATGGGGGGGTAACACCCAGCCTTGATGCCCTGTGAGCACCTATGGGTGCTGCCACGGTGCCTGGGTGGGGCTGGGGGGGCTGCGGCCACGTTTGGGTGAGGGGATGCTCCAGCCATGGTGCTCAGCGCCGGTCCTGCCCCGACGCGGGCTGCCATCCTGGCCCCGATCCCGGTCCCGATCCCGGCTGCAATCCCAGCCTTCATCCCAGCCCGATCCTGGCTGCAATCCCAATCCCAGTCCCAGTCCCGATGCCAGCTCTGATTCCAGCTGCAATCCTGGCCCCAATCTCAGTCCCAATGCCGGCTGCAATCCCAGCCCCGCTGCCAGCTCCGATGCCAACTCCGGTCCCAATCCCAATCCCAGCCCCGCTGCCAGCTCCGATGCCGACTCCGGTCCCAATCCCAATCCCAGCCCCGCTGCCACCTCCGATGCCAGCTCTGGTCCAATCCCAGCCCCACTGCCAGCTCTGGTGCCGACTCCAGTCCCAATCCCAATCCCAGCCCCGATACCAGCCTGGCTGCCGGCTGCAATCCCAATCCCAATCCCAGCCCCGATGCCGGCCTGGCTGCCGGCTGCAATCCCAATCCTAATCCCAGCCCCGATGCCGGCCGCCATGCCCAGCCATGAGCCCCGGTGCCTGGCCTCAGCGCTTGCCCCCTGTCCCGGCCCTGCGGTGGGTCCCGGTGCTCGGTCCCGGTGCCCACCCACGCCCCGCACCCCGGCACGGCGGCACCCCGACAAACCAGCTGGGCAGGCGCAGGCAGGGACACGCTCGCCTGCCTCGCCTCGCCTTCCCCGGCCGGCGCCCAGGGCCAGGCTCCGCGGGGACTCGGGGTCCCCAGCGCCCCGTCCCTGATGGAGCGTCCCGACAAGTGGGGAAACTGAGGCACGGCTCCGCGCCGCTGCAGAGGGAGGCACTTGGGGAAGGGGGGGGGGCACGTCCCAAAAGAGGGGTCACCCCCACAGCGCTGCCACCGCCGTGGCCCTTCTGCCTGGAGAAGCCGTGCCTCAGTTTCCCCGGCGGGGCAGGGTGGGGGTCCTGTCCCCGCAGCCCCCCCGGAGCCGCTCGCCACCCCCCCAGGTCGAGAGCTGGAACAAGCAGGACCAGAAGCTTTTGGAAGCGGTGGAGAAGGGTGACGTGGGCAGGGTGTCCGCCCTCGCCTCCCGCAAAACGGCCCGGCCCGCCAAGCTCAACGCCGTGGGGCAATCTGCGTACGTCAGCCCCGGGGCCGGGGGGGGGACACACGGGGGTCCCCAGGGTGGCGGAGGGGGACCTCGGTCGCAGCCACCTCTCGCCTTCCTCCAGTTTCCACCTGGCCGCGTCCAAGGGTCTCACCGAGTGCCTGACGCTGCTGCTGGCCCACGGGGCCCCCGTTAATGAGAAGAACGATGACGGTAAGTGGGGGACACCGGCGGGGACACCCCCAGGCACGGGGAGGGGGGACGCAGCCACAGGGTCCGGTCCCCATGTCCCCTCCGGGTGATGGCGAAGGGCTGAGCGTACCCCAGAGCTGCACCCCAAGGCACCGAGCCCTGAGGGGGGAGCACGCTGTCCCGCCACGGCGGGGCCAGATGTCCCCAAGGCTGGATGTCCCCTGGGGGGGGACCCCGCTGGCCGTGTCCCTGGTGTCCCCCTCGGCTGCCGGTGCCCAGCCCACGGGTCTCTCGCAGGCAGCACCGCTCTGCACCTGGCCACCATCGCCTGCCAGCCCCAGTGCGTCAAGGTCCTGCTGCAGGTACGGGATGGGGACGGGGACGGGGACGGGGGTGGGGATGAAGAGGGGGATGAGGATGGAGCTAGGGATAGGAATAAGGACAGGGACAGGCTGGGGACAGGGATGGGGACAAGGACAGGAGGTGGGGATGGAGAAGCAGAGGAGGATGAGGATGGAGCTGGGGGTAGGAATAAGGTGAGGACAAGGACAGGGTTGGGGACAAGGGGTGGGGACAAGGACAGGAGGTGGGGATGGAGAAGCAGAGGATGAGGATGGAGCTGGGGGTAGGAATAAGGTGGGGACAAGGACAGGGTTGGGGACCAGGACAGGGTTGAGGACAAGGACAGGGTTGGGGATAAGGGGTGGGGACAAGGACAGGAGGTGGGGATGGAGAAGCAGAGGAGGATGAGGATGGAGCCAGGGATAGGAATAAAGACGGGGTCAAGGACAAGGGCTGGGGACAGTGACAGGGCTGAGGCCGTGGCCGTGGGTGCAGGCAGGGGTGAGGATGAGGATGGGAGGAGGGCTGGGGAGGGGCAGGGCAGGACGCGGGGTCCTGTCCCCAACTGCGGGGGGGGGTCCATGCCTGCTGTCCCCCCCCAGCACGGTGCCAACGAGAGCCACGTGGACGGGCAGGACCGAACCCCCCTGCACTGGGCTGGTGAGTGCCGCGGCCCCGGGCCGGGGTCGGGGGGCAGCGCTGAAGGCTCTTGGGGGGGGGTCAGATGGGGCCCCCCAAAAGAGCCGCCCCCCCGCGCTGACACGGGCCCCCCGCAGCCTCCTCGGGCTGCGCCTCCAGCGTCCTGCTGCTCTGCGACCACGAGGCCCTCCTGGATGTCACCGACGCCGTGAGTGGGGAGCGGGTTGGGGGTGGCAGGGGGTGACGGGGGACGGCGGGGGCTGACGGGTGCCCCCGCCTGTCCCCGTCCCCCCCCAGCATGGGCAGACCCCCCTGATGCTGGCGGCGCGGGGGAACCACGCTGCCATCTGCGCCCAGCTCCTGCAGCGAGGGGCCGACCCCAGCCTGGCCGACAAGGACAAGAAGTGAGTGGCTGCGGGGACAGGGGGGGACGTGTGGGACAATTTGGGGGTGACGGGGGGGGGCTCTCTGCTCTGCCCCCCGTGCCCGGGGCGACGGCGCGATGGCTCTGGCCGTGCAGAGACAGCTCCGGTGCTGTCCCCTGTCCCCAAGGGAGCCGGGTGTCTGTGGAAAGCCACCGCTGCGGAGAGCAGTCCCCAGGGAGGGGGGAAGGGGTGGGGAGGGACCCCTGCCACCGTGCCACTGTGCCATCATGCTACCATGACACTGTTCCACTGTGCCATCGTGCTACCATGACACCATGCCACTATGCCATCGTGGGACTGTGCCATCATGCTACCATGACACTGTGCACCGTGCCATCGTGCCATGGTGCCATCGTGCCACGGTGCCATCGTTCTACCATGACACCATGCCACTATGCCGTCGTGCCACGGTGCCATCATGCTACCATGACACTGTACCACCGTGCCATCGTGCCATGGTGCCATCGTTCTACCATGACACTGTGCCATCGTGCCATCGTGCCATGGTGCCATCGTTCTACCATGACACTGTGCCATCGTGCCACGGTGCCATCGTTCTACCATGACACCATGCCACTATGCCGTCGTGCCACGGTGCCATCATGCTACAATGACACTGTGCCACTGTGCCATCGTGCCATGGTGCCATCGTTCTACCATGACACTGTGCCATCGTGCCACGGTGCCATCGTTCTACCATGACACCATGCCACTATGCCGTCGTGCCACGGTGCCATCATGCTACCATGACACTGTGCACCATGCCATCGTGCCATGGTGCCATCGTGCCATGGTGCCATCGTTCTACCATGACGCTGTGCCATCGTGCCACGGTGCCATCGTTCTACCATGACACCATACCACTATGCCATCGTGCCACGGTGCCATCATGCTACCATGACACTGTGCCACCGTGCCATCGTGCCATGGTGCCATCGTTCTACCATGACACTGTGCCATCGTGCCACGGTGCCATCGTTCTACCATGACACCATGCCACTATGCCGTCGTGCCACGGTGCCATCATGCTACCATGACACTGTGCCATCGTGCCACGGTGCCATCATGCTACCATGACACTGTGCCACCGTGCCATCGTGCCATGGTGCCATCGTTCTACCATGACACTGTGCCATCGTGCCACGGTGCCATCGTTCTACCATGACACCATGCCACTATGCCATCGTGCCACGGTGCATCATGCTACCATGACACTGTGCCACCGTGCCATCGTGCCATGGTGCCATCGCTCTACCATGACACTGTGCCATGGTGCTACCATGACACCATGCCACTATGCCACAGTGCCACCATGCCATCATGCTACCATGACACTGTGCCACCGTGCCACAGTGCCACCCTGCTATTTTGCCACCATGCCATCATGCCACCATGCCACTGTGCCATCATGCCACAGTGCCACTGTGCCACCATGCTACATTGCCACTGTGTCCCTGTGCCACCATGCCATCATGCTACCATGACAGTGTGCCATCATGCCATCGTGCCATCATGCCACCATGCTACCTTGCCACTGTGTCCCTGTGCCATCATGCCACTGTGCCACCATGCCATCGTGCTACCATGATGCTGTGCCACCATGCCACGGTGCCACCACACCATCATGCCACTGTTGTCACCGTGCCACCGCTCCCGCAGGACTGCCCTGATGCTGGCCCGCGAGTGCGGCAGCCTGGAGTCGGCCGAGCTGCTGCTGAGACACGGAGCGGCCGCGGGGGACAAGGACCGCTGGCGTTACGCGGGACAGACCCCCAGCCGCACGCTCCGGCGGGTCCTGCGCGGCATGGGGAGAGGTGAGCCCCCACCCGCCATCGCCCCCAGCACCCAGCCCGCCTCGCCCGGCTGCTTTTTTTAGGGGAAAAAAAGGGGGGAAAATGGGGAAAAAGGGGGAAAAAGGGGGACAAAGGTGATTGTTTCTTTTCCTCCTGGCAGAGAATGGCACCGGCTGTGCTGGGGACCCTGCGCCGCAGGTGGGAAGCAAGGGAGAGGGGACCCCGGGCAGTGACAGCGAGGAGGAGGAGGAGGAGGAGGATGAAGAGCAGCAGGACGGGGGCGATGCCCGGCGAGTGCGGCGGCTGCAGGAGCGGCTGGCGAGGAAGACGCGGGAATGCCAGCGGCTGGCGGCCGCCACCGCCAGCATCCGGCAGCGGGTGCGGGAGCTGGCACGGCTCCTGCCGGGATGTGAAGCCGGGAACGGGGCGGAGGATGAGGATGACGCCTGCCTCGCTCTCTTGGCCCAGCACCTGGAGGAGCTGAGGAAGAGGATGATGGCCGAGGAAGAGGGGGATGGAGGACACCAAACCGTGGCACACCTCGATGGCGATGACGGAGCGCTGGAGCTGGCCCCGTTCCTGACCTGGCTGGGGGATGAGTGTGCCAAAATGCGGGCGGCGAAGGCGAGCGCCTTCACCCGGAGCAAGGGGCTGCGGAAGGAGGTGGAGGAAGCCCTGCGGAGCAAACTGCACTATGAGGTGGTGTCGGCCGATGCCGTCCGGAAAAGCCTGGCGGCTTGGGAGAAGATGGTGGTGGGGCTGGAGCAGGTGCTGAGCCGCGCCGACGAGACCCACGCCAAGATGCTCAAGGGATCCCGTGTCCTCCTGGAAAACCTCCAGCGGGAGCCGGCGCAGCCGCTTGCCGGGACGTCGCCTTGCCAGTGCCCAGCGAACGGCCCGGAGCCGGCTCTGGGTGGGAAGACCCGAGCGGAGCTGCCAAGGGAGGGTGGAAGCTTGGAGAAGGAGATGCTGGAGCTCAAGGAGAGCAACGGGATGCTCCTGGGGGAGCTGGCCCGGCTGGGGCGTGAGCGGGAGCGGCTGCAGGAGGAGCTGCGGGGGCTGCGGGAGCAGGATCCCGGTGCCGAACCGGCAGCGGAAGGTCCCGGAGCGGCCGCCCTGGCCCGGGCGCTGGCGGCCGAGCGGGAGGAGGTGGCGAGGCTGCGGCGAAAGCTGGCGGGGCAGCGGCGGGAGCTGGCGGCGCTGCGGGACGGGGTGGGCGAGAGGGTGCGGGAGGCGGCCGGTGATGCCGGCGCCGGCATCCTGCGGGAGCTGCACCGCAAGCTGGACGGGCTGGTGAGGTCCCAGCACGAGGCCTTGCAACTCGTTGCAGAGATGGAGGATGACGATGGCAGCCACAGGAACGGGGATGGGGCAGGTCTACTGGGCGAGCTGGAGGATGCACTGGGCGAACTGGTTGAGGAGCTGGGGACAGCACCGGGTCCCTGCGTGCCGCAGCTGCTGGAGCGGCTCGCCGGCGTTGCCAGTGCCCTGCGTGGCCGGGAGCTCCCCGCGGAGCGGCCGGGGAGCGAGGCCGAGCGCTGGCAGGCGGCGGCGGCGGCGGAGCGGCGGGCGAAGGAGGCGGCGGTGGCCCAGGCGGCCGAGCGGGAGCGGGAGGCGCGGGAGCTGCGGGAGAAGGCGGAGGGGCTGGAGCGGAGCGTGGGCAGCCTGCGGGCGAGGGCGGGCGAGCTCGCCAGGGCCTGCCGGGACAAGGACGGGAAGGTAAGGGCCGCGCTGGCCTGCGACACCGGCTGCCAGGGACCGCGGCCCTGCCCATCCCCATCCCCATCACTGTCCTCATTGCTGTCCCCATCACCATCCTCATCACCGTCCCCATCACCGTCCCCATCACCGTCCTCATCGCCGTCCCCATCGCTGTCCCCATCGCTGTCCCCATCGCTGTCGCCATCACCATCCTCATCACTGTCCCCATCACCATCCCCATCACCATCCCCATCGCCATCACCAACCTCATTGCTGTCTCCATCACCATCCTCATCACCGTCCCCATCACCGTCCCCATCACCATCCCCATCACCGTCCCCATCACCGTCCCCATCACCGTCCCCATCGCCGTCCCCATCGCCGTCACCAACCTCATTGCTGTCTCCATCACCATCCTCATCACCGTCCCCATCACCATCCCCATCACTGTCCCCATCCTCATCACCAACCTCATCGCCGTCCCCATCACCATCCCCATCACCATCCCCATCACCGTCCCCATCACCATCCCCATCACCATCCCCATCGCCGTCCCCATCGCCGTCCCCATCGCCGTCCCCATCACCATCACCAACCTCATTGCTGTCTCCATCACCATCCTCATCACCGTCCCCATCACCATCCCCATCACTGTCCCCATCCTCATCACCAACCTCATTGCCGTCCCCATCACCATCCCCATCACCATCCCCATCACCGTCCCCATCACCATCCCCATCACCATCCCCATCGCCGTCCCCATCGCCGTCCCCATCACCATCACCAACCTCATTGCTGTCTCCATCACCATCCTCATCACCGTCCCCATCACCATCCCCATCACTGTCCCCATCCTCATCACCAACCTCATTGCCGTCCCCATCACCATCCCCATCACCATCCCCATCACCGTCCCCATCACCGTCCCCATCACCGTCTCCATCACCATCCCCATCGCCGTCCCCATCGCCGTCCCCATCACCATCCCCATCGCCGTCCCCATCGCCATCCCCATCACTGTCCCCTTCCCATCGCTGTCCCCATCGCTGTCCCCATGCGTGTCCCCTTCCCACCACTGACCCCCTCCCCTCGCCCCCCTCTTGCCCACCCCGCCACGGGACCCAGCTCTGGGGGGCCGGGGGCTGCCCGGGGACCCCGGGGGCGACCGGGACCTTCTTCCCACCTGAGCCCACCTTCGGCCCAGCTTGGGGGGGGCAGATGGGCAGCGAAGGGACAGCCCCGGGGGGGGGACGGGGACGCGCTGGCCCCTGCCAGCACCCCAACTTTGACCCCTGTACCCAACCCCAGATGAAGAAGCTGCTGGCGGAGACGGAGAAGCTGTCGGCGGAGGTGCTGGGGCTCCGCGGCCAGAGCGCCCGGCTCCAGCTCCAGCTGGAGGTGGGTGCCAGCCCCCAGCGTCACCCACTGTCACCCCGTCACTCTCTTCATCACCCCACCGTCCTCCTCTCCTCCCCAGGTCCAGCAGAAAAACCACCGGGACATCGTGGCGGTCTATAGGAGCCACCTGCTCAACGCTGCCCAGGTGGGCCCGCGCCTCGTCCTCGCGTCGGGGGGATGATTTTGGCTGGAAAATAGAAAATTCGGAGCCCGGCAGCGGTTTGGGTCCTCCCGGGGGGGCCGGATCCGGCCCCACGGCCAAGCTCTCCTTCCCGCAGGGCTTCATGGACGAGGGGGTGCACGCCATGCTGCTGCGGATCCTGCGGCTGGAGGAGTGAGGGGCGGGGGGCGCTCCCCGACGCCCCCCGAGCCATTAAACTGCCAAAGCCGCGTGTCCCCGTCCCGTGTCCCATGTCCCGTGTCCCGTGTCCCGTGTCTGGGCGCGGTGTGGGGCGAGGTGGGGGGGTCCCTGCTGGGGGTCACCGGGGGTCGCCGGGGGGCGATGGGACACCCCGGGAGGGCTCCCAGCACCCACCGTGCGCCCCGGGAGCGGTGCTGGGCCGGCGGCGGGGCGGGGCTGGTCACCATGCGGCACCAGTCCCCGTACTGGGCCAGTCCCGTACAGCACCGGACCACGTATAGCGCCCACCCCACACAGCACCCACCCCCTATAGCACCCACCCCATGTAGCACCCGCCCCATGTAGCACCACCCCCTATAGCACCCGTCCCCTATAGCACCATCCGCCCACTATAGCCCCTCCCCTATAGCACCCGCCCCTATAGCACCCGCCCCCTATAGCACCATCCCCATAGCACCCGTCCCCTATAGCACCACCCGCCCGCTATAGCCCCTCCCCCTATAGCACCCGCCCCCTATAGCACCCGTCCCCTATAGCACCACCCGCCCGCTATAGCCCCTCCCCCTATAGCACCCGCCCCCTATAGCACCCGTCCCCTATAGCACCACCCGCCCGCTATAGCCCCTCCCCCTATAGCACCCGCCCCCTATAGCATCACCAGCCCCCTATAGCATCCACCCCATGTAGCACCCGTCCCCTATACCACCCGTCCCCTATAGCACCACCCGCCCGCTATAGCCCCTCCCCCTATAGCACCCGCCCCATAGCACCCGCCCCATATAGCACCACCCCCTATAGCACCCGTCCCCTATAGCACCACCCCCTATAGCACCCGCCCCCTATAGCATCACCAGCCCCCTATAGCACCCACCCCATGTAGCATCCACCCCCTATAGCACCCACCCCATGTAGCATCCACCCCCTATAGCACCCGTCCCCTATAGCACCACCCCCTATAGCACCCGCCCCCTATAGCATCACCAGCCCCCTATAGCACCCACCCCATGTAGCACCCACCCCATGTAGCATCCGCCCCCTATAGCACCACCCCCTATAGCACCCGTCCCCTATAGCACCACCCGCCCGCTATAGCCCCTCCCCCTATAGCACCCGCCCCCTATAGCACCATCCTCATAGCACCCGCCCCATATAGCACCACCCCCTATAGCATCCGTCCTCATATAGCACCCGTCCCCATATAGCACCCGTCCCCTATAGCACCACCCCTATAGCACCCGCCCCCTACAGCACCACCCCTATAGCACCACCCGCCCCCTATAGCACCCGCTGCATATAGCACCACCCCTATAGCACGGGTCCCCTATAGCACCACCCGCCCTATACGGCACTCATTACCCCTCTGCCTTACCCTCCCATCCCCTCCCGGGGGCGTGGCGAAGGGCAGTGGGCGTGGCGAAGGGCAGTGGGCGGGGCGAAGGGCAGTGGGCGGGGCGAAGGGCAGGGGGCGGGGCGAAGGGCGCGGGCGGGGCGTGGAGTTGCGCGACGGTCCCTGGGCGCGCCGCCCCCTCCCGGCGCGCTGCGGCCGCGGCGGCGCGCGGAGTTTGCCTCGGCCCCCGGCGGCGGCGCCGCGCCCAAGATGGCGGAGCTGGAGGTGCGGCGGGGCGGGGGGGGGAGGGAGGGGGCTGCGGGGGCTGCGGGCTCTGGGGCTGAGGGATGTGTGGGGACGGAGGACTAGTAGGGGTTACTGAAGGGATGTGTGGGGCTGAGGGGTCTGTGGGGCTGGGTGAGGCTGTGTGGGGCTGAGGGGAGGGGGGCAGGTAGTGTGGGGCTGAGGGGGTCTCTGGGGGGCTGAGGTGTCTGTGGGGCTGAGGGGTCTGTGGGGCTGGGTCAGGCTGTGTGGGGCTGAGGTGTCTGTGGGGCTGCGGGGTCTGTGGGGATGGGGTCAGGCAGTGTGGGGCTGAGGGGGTCTGTGGGGCTGCGGGGGTCTGTGGGGATGGGGTCAGGCAGTGTGGGGCTGAGGGGGTCTGTGGGGCTGGGTCAGGCTCTGTGGGGCTGAGGGGGTCTGTGGGGCTGGGTCAGGCTCTGTGGGGCTGAGGGGAGGGGGTCAGGGAGTGGGGGGCTGAGGGGGTCTGTGGGGGTCTGGGGCTGAGGTCAGGCAGTGTGGGGCTGAGGGGGTCTGTGGGGGGCTGAGGGGGTCTGTGGGGCTGAGGTCAGGCAGTGTGGGGCTGAGGGGGTCTGTGGAGCTGGGTCAGGCTGTGTGGGGCTAAGGGGAAGGGGTCAGGCAGTGTGGGGCTGAGGGGGTCTGTGTGGGGCTGAGGGGTCTGTGGGGCTGGGGTCAGGCTGTGTGGGGCTGGGGATGAGGTAGTGTGGGGCCGATATGGGGGACCGAGGGGACGCCTGGTGCCGGGGGGATGAGTGGGGCTGGGGGCCCTGTGGTGGGCCCAGGGAGGTGTGTGGGGCTGGGGGTGTCTGGGAGAGGGTCGAGGTGGCCGTGTGGGGCAGGAGTGGGGGGCTGTGGGGCAGCGGGGCGAGCCGTTGGAGCTGTACGGGGGTCCGTGGGGCAGTGACGGGCGAGCAGGGGTGCGGAGGTGAGGCTGGCGGGGTCGGGGCGCGCAGTGGGGCTAAGGCGAGCCGTGGGGTCCCGGCTCGGGGGCCGAGCCGTGGGGAGAAGGCAGAGGGACGAGGGGAGCGAAAGGAGGGTGCCGGGGTCCGGACCTTCGCGCACCGAGCGGCGGGTGAGGCCGACTGCGGCAGCCAGCCGGGTGGGCTCGTCCGCGAGAGGAGGGGGCCGAAAGACCTTGAGGAGGGGGGCTTCGGAGGCGCAGAGCCGTGGAGGAGAGAGGTAGAAACCCGAAGGAAGGGAGAGCCGGCGCAGTTCAGAGCCTCGAAGGATGCCGGGGGGTCGGCAGGGGGGCAGAGAGCGGCGGCAGGCAGGAGAGGGGACGATGCGGAGGCAGGTTTGGGGGGCAGAGAGCGTGTAGCATGGTGGTGCTGCACCGGCGCTCGCAGCTGGACGGGGCTTCATCTCCCTCCACTCTCTTTTTCTCGTTTTTTTAGGCGTCAGAGTGTGTCACCACCTTTGCCCACCAGCCTCTGGAATATGAAATTGCCCCTGGTAACTAATTCCAAAGCTGATTTTTTTCTTTATTTTTTTTCCCCCCCCTTCTCCTTGTTGGCGGTTTAATATTTTTTCCCCCGCAGGCTGGAATATAGGTCTTAGCTGGCTGAAGCGGCCCAGGCGTCCTGCCCCCTTCCCCGTGCTGGGAACAGCAAGACATTTGGGAACCGGCACCTTTTTGGCAGCCAGCCGCAGCAAGAACATAATTCTTCGGAGTACTATTTATCCGTAACCTTTCCAGCAGTGCCCCGTCCAAATTTTGATAACTGCTTTATGGTGTGATCTTTCTCTTTCCCCTAAAACTTAAGCCTGACTACCACGGGAGCCCCCGTCCAGCGGCAGAACAATATTAGCGGAGAAATTGGATCCGATAATTGTAGTTGGGTGACTCGGGACCGCGCAGAAGCCGAGCTCCGGCAGCCGCGTCCCTCGTCCTGCCGCGCGGGGACAGAGTTTAGCAAACGGTAAAGCCGAGAGCGACCCAGGGCGAAGCGTCCATAATGTTTTCTGCTCCGCTCCCTCTGCGGATAAATCCCCGCGGAGGAATTCCAGTTTGAGTCTAGACGTGACTTAGCGCGCAGGTTTTAGCCCTCTGGGGTTCGGCCCCGCCGGGCGCCGGCCCTTTCGGTGGAGCTTGGCTTTATTTGAGGCTTCTCCGGTTTGTTTTTGGATCTCCGCTCCCTCGCCCATGTCCCCCGACCCCCTCTCTGGTTTCCCCGCCAGGAGTTTGTTTAAGCTTTTTCCCATCTGTGTCTCATTGTAAAAGCAAGAGGAGCCGGTCGAAACCGAAATGATTTCTCCTTATAAAGTCCGTAGCCGGCTTAGGACGCTTTCCTGCCTTTACAAGACCGAACGGTGACTCCCCAGGAAAGAGAAGAGGTTCGCGGACGTGCCTTGTTCGACCCCGGCACGATCGGACTCGAGTCTGCCGCGGACCCGGCCGCTGCCCGAGCCTCAGGTGCCCTCTGGGAGCTCTCGAATGCCATCTCTTACGGCAATAAAGGGAGTTTTTTTCCGCTGCTCCGATAGTCCGGGCAGCAATTGCAGAGGCTTCGGGGGTAGATAAGAGCCCACGGCTGCTGCGGCGGTGGTGACACAGCCGTCCTATGTCACGAACGCGAGCGGTTTTTAACGATAAATGTGAATCTCGTGCTGGTGAGCCATGCTACACTGATCTCCTGCCGGTCGAGGGACTCTGTCCGGAGGATTTGTGGGGGGAATGGATGCGGGGAGAGGCCGGTTCCTTTCCGATGGTTGTCGCAAAGGGAGTTGGTGGGAGGAATATTTGGTCGATGTGCATCCCTACGGTATCTGTGCTGGGAGTTGTTTAAAACAGGCACTGTCAAAGTTGAGAGACCCCAAGTCGAGCTTTTTCCTCTGAAACGACAGCGGTTTCCTGCTCCTAACAAATTCCGGCTTCAAAAAGGGGAGAAAAAAAGGACCAAATTAATCATTCTTCCCTTGCACGTGTCGCCCGGCGAAGGCGATAGGCAAATCCCACGCGACCTACCGGGTTTTTTTCTACCCAAAACCTTCATCTGTCCGGCGTCAGGGACCGCCCGCCACTGCTGTGACGACAGGGCCGCCTTTGCTGCCTTCACCAAAGGCTTCCCTGTTTGCCTTTTTCCCCCGCTGGGGAGCGGAACGTCTGTCCCGCCGTCCTCCCGAGGGGCTGCGTTTCGGGTAATGCCATCCTAATACGGCGAATTAAACGGCCTTAAAACCTCCGGGTGCGGGGCCCGGCATGGACCGACGATCGCCCCGTGGGTTACGGGGGTGCTTTGGGGCTGTGCCTCGTAATTCGGTATTTCTAAGCGCTTCTAGAAGACTCGGGTCTGTTGGATGTAAAGTCGAGATGTTCCCGTCAGCTCTTCCCAAAGGAAAATCAGCTCTGTTGGGTTTGAGAATCAATCCGAAGGTAAAATACGCCTCCTGTTAAACCGACGAGGTTCCAGCTTTTATTTTGTGGGGTTTTTTTTTTATCCAAAGAATTGTGGGGTTTTGGCGTTTCTGAGCCACCCTTTCCCCTCTCCCTGCCCCGGTGCTCCGCGGCAGCCGGGCAAAGCCCCTCCGTGGAACCGGCATCGCGGATTTAAACCCCACCGAGCTGTAACTGATCCCAGGACGGTCCTGCCGCTGCCGCATCGGATGCCTTTTGGGAGCCTAAAGGGAAAACTTCCTCGCTGCGGAGCGGCCGCTGGACGCCCCCACCCCGGGCCCTTGTTTAAAAGGGGGAGAGCTGGGAACCGCCGGATGCCAGGTTTAACCCTTTTTTATTTGCACAAAAGAAAAGATTTTGCTCTGATGTGTAGGAATATACACGCCTGCGAGTGCGTAGGCGCTTCCGTAGCGCGCTCTGTCATCTGAAATGTCTGCTTAAATAAGTAATTCTGGAGTCGCGTTGCGCGGTCAGGAGAGGAGAAGGAGGATCTCGTGGACGACCGTGAGATCGAGCTGACTTTCTACGTCCGCTACGAGCTTCCCTGGTGTGACCGCAGAGGGGTCTCCGAGACCCTTTTTATTTTTCTCCCTGTGAAATGGGAATAATTCTGAATTTTCCTCTTTTCGGGCTTTTTTTTTCAACTTAACCCTGTCGGGTGCGTTGGACTCGCGGTGAGAATTAGCAGGTCGCTGGCGGGGAGACTCCCTGCGACGAGGCAGGGCGGTGCGTGATGGGTGTTTTTCCTTAATTGCAGCCTTTTTCCTTAATAACCGACGTCTCTTTTCGGATTTGATGTCTGCCTGGGCCAAAACCGGGCATTCCCAAGGTATATTTTTGAAATAAAAGAGCAAAAGCAAGGGCTGAAAACCTCCGCAGTCACCCTGGGGCTTGGCCTTGCTGAGCCAGCCCGAAGGGGCCTTAAAGGGAGAGCTTTAAACCCGGGGAGGTACAAAAAGCCGTAGTTTAAAGGCGAGGTTGGCCCTGCGAGAAACTGTCAGCGTTTATTCGAAGGGAAGGCGATTTAACCGTCCTTCGGGGATCGGAAACTGCTCCGACGTCCGTCGGGTCAGGAAGCGAGCGCGTTTTGCGTTTCCGGATCCGAGCAAAGTATCTAAAAGTAAACCCAAGCCTAAATAATGACGGTTCTGCTAGTGACGAGTTACTGATGACGAGGGGAACCTCAAACTTGACAGTGTCTCTCCCAAGGCCTCCACCATCCTCCTCGGTGAGCCCGTGGCTTGTTTTTGGCTCGCGTCTGCTCGCGCAGCGATTGTAACGGCGGTTGTTTTATTTTCTTGCAGCACATGGTTATGAGCTTTAGGGTATCAGAATTACAAGTTCTCTTGGGCTTTGCTGGAAGGAACAAAAGTGGAAGGAAGCACGAACTTCTCGCGAAGGCGTTACAGCTGCTGAAATCTGGCTGCAGCCCGGCTGTCCAGATGAAAATTAAAGAACTCTACCGGCGGAGGTTCCCGAGGAAGATCTTAACCCCGTCGGACTTGTCAATGCTCCACGTTCAGGCAGGGCAGCTGCCCTCGGCCGCCGCGCTGACGCCGGGCACGGCGTGTCACCTGCCCTACGACCGCGGCTCCGCCGCCGTGCCGGTGGCTCTGCCGCCTCCGGCGCCCGTGCCGGGACCCAAGCACGAGGCGGACGTTCAGCGCCTATCGTCGCCCGTCCATCCCGTCCATCCGGACGTCAAGATGAAGAGGCTGCCCTTCTACGACGTCTACGACGAGCTGATAAAACCCACCACGTTAGGTACGTTGGAAACCGCTCGCTCCTCTTGCTTTTTGGAGGCTCCTTTTGTTTGCTCGGGCAGAGGAGACAGAGCGGGAGCGGCGTGGCTGCGGCCGGCCGCCGGCGTGGATTCGAAAGGCTGATATATGCGGATGGAAGTGGGATTTTGTAGATGCGTAGAAGGGTTTGGGTTGGGAGGGACCATCAAAAGCCACCCAGTCCAACCCCGCGCCGTGAGCGGGGACATCTTCCACTAGAGCAGGTTGCTCAGAGCCCCGTCCAGCCCAGCCTTGGATGTCTCCAAGGACGGGGCATCGACCACCTCTCTGGGCAGCCTGGGCCGGTGCCGCCACCCTCAGCGTAAAGAATTTCTTCCTTTTATCTAGTCTGAATCTCCCCTCTTTCAGTTTAAAACCATCACCCCTGGTCCTGTCGCTACAGGCCCTGCTAAAAAGCCTGTCCCCATCTGACAAGTACCGAAAGGTGCAATAAGGCCTCCCCGGAGCCGTCTGTGCTCCCAACAACCCCGACCCTCTCGGCCCGTCCTCGCAGCAGAGGCGATCCTGCCCGTGCCTCGTTCGGACCGGTACCTCCCGGCTCCGGTTTTCTGGCAGCCCACACATGGGAGCTTTGAGCTCCTCATCGGTCTCGTTCCAAATTTATTTGCGTGAAAAAGGGTATTTCTCGCCCAGCCGACGCCTCTCCTGTTAAGTGTACGTTTTGTAAGCGTACGTAAGTTCTGGATTATTCACCGTTTTCACGTGATAGAGCCCGGGCTTTTCTCTGCGTTCGGAATTGTGAGGCTTCCTCTGGTCTGTGGTACGGCCAGCGTTTGGGTCCTGATCCCCAGAGAACAAAAACCCGGCCCAGGTGGCGCGGGCTCCCTTTCCGATCCCCCTCAGTGAATTCCGGAGAGTTAATTACAAAAAAGCGGTTTGTTATTTTTGCGAACGATTGGTGCTACAACTTCCAGCGAGACAGCTTCTTAGAAGCCCTCTGCCACGTTTGAGTCCGGATTCCGCCTTAATAATTAACAAAACCGGAGGCCTAAAGCCTTCCAATATATAAAATTAATGAACCGGTTTCTGCGTTACAGTCCAGCTCGTTGCAAAGACGAGGTCGGCTCCGTGTTGGCGAGACAACCTGACCTTGAGCAGGAGGCAAAGAGGGATCTTAAATTTAATGGCGAAAGGGCAAAGCCGCTTGTTTCTCGACATGAGGAGGCCGAGCGCTCCGACGCCGCCCCGTGTGTAAAACGGGGAGAAGAAAACGCTGGGTTTTTTTGCCGAATTCCAGAAAAGTTGTGCGTTTGCTGTAAAAACGCCGATGGGGACGTAGGGTACGGAGTTCGCCCGGTAACCGCCGGTGGTTTTGGAAGCGCTGCTGCACGGGGCTGATCTGGGCCCGTGGAGAAGGGAGCTTTATTCTGGTTTTTAGAATAAGTTACAAGTTGTATTTTTACTGTAGGTCGAGCCCTTCTGGCCCCTCCAGCCTAGATCCACCCATCTTACGCCTTTTAAATGGTTTTCGCTTGGATTCAGGGTTGTTTTTCTTTCCTATAAAGGCAGTAACGTTCGCTGAAGCGGTGCTGAGTGTGTCTGTACTCCGGCCACAAGCCGTGCGCTCTTTGCGGGGGGCGGGGGTTTGGTTTTGGTCCCGTCTTGCTAAAAATTGCCTTTTCTTAGGTTTGGCTTTGTTCAGTCTCTCAGACAACCTGCGGTTAAGGCTCTGCCCTGAAATGGGATACTCGCCTTGCAGAAGAAATGGTTGGTTTTTTCTCTCCCCCGATAAAACTCCCTTACTTATGTCTTTGTGCTTGAACTTGAAAGAGGTTTTTATGGAATTCCCGGGGGATCGTGGGCTTTTTATTTTTGGCTTCTGGTGGTTTGTGCCTTTCTTCCCCCTTCAGCTGTGTAAACGTCCCCTTCCCGTTGGTTTCTTTTAGTTACTCGGGACAGTTTGTTATTAGTATCCAGATGCGAAGGTCGCGGCATCGGAAAAATGCCCGAAATAAGCAATAGGTGGGAAGAAATAATGAGAAAACGGGGACGGGGAGGGCGGTGATGGGTGAAGGCAGCGACTCGGGGGTTGACGGTAAAGCCTCCTGCTCCCTCCACGCTCTGTTTGCTGCAGGTGAGGAAGATCCAGGCTTTGGCTTTCCCCCTCCCCACACCTCTGGCTGCGTTACCGGAGGTTTTGGGGGCGGCGGTGTCCCTCTCCGGGCCGATGAAGGCTGCTGCCAGAGCTGTAACACCGGTTAGAAACTGGTTGTAAGGTGGAGGTTGGTTATTGATTACAAACGGAGGTGGAAGAGGACAGAAAACCGCGGGTACCGGTTAGCACCGCCTTGACGGCGGGCGGCTTTACCCCGCCTCTGTTCGGAGCAGAATCAGGACCCAGATTTTGACATCGAGCGTGAAAAGCTCAGGCAGAAAATCCTAAGATGCCCAAAATTCCTCTGAATTTCTCCGGTCCGGGCTGCCAGCCTGTCGATCTGGCAGGTCATCTGCCAGGAAACTCGGGGCCTCGCATTCCTCGCGTTCCTGAGCTGCGGGAGGCCGGAGAAGCCAAACCCCTCACCCCGCTGAGGAATCTGCGCTTGAATGTGCTTTTTGGGGAGGCCAGAGCAAGGGTGTCCCTCTGGGAAGGCAGGTGGCACGGAGGACACGGAGCTAACCTCCTCCTCCGCGGATCCGTAGTCGCCTCGGATGGTCACGCAAGCGTTACCGAACTCCTTGAAATAACTAAAGGATCGGAATGCGAGACTTACGCTAACGTGTGCCGCTGGGATAACGTCCTCGGCTTCGTTTCCTCTTGACCTGGGGATGCTCCGCATCCCGGAGAGCACCGGCGGGAGCTGCTGTTGCTCGGGAGCTCTCCCAAGGGGTGTAAAAATGGGCGCAGAAGAGGCCAAATCGACTCTTTTGCAAATGATGTTGGCTTAGAGCATCAGCGGCCTTCGGTCTAGGGTAGCGATGCTCTGCAGGTACCGAGGAAATAGCTCGCGGTTGTTGCGAGGGAGGCGGACGCCTGCCGGTTTTACCGAGGGAGGAGCTCAGGCGCAAAAGAAGCAACTTGGTTAAGTTCAGGGTAAGAGACGGGGAAATCCTGGCTTATTTTTACATGTTTTTACTGTGCTCGTCCCTAACCCTCGCGTAAAAGTCTCAACTCTCCCATGACGTGGCTTTCTCCGCCCGTGCTTATTTTTCAGCAGGGGCATGGCTGGTTTTCTCTAAATTCACCGTGACTCCGTCCGTGTGCCCGAGGAGGAAATGGCAACGCCTAATTACTGTTCAGCAACCCTGCTTACTCCCTAACCTCAGTAATTATTCTAATTTCTAGGGCAGTGGATGACCCCTGGCATTCCCTTCGCTCCGCGTTTGATCTCGCTCCTTCCGACCTCTCCGCTGATCCCTGGGCAGCGCCGTCCGGCTCTCCCCGGGCTCGGGAGGCTGCTGCAGACCCGGGAGAGCGAGGGAGCGCGTTTCCCCACCTTTTGCTCTCAGTGCAAACCACCTTACTTTCCAGGTCACAGTTTTCTTTTGTAAATAAAGCGATGGAAACCAAATATCTGCCTCGAAAGACAGACCTGGCGTGTGGTGGCGTGGCCGAGGACTCAAGGGTCCCTGCGTGGAACTGCGTTAATTTTGACGCCGGGTTGCCTTCCGCTTTCAGGGGATGCTGTCCTGTGCTCGTAACGAGCCTCGGCGCCTGCAGGTGTAAAAACGACCCAACGATGATTTAATTTATCTTAAATCCTCTTTTTCAGCCTCGACGAACAGCCAACGGTTTGAAGAAGCTCACTTCACCTTTGCTCTAACCCCGCAGCAAGTCCAGCAGATCCTCACCTCCCGGTAAGCGAAAGGGTGGCTCGCCGGGTGCCGTGCAGAGCGCGTGTGGCCTCCCCGCTGTGGCTGCCTGTGCTTCCGCGGCAGAACGGAGTCGGGAGGAAAAAAAATGGGCCGAGTTTGGGTGAGCGAGCCTGGCAGATGAGGAAGAGCTGAATCGTAAAACAATTTGTATTTCTCTGCCGCGGCGCCGTACGGGAGAATAAAATGCCGCGTTGGGTGTGAAAAGGGGAGTGCCGTGACGTCAGCGGTGCTGTGCTGCTCCTGGACCTGCCTAAGAGCCCGCGGAGCGGAATTAACGCTCTGGGAGAGAGAGAAAACGTGGTAATTGGGATAAAAACGTGCAAGTTCATCCCAAAATTCAGGACCACCCTCCACCTGTGCCCACAGCCGCGCCCGTTCGTTCGTTTGCCTCGGCGGGTCTGTCGTTGGCATCGTGCTCTCACGACTCGGCAGCAGCACGAGTCGTTGAGGTCGATTTTTCTCCTTTCCCCACCGCTCGCTCTGTTGTCCGGTGGGCTTTCGCTTTAGGGCCTTCTTTGGGAATTTTGCCTCCGAGTCCGGACAGCTATTACCCCTTTTTACAACTGAGCTGCACTGGGTTATTCGTAATACAGCTCCCGCGTATCGATACCGATATAACTTTCTAAAAATTAAGGCTGTTGTAGTTGTAATTCCCCGGTGAGCGCTGCTGCCGGCCTTAAGACCTCCTTTTCTGTTGCAGAGATATCCTACCAGGTGCCAAATGCGATTACACCGTACAGGTGCAATTAAGGTAAGGTAACGCCTTTCTGATGAAGGCACTAAGTCCTCTTCCCCGAGCTAGCGTGTCGGTATGCCTTTGTCCTTCGTTTTGGTGAATCCAGCTTTTAGCACTTGCTTTGCTCTGAAACCGCGTGGCGGGTTGCTCGGAGGAGATGTTACGCGTTTGGTGCTGCGGTCGGAACGCCGGTTCCTGTACGGGAGCGAGGGTTTCTCTAACGAATTGTCTCTGGGTGACGCTTTGCTGGCAGTGGGGTCTTTCCCGGAGTTTTGCTTACGTAGAACTCACTGCTGCTTCTCCATTCGAATTCTTTGCCTGTTTGCCGGTTCATCGCAGAAGGCGGAATAAGACGCGGAAACATTACCTTAAAATCTGAAGGGTTTTTTTCAGTATTTGCCCACTTGTTACTCATGAAAACGCAAGACGTTGGCGAGCGTGAGCAGGAAAATACCTGCAGGTGCCTCACAGATTCCCCCCGATTCTTGCAGTCGGCGCCGGGGTGGTTATTTAAGTCCTGCGGTGCCGAACGGGAACTGAGGAGGCTCTCGCCCGACGTTCAGCCCTTGGCCCTTTTAATTTTCAAAGGGCTTTTAACCTTTTTAACCTTTAATTTTGAAGATTAAGCCTTTGCCCATTAAATGTTATTATCAGGGGTCTCCTGGGGCGTCCAGAGCGCATCCCTTCGCCCGAAGAAGCGAACCCTTACTCGGCAAACTTTAGTGCAGGAGTTAAGAACGATGGCGGGATGGTTCCCTCTCTCCCGCTGACGTGCTTCAGCACGTGCTGTGTTCTCCAGTTCCCAGGCAAGACAAAGATGAACTCTCAGTTTCATCCTTTGCTTTATTTGGCAAGCAGAGAGAGAGGTCCAAAACCCAATGAGGTCAGATTTACTTTTCTCGAGCGTCGGTGGTGCGGCTCTGCATCGGCGCGACGTGCCGGGGCTTGATCTCGCAGCTCGGAAGAAGCCGGCCGAGGTGACGCTCTGCCTCTCGGTGAGGCGGCAGGGCTGGGGTTTCGGCGTGGGGAGCCGTCTCCGGCCGAGCACCCTCCTTTGGGGGAAAAGAGGGCACGCGGCCGCCTGATTAAATGGGATTAGGACTTGGACCGGAGCCCCGGCTGGGTCGCTGGTGCTGACGGCTGGACTCGATGATCTTAAAGGGTTTTTTCCAACCTAAATGATTCCCCGATGAGGGCGGCAGCGGCCGGACGTCGCGTGGTGGCGGAAAGCCCAGCCCGTCCGATCGCAAGACTCGCTTTGGGTCAAACACCGCTTTTTAGTTCCTCAGGTGCTTTTGCTGGGGAACTTGAACAGATGTAGCTCCTCACACCGTGTAGTGCTGCAGGATCCGGAGGTAAAGTCGGACACGAACGCACCCAAACCTGGATTAAACCATCCGACGCGCCGCTGCTGCCGTGGGAGTTGTATCGGGGTGAACGGCAGTCCTCCTTTGCCCCAAGAGGCACCCGCGTTGGCCGGCCGGCCCGCCTCGACCCGCTTCCCGTCGGTTTTTGGGATGGCGTTAGGCCAGAGAAACGCAGCTCGCCTTTGAAACGGCGATTCTGGATAGCTTAGCTTGTCATTGGGGCCGAATAAAATTGGCCCTGCCCCTGCACGCTTCGCAGCGTGCCCGTTAGCGACTGCGACAAGCCGCCGGCATCTCCCTGTCTTGTTTCTCCTATCGCTTTTGCCGCGCGTAGGGTTTGAAACACGCGTGGGGCTGTCCGTCTGCTTCTGTGTTCTCCGGCCGTTGATCTGCTCTGCTTGGAAAATGTTTTTCCCTTTTCAAGGGAAGTTTGGCTGCCGTTTTTTTGTCACCACTCACTTGCCAGTTTCTCCCTCCTGCTCCTTAGGTTTTGCTTGTGTGAAACCAGCTGTCCCCAAGAAGATTACTTCCCTCCTAATTTATTTGTCAAGGTCAATGGAAAACTCTGTCCCCTGCCTGTGAGTAAATCTTATTTCTTCTTAATATATCGTAAAGCCCGCCCTTTCGCACGGCTGCGGCTCCCAGCGAGTGCAGTGGGAATGTATTTTCCGGGGATTAAAGGCTGACTTGAAGAAACGGCGTGCTCAGGGTGCAGACCCCATTTCGTGTTAGAGGGCTGGGGACTGGTGCTGAAAACTGCTCTTTGATTCAAGGAGAGTGGGATTTAAGTAGAAGAATATGCAGACTTGGGGCCTGATTTTTCAGCCGGCAGATTCCCTCTCATTTTTCAGAACGCCTCTTATGATGAGAAACTTGCTAATAAAAACGCAGAGTAAAAATCTGAGTTTAATGGAATGATGGCACTGCCTTTAGTTTATCGCATTGCAGGAAGACCTGGACGCTCCGGTCCGCAGGCTGGGGTCCTTTGTGCCAGGTAATGGGTAAAAAATATGGTAAGAAATGGTGCTTGCCCCAGTTTCCAGTCAAGAAAGGGACGCGATTCAGTGCCATGCCTAGGAAAGGTATGAGGGGTTTGTCAGTCTCCGGCCAGGTCCCTGTCAGCTGTCCCACGCTGCCTTCGCTGCGCCGTAGCTGGCTCTTTTTGCAATCAAACCTGCAGAACAGCCTCTGCCTGAGCCACTCCCTTAATATTTTGAGAGCTCTGCATTTTTCGCCTCGGATATTCTGTCTGCTTTTGGCCGAGACCGTTAGTAACCTGCTCTAAAAAAAAAAACAAAAAAAAAAAAAAAAAACAAACCAAAAAACCAAAACCTAAATAAAAATAGAGGTCATTTCCGGCCTCGTGGGGCGGAAAGAGGGAAGCGCATGCGAGACACGAGCTGGCTGAAGGGTCCCCCCCGGCTCCTGCTCTCGGATGAGGTTTCTTGCGTTCGTTTGGATGAGTCACCTGCAGCTGAGAAGCTGTTTGGACGGGCTGTGCGCACCACAGCAGCTCAACGGGAACGCTTTTTTTGGGTGTTACTTCTGCTTAAACTGATGGGCGGCCGCTGAATCAGTCTCAAGCGGCCCAGTCAGAGGGAGGGCGATGAAAAAAGGACGGTGTCAATCTCTCTGATTTACAGAAAAGGCACTCTGAATAACAGGGTGGGTTTCTAATCAAGTCGGCACGTGGATGTGATGAAGCGAAAATGAGCTCAACGCGCATTTTGCCACGGGGGTGTAACTTTTCAGCTTCCCAGCTTCGTTGAGTTAGGTAGCATTCAGTTTTAAATTCAAGGCCCTTTGCGCCCAACCCATCCCAGGCTGACAGTTCTGTGCTTGGGGGGCTTACGATGGGATCCCAGCGCGCTCGTCAGCGTGAGGGAAATCTTTGTTCTCCATTTCTTGACGTTGAGGAATAATAATGGACTGCTTTGAGATCTGTAGATCAGTCCTCAACGCGAGCTCTAAGGTGCGACGTGAAATGTCTCGAGGTACGCCGTGCCGTGAAGAGGTTGGGCTTGGAGATTCGCCTGCGTGGCTTTAAACCTCGGGGAGGATTTATTTTACGCCAGGTAATCTTCCTCTCTTTGCAGGGTTATCTCCCGCCCACAAAAAACGGCACAGAGCCGAAACGACCCAGCCGCCCCGTCAACATCACTCCCTTGGCGCGACTTTCGGCAACTGTCCCGAACACGATTGTAGTGAACTGGTCCTCGGAGTTCGGCAGGGTGAGCGAGGCGGAAACCATTTCCCTTTTGGTGGCGTTCCTTCGCAGCCTCGGGTCCGCGCGGCGGGATCGAGGTCGTTTTTGCAGCAGCATCAAGCTGCGCGGAGCCGGGAGAGCCCTCTCCTTTCTGGGGGGGCGGGTTTCGGGGTCTGAGCAGCGTCGACTTCTTTTCAACAGAACTACTCTCTGTCGGTGTACCTGGTGAAGCAGCTGACCTCGGTAACGCTGCTACAGAAGCTGAGAGCCAAGGGCATCCGAAATCCAGACCACTCGCGAGCCCTGAGTAAGTAAGGGAAGGCGTAACCCTGCCTGATCTGCTCCTCCGCGGGGTCGGGGAGGACGGAGCCGGGCCGAAGCCGCGAGCCAGGGCAGCGCAGGTCTTTGCGGGCGTCCCTTCTCGCAAGCTCCCGCGGGCGCTTGCTGAGCCCTCTTGATGAGAACTTGATGGGAAGGTGAGGATCGTAAAGGTTACGGATTCTTTTTCGGCGCTGCCGTTCAACGAAGCCCTAAACCGAACCGTTCTTCAGCTCGCTGCCCGTCTCTGCGGCGATACTTCCCAAACGTTTGTCCGCTGAGGAGCAGCGGGAGCGGTGCCGTTGCTGCTTACGCTCAGATCGTACGCTGCTTCCCTCCAACCCTGCGCTGTCCTTTCACAGGCAGGCTGTAAAACCTTGAAGGTAGGGACCGTCTCTTTGTGCTGCCTACGTGGTCCAGCCAAGGAGACTTGCCGGAGCTGTTAACCCAGTAATAACGTCCGCTGTCGTAAGCGTTACCTGCCTGTCATTTGGATAATAGGTGTCGCGGCGCAAATTAGAAATCGCGTCTTCCGCATGTATGCGTGACAAAGGAGGAGGATGTTGACAGGAGACCTTTTTTTCCCCTCCTCTTCTTTCAGTCAAAGAAAAACTGACGGCTGATCCCGACAGTGAGATAGCTACGACGAGCTTACGAGTTTCCCTGATGTGTCCAGTAGGTTTCAACCTTTTTTTGTTCCTTTTTTCTGGGGCAGGCCTTTGCAAACAGCTTCGCCTTTTACCTTCCCGTTGCGTAGGGATGCTTCAGAGTGAGAGGCAATGCTGCTGCAGCCCTGCTTTTCTTGAAAAGTCGGCTTTGATCCCTAAATAAAAGCAGAACCGCTTTCTTTTATGCATTCAAAAAAATCGCTGAGCTTGTTGGCCTGAGCCGCTGAGCCAACAAACGTCTTCTGTTGAGCTGATCCTTGTCTTTCACCTTTAGCATGTGTTTGAGGTGGAAGTGAGCTTATAAAAAAAGAAAGAAAAGGCAAAAGCACCCTGAGGAGAGCTTGTTTTCTCCCGCACGTTAATTCTTCGTTGACGTTTAGCTCAACGTCTTGCCAGAGCGCTGGGCAGGGGAGGAAAGGGACTGCACGGGAGCGACACCGCTGGCTTTGCTGGGCGCTGCGAGAGGCGGCTCGTACAAAACCGGCTTCCGTTTCCCGTTTCTTGTCCCCCAGCTGGGTAAGATGAGGCTGATCGTGCCCTGCCGAGCCATCACGTGCACCCACCTCCAGTGCTTCGATGCAGCTCTCTATCTGCAAATGAACGAGAAGAAACCCACGTGGACTTGTCCTGTGTGCGACAAGAAAGCCCCGTACGACAACCTGATAATCGACGGGTGAGCGGAGCGGGCTTCGTACACGCTCCTCAGCCTGGCTAATGCTTTTCTTTTAAGGCTCCCCTCTGACGCTAGCGTATATAGACGAGTTACGGCCTCCGGTAACTTAAAATCTGATTTTCGTTCCCTGAACCGCTTCGATGCCGATCTGGAGAGGTTTATCCCAAAGAACAAGAAGCCTTTGTCAAAATCTTGGCTTCCTTGCCGGCAGCCTCTGCGGAGGCAGTAATGAGGGAACCCGCTCACCGGGGTTTGACCAGAGCCCTCCTACGTACGTGAAACAGCCCGTCCCAAAACTACCCTCCAGGTGATCTCGGCACTATCACCCTCCAGGGGATCTTGGCACAGATTTTAGAACAGTAATCCTTTTTTTATTTATTATAAAATATAAATTACATTTATTGATTAAATACCCCTCAGCACCAGCGGTCCCGCGTCATTTCTGCCGTCCGCGTGCGTGAATTTAGGCGCGAGTCCTCGTCGTGTTTGCTCTCCCCAGCTTGTGCTCTCGCCCGGCAGGTTGTTCATGGAAATCCTGAACTCCTGCACGGACTGTGATGAGATACAGTTCATGGAGGACGGCTCCTGGTGCCCCATGAAGCCGAAGAAGGAGAACCAGGAGGTGTGCCAGGCGGCTGCCTTCGCTGGGATCGAGGGTACGCGAGCTACGGTCACCAACTCTCTGTGGTTTGTTGTTTTCTTTGGACGTCTTGTTTTGCCAAAGCAACGTTTACGTTTACAATTTTTACGTTCACAAAGCGACGTTCGGGGCGTTTCAGATCCCATCCGCGAGCCGGTATTTGGGATCGCGCTGAAATACCAGCACCGGGCCAGGCGCTTAGCCCACCGCTGGGGAGTAGGCGCTAGAAAAAGCAAGAAAAATGCAGGTTCCTCTTGAAACTGCAGCGTTAATTCCAGGTGGGCTACAGAGACCTGACCGTTAGCGCGGGGATGGCGCTTCTGTTCTGGGATGGGGTGTGGATTTGCCACGAGCTCTTTGGAAGTCCTGAGTATATCGCAGGGTCGTAGCGCTCGCAGGGGCGGTGCTGTTCGGCCCGTCTCCGTTTCGGCAGCTGAAGCCGATCGCTGGTTTTCCTCTGCAGCCAGCGCCCTTCACGCCGTGAGCTCCGAGGGCAAGAACTCTCCGGAGGGCAAAAAAAAAGTGGAGGTTATTGATCTCACTCTGGACAGCTCGTCGGACGAGGAGGAGCCGCCGCCTGCCAAGAAGCAGTGCCCGGTCTCCGGCGCGGCTCTTCCGACAGCGCCGGGGCCCAAGGGGTAAGGCAGCACCGGAGCCCCCTGGCTTTGCTGGGCTTTGGCTGCTTTTGCTTCCTTTCCTGAGCGCCGACGCCGTCGCGGTGACCAGATCCAAGTCTGCTCCGGCCCTGGGGAGCGCTGCTGCTGCTTTCCGCACCGGGCCAGGGCGAGGTGACCCCTGGCTTTCACCACGGGCAGGAGGGGAGGGTTTGTTTTTGCTGTAGGCGTGGCAGCCTCAGGGGGTTTGGGGGGTTTATTTTGCTGATAATGACACCGTTCTGCTTTTGTTAAGGTTGATTGGGTCTGTGTTCTGTTCCAGGGTATTGAGTATTGACCACCAGCCGCCCTCTGTGCTTCGAAGTCCTCCCGTGGCAGCTCTCGGCAGCGACTACCTCTCCAACCTCCCCCTTCCCGACTACCACCCCGCCTACCAGCTGCCCTCGGAGCTTCAAGGTAACAACAAAGAGCTCTGGCAGCGGTTTGCAAATCCGCACAATTGTACCAGTTTACCAGACTACGGAGCTGGCCGGTGCCCCGGCCCCTTCCGCCGAGCTACGGGCGCCTTGGGCGCACTCGCACACGTAGCCCTTCTCGGCCTGGCAGCCGCTGCGGAGCCGAGCGAGTATTTTTGAGTGGCAGAATTCACTGGCCCAACACAGGAGAGGGAAGAAGGAAACTAGAGTACCTCCCTCCCGGGGAGCAGCTCAGTGAGGTTTCTCTAGGTGGACCTCGGCTGACAGAGTCGCTTGGAATCTGGTGGTTAGAGATCGCGGGGAGGAATGACCCGGGTTTTTGGCCGGTTACTGCGTCCCGGGGCCACCAAGGAAACGCGGCCGTGACGTCCTCTCGCGGGCTCTTCGTCTTCCTGGCTGGCAGGGCGGGATGCGGGTTGGGTGTCCTAACCCCGCAGAAGGAAGGAGAGGCTCACGTCCGTGACCCAGCAGTAAATAATAAACCCTTCACCAGAAACCCGCGGGTCTGGGCGTCCCCGGGTGCTGTACGGGAGCGAGGCGCGCCTCGATGGCGCCAGGGAGGCGGGCGTTCGAAGCCTGGTTTTACGGGCAGCTCTCCAGAGGGACGAGGTGACGGGCAGGAATCCGCCTCTCAGCAGAGACCCAAAAACGGGCTCTCAGTCCCGCGCGCGCGGCTCACGCGTCCCTCGCCCCCGCTTCGGCGCGCGCGGAGTTTGCCGTCCGATGGAATCGCTTTTGCAGCGCGGTTGGAAGCGTCGCGGTGCCACCGGCCTGGTCGGGGCTGCGCCGACCCAGCCCTCGGCCGTTTGCTGAGCTTTGCTGGGTCTGGATTTTGGCGCCGCGACAGCTCTAGAGGAGCGACGTTTCGCTCGCCCCGTGCTGTTGCGTTGCCAAGGCCACGCGATGAGGTACAGAGGGGCTGCAGGAACGGAGCAGGGGTTTGCGATGGAGTTGGAGCTGACCGCGACGTGGGATCTAGCGCTCGGAGGCGCTCCGAACCCATTGGCTCCCGTCTCCACGTCCGCACGCTTTGGCTCCCCTTCCTGCCAGAAGTTTAGTCACCGTCAAGAGATTTATTTTCCCCCTTTTTATTTTTCTAGGTCTGGATTTGTTTTCCTTCCTTCAAAGTGAAAATCAGGTAAGCGGGGGGCGGGTCTTTTTTTTGTTGTTGTTGTTTCGGTTTTGTGTTTCTTTCCCCCTTGCCAAATCTGCAGACTGGCAAACACATCCCTCTTTGCTCAGCCAGCCTTCCTCCTCCTCTACCCTCCTCCTCCTTGCTAAGGCGGATTCGGAACTGCCGGGGGCTCAGAGGTGGAAGTATTTTCCCCCTCTGAGGCTGAATCCACGCAGACGGAGGAGAGCGATGGTAGGAAGCGGAGGGATTTGGCGGCAGTCACCGACTTCTCTCCCGTCCCCGTTGTGCGGCGGTGGCTCGGTGCCGGGCACGGACCTTCAGGGTGGTCGCTGTAGGCTCCCTCTTCTTTCTCTGTGCTGGGCTTTATTTCTCGCTGCTGCCGCGTGGCTCCTCTGCCGTTCTCACCCCGGAGGCCCGCGCCGGGCTGTGCCGACAAGAGGCGGCGGGTGTTGATGGTCTTGGTAAACTGGTACATTTATTTGGGGAGCTCTGGGGGCCATCGCCATGCGACCTGTCCTCTCGGAGGGCTGCGCCTGGCCGGAGCCGGGGCTTTTGTGAATACCGTGAGCTGACGCGGGGTTTTCCTTCGCTCGGCAGCACTACAGCCCTTCCGTGATCACCTCCCTGGACGAGCAGGATCCGCTCGGCCATTTCTTCCAGTACAGAGGCGCGTCGAGCCACTTCATGAACATGAATCCCCTGGCCCCGGCGATGGCGGGATCCCACGGCGCCGTCAGCCCGGCCGGCGGCCGCATCAGCAGCATCGTCTCCACCGGCGCGCTGCGAGAGAGCCACGGACGCAGCGGGGCGATAAGTAGCAACGCGGCGCTGCCGGGCTGCAGGCCGGACGTCATTTCCCTGGACTGAGGCCACGGGGACGGGGGCGCATTTCCAGTCGCCTGGCCCCTCCTGCCCGTCCCTCCAGGAGTAATTACGGTGTATTTTTAAAAAAAAAAAAAAAAAGAAATGGAGATTTTCCTCCTTTTAAATATTCCCAGCGCAGACCTGTACAGGGAACAAACAGATGATCTATATTTTCAGTCGCAGCTTTTGTACATATAAAACTCCAAAGACTTCCCCGTTTCTCTGCCTACGTGAGGACTGAACGAAGGTTGCGTCGGCTCCGGGGGACGACGCATCACCCGTTGCACAAATTATTTATCTATTTAAACGTGTACTTCAGTTTGTAACCTCTGCGGCGACGGACCCGCTGCCTCGTGAGCGTCCGAACGGGCTCGCTCCCGAGCGCGTCTCCCCGTCCCGGCAGCCGGCGGCGAGGCTGGAGCGCGGCGAGGCACCGCGTGTGGCAATTATTTTTAGCACCTTTTATTTTAACTGTTCCTTCCCTGAACGCGGAGGCGGCGTCCCTGCCGGTGGGTGGGGACGGGGGAGGAGCAGCGCACACTATCCCGCTTGGACGATTGCCTATTTCTTGTATCGTAACCGCGGTCAATATTTCAATGCAATAAAGGTGGAAGTCCCAGAGGACCCGGCAAACCGCTGCCGCCCTGCTGTGAGGAGCAGGAGTTGGGGAGCCGGAGGGCGTTGGGATCCTCCCGCCCACGCTCTGAAACCCTTCTGAACGGCTTTTTGGAGTTCCTGAACTTCTGGATTTTGGAAATTCCCTGCTTGGAGGAGGATTCTGCATCCAATTCAGAGCTCAGCGGCTCTGCTCCAGGTACTCCCAGGGTGACAAGACATCTTTCAAAAAAGACGCCAGTCTTGTTATATATAAGTCTTGATCAATGATCTGGACGAGGGGCTCGAGTGCGCCCTCAGTAAGCTCGCAGACGACACCAAGTTGGGCGGGAGCGTCGATCTGCTCGAGGGCGCGAAGGCTCTGCAGGGGGATCTGGGCAGGCCGGATCGATGGGCCGAGGCCAATTGTATGAGGTTTAACAAGGCCAAGGGCCGGGTCCTGCACTTGGGCCACAACAACCCCAGGCAACGCTCCAGGCTTGGGGAAGAGTGGCTGGAAAGCTGCCCGGCGGAGAAGGCCCTGGGGGTGCTGGCTGACAGCCGGCCGGACACGAGCCAGCAGCGTGCCCAGGTGGCCAAGGAGGCCAACGGCATCTGGGCTTGTATCAGCCATAGCGTGGCCAGCAGGAGCAGGGCAGGGATGGTGCCCCTGTGCTGGGCACTGGTGAGGCCGCACCTCGAATGCTGTGTTCAGGTTTGGGTCCCTCGGGACAAGAAGGACATGGAGGTGCTGGAGCGTGTCCAGAGAAGGGCAGCGGAGCTGGGGAAGGGTCTGGAGAACAAGTGTGGTGGGGAGCGGCTGAGGGAGCTGGGGGGGTTTGGTCTGGAGAGGAGGAGGCTGAGGGGAGACCTTATCGCTCTCTGCAACTGCCTGAAAGGAGGTTCTGGTGAGGTGGGGGTCGGTCTCTGCTCCCAAGTCACAGTGATGGGACGAGAGGAAATGGCCTCAGGCTCTGCCAGGGGAGGTTTAGGTTGGATATGAGGGAAAATGTCTTTACTGCAAGAGTGGTCAGGCACTGGAACAGGCTGCCCAGAGAGGTGGTGGAGTCACCGTCCCTGGAGAAGTTCAAACAACATGTAGCCGTGGCCCTTGGGGACATGGTTTAGGGGACGTGGGGGTGTTGGGTTGGCGGTTGGACTTGATGATCCCAGAGGTCTTTCCCAACCTTAATAATTCTATGATTCTATGATTTTGTTGACCCAGCACCCTGCTACGTGCACCAGCAGCAGCTTGGCTCGGGCACGTGCTGCCTCGATGGTGGGGAAACCAGCCCAGCCCATTATCGGGGGTGACCCCGCTCCCGCTCGGCTGATGGGGGCCCGTCTCCGAAGCCGCGTCCTCCCCTCGCCCTTCCCCACCCATCCCACCCCCCTCTTGCCTCCCCGAGTCCCCCCGTCCCGCTCCAACACAGACTCTGCTCCCACTGGCAGCTGGTTTATTGCATTGCGGGGCGGCCGCAGGCGCGGGGCGATGCTGCCCTAGGGCTGGCCTCGCTCCCGCTCCCCCTGGGCCTCCAGCCAGCGCCGGAGGGCAAATCTGGTGCCGGCACTGACGCCTTCCACGTCCTCCCCTTCGGCCGGAGCCGCGTTCAGGAGGGTCGCCGTCGGGAGCTGGGCGCTGCTGGAGGAGCCGTGGCTCAGCTCCGTGATGCTGAGAGAGGGAAGGTGGTTGGGGACAGAGCCCTGGGGGGCTCCGCACCCCCTTTCTTACGGCTGCTCCGGCCGCGTCCTCACCCCACGGTGGCCGGCAGGGCGCTGGGGACATTCCCCAAACTCTCCCCTCCGTTTTCCATGGCTGCGATGGCCTCCAGGACGGGGGGCTCCAGCCAGGCGTAGGCGCTCACCTCGCTCTCGCTGGGACGCATCCTGCCCTGAACCCCAACAATTCCTCAGGGGAGGAACTGTCACGCCGGGGGAGGAAAGGGGGGGGGCCAGCCCCCAGGCCTCGCTCACCTCCAGCCGCTCGTGGGGCTCGGCGGAGAGCAGCAGCAGGTAGGCGACGACGTGGTGGCGGCGCGGCAGCCCCTGGCTCAGCGCGGGCGGGTAGACGGACTGCAGGGACGGAGGGATGCGGGGTGCTTGGCGCCGGGGTGGGGGCGCTGAGCCCCCGCGAGCCGGGCAGGATCTCACCTCCCAGAGGCCGAGCATCCTCCAGGAGAAGGTTCCGGCTTCCAGGCGCAGCCCCGTCTCCTCCTCCAGCTCCCGCAGCCCCGTGGCCAGCAGCTACGGCCGAGGGGGGGGTCAGGGCGCTCCCAGGCTGGGTGCCCCCCACCCCGTCCCCGCGCCGCCCCCTCACCTCTTCGCCCGGCTCCACGTGCCCACCTGCGGGAGGGACGGCGGGTTAGGGGCACCCCAAAGTCACCAGCACCCCGTTTCCCCCCCCCCCCCCCCAGCCGGACTCACCGGGCGGCACCCAGGCGTTGGGGAAGATGCGGAGGGCGCTGGCGCGGCGGGTGAGCAGGATGCGGCCGGTGCTGGCCCGCAGCAGCACGGCCACCCCCGCGGCCACCCCCCGGTCCCGCAGCTCGGCGGGGAGGGCGAGCGGCGGTGACCCCAGGAGCTTGGCGGGGCAGGAGGGGGGGCGCTGCGGGGAGGGGGGGGCGTGAGGGGACGCAGCAGGGGGCGCCGGGGGGGGGGGACACCCAGGGGTCCCCGGCCCCCACCCACCTCGAGGAGGGCGAGGGTGGAGCCGGGGAAGGCCTCGTCCGAGAGGAGGAAGCGGCCGCGGTCCAGCCCGCAGCTCACCACGGCCGCATCCTCGGCCGCGGGGCAGAAGGCGCTAGTGACGCTCTACGGGGAGGGACAGGGAGGGCATCACCGGGGCCACTGAGATGGCCATCACCACGGCCACCGCCATGGCACTGTGACAGTCACCACGGCCGTCACCCTGGCAGCATGATGGCCACCACCACGGCACCGCGACGGTCACCATGGCCGTCACCGTGATGGCTGCTGCCATGGCACTGAGATGGCCACCACCACGGCCATCACCCTGGCACCGTGACAGTTACCATGGCTACCACCATGGCACTGTGATGGCCACCACCACGGCCATTGCCATGGCACCGTGACGGTCACCATGGCTGCCACCACGGCACTGTGATGGCCACCACCATGGCCACTGCCATGGCACCACAACAGTCACCACGGCCGTCACCGTGATGGCTGCTGCCATGGCACTGTGATGGCCACCACCATGGCCACCACCATGGCACTGTGACAGCCACCACGGCTGCCACCATGGCACTGTGATGGCCACTATCACGGCCATGGCACCGTGACAGTCACCACGGCTGCCACCACAGCACTGTGCTGGTCACCACGGCTGTCACCGTGATGGCCACCACCATGGCCACTGTGATGGCCACCACCATGGCACCATGACGGTCACTGCCAAGGTGCCGTGATGGCCACCACCATGGCCACCACCATGGCGCTGTGACAGTCACCACGGCCGCCACCCCGGCACTGTGATGGCTGCCACCATGGCCACTGTGCTGGCTGCTGCCATGGCACTGTGATGGCTACCACCACGGCCACCACCATGGCACTGTGACGGCCACCACGGCTGCCACCATGGCACTGTGATGGCCATTATCACGGCCATGGCACCGTGACAGTCACCACGGCTGCCCCCACGGCACCGTGATGGCCACCACCATGGGCACCACCATGGCACTGTGACAGTCACCACGGCCACCACCACGGCACTGTGATGGTCACCACGGCTGCCACCACAGCACTGTGCTGGTCACCACGGCCGTCACCATGATGGCCACCACCATGGCCACTGTGATGGCCACCACCATGGCACCATGATGGTCACTGCCAAGGTGCTGTGATGGCCACCACCATGGCACTGTGATGGCCACCACCACGGCCACCACCACGGCACCGTGACGGTCACCATGGCTGCCACCACGGCACTGTGATGGCCACCACCACGGCCATTGCCATGGCACCGTGACAGTCACCATGGCTGCCACCACGGCACCGTGATGGCCACCACCATGGCACTGTGACAGTCACCACGGCCGCCACCATGGCCACTGTGCTGGCTGCTGCCATGGCACTGTGATGGCCACCACCATGGCCACCACCATGGCACCGTGACGGTCACCACAGCTGCCACCACAGCACTGTGCTGGCCACCACCATGGCAGCATGACGGTCACTGCCAAGGTGCCGTGATGGCCACCACCATGGCTACTGCCATGGCGCTGCGACGGTCGCCATGGCCACCGTGATGGCCACCGCCATGGCGCTGCGATGGCCACCACCGTGGCACCACACGGTGAGGTCCCCCGGCCCCCTCCCCCCCGTCGTCCCGTTCCCCCCCCCCCCCCCCCCGGTACCTGCCCGAAGCGCGCGGGCCGGCCCGCCCCGCCCCGCCGCACGTGCACCAGCACCAGCGCGCGCCCCAGCCCCGCCATGGCGCTGCGGGGGGCGTGGCCCTCCCGCCGAGGGGGCGTGGCCCTCCCGCCGAGGGGGGCGTGGCCCTCCCGCCGAGGGGGGCGTGGCGAGCCGTCCAGCGCGCCCCCTGCCGGCGGCCGCCAGCCCCGCCCCGCCCCGCCCCGCCCCGCCCCCGGGACCCGGCGACACTCGGGCGGCATCAGCGGCTTCGCCTTTATTGTCCTCAGCAGCGCCGGGGCGGGGGGCGGCGTGTTCCGGCCCGGCGCCCTCAGGGCCTCTTCACCGTGCTCTCGAGGAAGGACTCCAGCACAAAGATGGTCTCGTCCACCTGGTTCTCGCTGGCGTCCAGCCTGGGGGACAGACGGACGGAGCGGGGGGATGCGCGGGGAGGCCGCTGGCACCCCCGGCTCGCGCCCGCGCCCGTCCCCGCTCACTTGTTGACGTTGCGTTTGAGGGTCTCCAGCTGCTGGCGCTCGGGGGCCGTGATCATCTCCTCGATCTCCTGCAGCTGCGCCTCCTCGGCGCCCGTGGCCTGCATGGACGCCAAGATGGCTTCCACCCGCTGCGACTTCTCCAGCAGCCTCCTGGGGGGGTGACGGACGACAAAATAGGGGCTTCGGGCCCCCCCCCCCCAAAGCTCCCTCCCCTCCCTCGGGACGCCCGAGCCCCAGCCTCACTTGTTCTCCTTGGTCTCGTACTGACGCCGTTCGATCAGGTTGGCCACGCTCTGGGCAGAGGAAAGAGAAACGGGGCAGGGTGAGGCCCCCACGCGCCAGGGGAGAACAACCACGTGGGGAGAACAACCACGCGTGATGGTGGTGGAGGAGAAGGAGAACAACCACGCGTGATGGTGGTGGAGGAGAAGGAGAACAACCACGCGTGGTGGTGGTGGAGGAGAAGGAGAACAACCACGCGTGGTGGTGGTGGAGGAGGAGGAGAACAACCACACGTGGTGGTGGTGGAGGAGAAGGAGAACAACCACGCGTGGTGGTGGTGGAGGAGAAGGAGAACAACCACGCGTGGTGGTGGTGGAGGAGAAGGAGAACAACCACGCGTGGTGGTGGTGGAGGAGGAGGAGAACAACCACGCGTGGTGGTGGTGGAGGAGAAGGAGAACAACCACGCGTGGTGGTGGTGGAGGAGGAGGAGAACAACCACGCGTGGTGGTGGTGGAGGAGAACAACCACGCGTGGTGGTGGAGGAGGAGGAGGAGAACAACCACGCGTGGTGGTGGTGGAGGAGGAGGAGGAGAACCACACGTGGTGGTCGTGGAGGAGGAGGAGAACAACCACGCGTGGTGGTCGTGGAGGAGGAGGAGAACAACCACGCGTGGTGGTCGTGGAGGAGGAGGAGAACAACCACATGTGGTGGTGGTGGAGGAGGAGAACAACCACGCATGGTGGAGGAGGAGAAGAACAACTACGCATGGTGTTGGCAGAGGAGAAGAACCACGTGTGGTGTGGCAAAGAGCCTCTGGGCTCCATCGCCTGGAGCAGGAGCACGCTTGGGGGGCCTGGATTTGCCCCCCTGCTTGGGAATATTGGCGTGGATGGAGGCCACGTGGGGACCCGCCCGGGATCAGGCTGGCGCCAGCGGCTCTCGGGGAGAGGCGGCCCGAGCAGAGCCACCGGCGGGTCTCCGGGAGCATCCGCGGCGCTGCCTGGGATGTACCTTGTAGCACCTGTGCAGCAGCATCCGCGCGGAGGACAGGACGTTCACGGTGTAGAGGTAGAAGGTGCGGGACGGCGCGTGGTCTGGAGTCTTGGGAATCTCCTACCGGTGGGCGAGAGAAGGGGGCAGGACTTCACCGTGCGGCACGGCCCCGGCCCAGGGTCAGCTACACGGGGCTGGAGACCGAGCTGGGACTCCGCCGGCGTTCCCTGCAGGGCGCAGCGTCCCTCGCTCACGGGAGCGATGCTCGGAAACGCTCGTCGCCTGCAGAGTCGTTTTGTGAGGAGCAGGAGAGCGACGTTCGCTCTTGCTCGGGGAAGTCCTTGAGACCTCGGAGGCCTCTACACCCACCGCTCCCAGCCCTCGCTCTTCGTCCCCACGCCCCTTGCGTTGCCTCTGGTGACGGCCTGGCCACGCTCACCTGCAGGGACACGAAATTCTCCGACAGCATTTTGTAGAGCATGTCCTTGGCTTCCTTGGCCGGGATCATGGCGAAATCCTCCACTTGTTTCTGCTCCAAATGCTTCTTTCGCAGGAGCAAGCGGAATATCCTGGCACAGCGGGAACCAAATCTGAGCGGGAGAGGAAAAATAAATCAGTGGACGGAAGCGAGAAAGGGTCAAGACGTCTTCAAATCGCCGTTTTACCTCTCCTCCACGATGGACTCCAGCGTTGCCGTCGCCAGAGATGCCAGGGCCTTGTGAAGGTCTGGACAAGATCAAGGTCAAGGGACAACACCGGTGCTCGGGAATCGGTTCATGCGCCGGAAAACACCGGCTCAGGTAGTTCCCCCACAAAGGATACTGACAGTGTACATGCCCCCGCCGCTGTCCCCGGATTTACCCACGAACTCGAGCTACAGGAAAAGAAAGAGGAAGAAGTTCGGTACATCCCAAAGTAATAAAAATCCTGATTTTCTTAAAATCTTGCTTGTAAAAAGTAATACATAGATTTTATGAAAAAAAATATATCTCTGCTCTTAACAGCCTAAGAACATCACCCATATTTTTTTAACGCTTTCAGTATCTTCTAAATATCAGTAGCAAACTGGTTTTCCCTCAGCCCAAGACCTCCCCAGCGCGTGGCTAAAGGGAGGCAGCGAGCAGCACGGACTCGGGGCGCGGGGGGCTCGGCGAGGAGCCGCCGGCGAGCGGCCTTTCACTTCTTTACACGACTGAGTTCTCGCATTCGTGATAATCACGTGTTTTTTACCGGGTCGTCCGCTAACAGGGTGAGATACTGGTCCAAAACTTGCTTCACAATGTTGTATCCGGCTGGAAGAGATCTGAATATCTACGGGAGGAAAACCAGGCGGAATATAAGTGGGGGTAAAACAGAATAAGCAGCTTGCCTAAATCTGCAGCCGCTTTACAGACTTTTCCTGCCCGATCCGAAGCTGGTGCCAGAGCCGTGCCAACGGAGAAAGGCCTCGGCTACACCCTGACTCCTCAGGGGCAGGAACCGACCTCGTTGGAAGAGAGCGGCTGGGTGTACGGCGCGCTGGAGGACGTGGTGACTTCACTCATCCGCAGCATCGTCCGCACTATTTCGCTGCTGGTCTGGTTTTGGGGGAAGGAAACAGCCCTTAGTGTGGGAGAACCTCAGTCCCGAGCTCTTCCCGCAGCAGCAACCGAACGTGGGCCACCTCTGCCCACCCCGGAGCAGGGTTTAAATCCTCCCCACCACGACCACAAAACCATCAAGCTCCCCCCGAGACATGGAGAGCGACTGCAGGAGGGTTCCGAGCACCTCCACGAACCTGATCCATGCGGTTGGCCACGGCACTGACGATCCCCTGGTCTCGAAAATGCTGGTGGAACCGGTCGATGTTGACTTGCCAGTAAATGCCATCGTCAGGCGGAGGCTGTGGGGGAACAATGAGAGGGAGAGGAGCCCCAGAACCGAGGGAGAGGAGCCCAGAACCGAGGGAGAGGAGCCCCAGAACCGAGGGAGAGGAGCCCCAGAACCGCTCGTTTGGTTTCCCCAGGAGCATGTGCTTGGGAAGACGCTGGATCCCTCGAGCCCGTAAGCTCAGAGGAGGAGGAAGGAGCTCAGCCCTTGGCAGGACGGGGACAGAGGTGCATCCCCAGCAAAGGTTACATGCAGGAGACAGGCAGCATCCTGCCCAACAGGCAGTTGCCTCCACTTTTCCCATCTGCTGCAGACTCGGCTCTGCTTTACAGCCCCGCAGAGCCGAGGGCGACGTTCCTTCAGCGTCCCCAGTACCTCTGAGCTTTCTCCATCTTGCTTCTGCTTTTTAGCCTTGTGTTCGCCGTTCTCTTCCTCATCACATGATCGTCTCCGCTTCCCTTTCCCTGTCAAAGAAGACAGCGTTTGCTTTTCCACACGCTATTGTCACGGTCTCAGGTGAACGGCCTGTGGCCGAGCACTCCCCAAACACCCCACTGACCATCTGGGCGCACCCAGGGTTACCCCGAGGGGCTCCTCACCTACGAGGTTCAGCCTGGGCACCACGTACATGTCCTTCTCGTTGATCACCAACGTGGGCGCGGGGGGAGGCAGCGCATCGGGGCTCTCGGGGGTTTCGGGGACCAACGGGCACCTCTGCACAAAATGCGTGTCCGCCAGGCGCACGAATGTGTTGGAGACGTCAGCATAATCCATGGTCTTCCCGTCTAGGCCAGAGGACAGAGACGGCGGCATCAAGCTCTGCCAGCCCCGGGTTGTTCCTGCGGCTCCAGAGGACAAGGTGATGCTGTGGTCCCCAGAAAACCGCTACGAACAGGCTGCTCGGAGGCCGTTTTGGGGGGGGCCAGCATTTCTAACCCCTCTGGCAGCAAGACCGCTTTGGGTGGCTCCTTCTCCAAGTCCGTGGCCAGCTTTCCGCTGTCACGCGGCCCACAGAGCCTCTGGTACCACATCCACCAAGCAAAACCGGCCTCTGGCAGCCGCTGCGCCTCCTCCCGCTCCCAGATCCCTTTTTTAAGAAGAGGAGATTCCCACCTTCCATCGTTTCAGTCAGCCTGTCCGCCACCTTCCTCACCACCGCGCTCATCGTCATCTTGCCGTTGAGGAGCAGTTCCTCCACGATGAGCTCCCCCGTGTCGCTGTAGAGGGTCTTGGCGGTGTAGATGTAACGTGGGTAGCGGAGGATCCTCAGGACCCGCTTACATTGGGCCTCGTACTCCACAAAACCTCGCTTCTGCAGCTGGTATGTCACCAGGTTGTGTTGGATGAGGACGCAAAGGGCTTTCTTAACCTGCCCGAGGCAGAGCGGGGCTCGGTTAGCTCTCGAGGGGCTCACCCCACTTCGCGGCAGTCGCAGAGCATCTCCTCCATGCACAGCCACCATTTTCCCCCCACTGTCACCCTCCCCGGTGCCGAGCTGCCGGTGTTTATGTCACCATCTTGTCCCCTGCGCATCATCCCCATCCCTCTGGACTCAATTCCCCGCCTTTGCTCCCTACGGAGAAGTCAGTTACACTCTCCCCCTTCACCGACTACTTCTTAAGCAAGATAATGAACCATCTCTCCCGCTTAAGAAAACCCACCTGATTTTTGGCTTTCTATAAGTGTCAAAGTGCTCGTTTGTCCTCCTCAAGGTTTTTCTACCCGTTTTTTCTTCAGGAGCAGCAGCGGTGGTGACCGACACCTTGGGCTGACACCAGCGCGGCTCAGGCTGCGTTATCTAATGCCTCCGATCGCGCCCAGGCTAAAGCTGACAAGGGTGCGTTTGAGACGTACCTGATCCAGCAGCAGCCCCGTGTCACTGACTATCATCCGCAGCGGCTGGGTGCCCGTCCTGATGAGATACGTCCCTATCTTCTCCACAATCTCCCCAAAATGTTCTTGCAGCAGGAGGGAACACAGCTTTATTTCTGCCTGAGTCATCTCGATGGCAGATTAAAATGCCCGGCAGTGCTGGGGAAGAGTGCCGGTGTTCTTAGGGCTGTTTTGGGGGGACGGGCGCCTGGAGAAACCCCTTTGTGCGATGGCCCAGAGCGGGCGCGTGGTGGGAGAGCAAGTCTTGAGTGAAACCGGCCCCAGGCGCTGTAGTGGGGTGAGGTCATAGAATCATAGAATTATTAAGGTTGGAAAAGACCTCTAGGATCATCAAGTCCAACCGCCAACCCAACACCCCCAGGTCTCCTAAACCATGTCCCCAAGCACCACGGCTACATGTTGTTTGAACTCCCCCAGGGATGGTGACTCCACCACCTCTCTGGGCAGCCTGTTCCAGTGCCTGGCCGCTCTTTCAGGAAAGAAATTGTCCCTAATATCCAATCTAAACCTCCCCTGGCGCAGCTTGAGGCCATTTCCTCTCATCCTATCACTGTGACTTGGGAGAAGATGGAGATGGAAGACGGAGAGAGGACGGATGCTCTGGCACATGGCTGGTCCCTGTGTCCCCTCCTGGGGGATGGTGGCTTTGTCAGAGGTGTCCCTGTGTCCCCCTCCCGGGGGATGGCCCCCCACGGAGGCCTGGGGCCCTGTCAGAGGGGTCAGGGTCCCTGTGTCCCCTCCCGGGGGATGGCAGCCCTGCCTGAGGGGGTCTGGGTCCATGGGTCCCCCCTACGCAAGAGGCAGCCATGACAGAGGGGATGGGGTCCCTGTGTCCCCTTCTGGGGCAATGGCCCCCCACAGAGGGCTGGGATCCTGTTAGAGGGGTCGGGGTCCCTGTGTCCCCCTCCCGGGGGATGGCAGCCCTGTCACAGGCCTCCCTGTGTCCCCTCCCGGGGGACAGCAGCCCCGCCTGAGGGGGCCTGGGTCCATGGGTGCCCCCCACCCAAGAGGTAGCCATGTCAGAGGGGTCGGGGCCCCTGTGTCCCTCTCCCAGGGGGACAGCAGCCATGCCAGAGGTGTCCCCGTGTCCCCCCGAGGGACGACAGCCCCGCTGGAGGGAACCCGCCAGGCCCTCACTCACCCAGGCCCGGCCTAGGCCCATGCGGCCACCATGGCAACCGGCACTTCCGGCTCCCGCCCGCTACTTCCGGCCGCCCTCGGTACGGCCGCGCCGCCCTGGAGGACCGGGCCAGGCGATGCTCTGCCCGTGCCGTCTCGTCGGGCCGCGGTGACGCTCTACCCACGCCAACTCGTTGTTCGGCTCGGAGCAGACGAGCGTAACCGGAAGTTTGAGGCTAGCGGGTCGTTCCGGCGACGCTCTACCCGGCGGAGCGTGGCCTCGCTGCGTCGGCGGAGGACTGACGGCAGGGAGCCGGCGGAGGCGGGGAGAGAGAAGATGGCGGAGGCCTCGGCGGCGGCCGCCGTGTCCCAGCACCGCTTCTTCTGCCACAGCTGCAAGGGGGAGGTCAGCCCCAAGCTGCCGGTAAGCGCCGGGGGTCGGGGCTGTGGTGGTGGGGGGGCTCTGGGCGGGGAGGCCGAGGCTGAGGCCTCTCAGTGCCGCTGCCCCCCCACCCTCCCACCCCCCGGCGGGGCCGCCCCGGGGCTGAGGGGCTCCGACCCGGCATCCCCCCACAGAGCTCCCGGGGGGGGGCACCCTGCCGGCTGCAGCCTGGGGGGGGGGTGTGGGGGGTGTGGGTGTGTGACCCCCCCATCCCCTCTCCAAACCCCCTGAGAAAGGGCATCCCCCCGCCATCCCCTCCTCAAACCCCCTGAGGAAGGGCATCCCCCCGCCATCCCCTCCTCAAACCCCCTGGGGAAGGGCATCCCCCCGCCATCCCCTCCTCAAACCCCCTGGGGAAGGGCATCCCCCCGCCATCCCCTCCTCAAACCCCCTGGGGAAGGGCATCCCCCCGCCCCCCATCCCCTCCTCAAACCCCCTGGGGAAGGGCAGCCCCCCTCCCCATCCCCTCCTCAAACCCCCTGGGGAAGGGCAGCCCCCCCTCCCCATCCCCTCCTCAAACCCCCTGGGGAAGGGCAGCCCCCCCTCCCCATCCCCTCCTCAAACGCCCTGGGGAAGGGCAGCCCCCCCTCCCCATCCCCTCCTCAAACGCCCTGGGGAAGGGCAGGCCCCCCTCCCCATCCCCTCCTCAAACGCCCTGGGGAAGGGCAGCCCCCCCTCCCCATCCCCTCCTCAAACGCCCTGGGGAAGGGCAGGCCCCCCCCCCATCCCCTCCTCAAACGCCCTGGGGAAGGGCAGCCCCCCCCCCCCCATCCCCTCCTCAAACGCCCTGGGGAAGGGCAGCCCCCTCCATCCCATCCCCAAACCTTCCTGAGAAAGGGCTGCCCCCCATCCCCTCCCTCCTGTGGGGAAGGGGTGCCCCCTGAAACAGGGCTGCCCCACAAAGCCTCGGAGGCTGGTGTGATACCCCCAAATTTTACACAACCCTGCAGGGAAGGGGTGACCCCAAAAATCCCATGGGGAAGGGGTGGTTCTCCAGAAACCCAGTGGCTAAGGGTGACCCCCCCCCAAACCTCATCCCACATCCCGTAGGAAGGGGTGAGCTCTCAAATCCTGCTGAACCTTGTGGGGGCATGGTGCCCCCCAAACCCTGCTGACTGCAGAAAGCGGTGACCCCCAGAAGCCTTGAGGACAGGGTGACCCTCACCCCGACATCTGTAGGGCTGTAGGAGGGGATGAGCCCTCTCATCCTTTTGGGAAGCGCTGATGTCCCTGCAGAGGACTGCAGAGAGCACCTGGGGGGCTGTTTGTGGCCCCCTCCCAGGGGTGACCCCCCAGCTCTCACCCCCTAACTGAGCCTATAAGGGGTTCTTTGTCGCTGCTCTCCCTCCCAGGGAGGAGGAGGAGGGAGCTCGAGTCCCAGCCCGTTGGGACTGAGTCCCCCGTGTCTGGGAAGCCCAACACCCCAACCCCAGAGGGGTGAGCACAGAGGTGACAAATCCCTCAGAGAGGCAGCTTGGAGAGGGTCTGGGCTCGATATCCCCCCCATTTTGGGGGGTGGAAGGTTTGGCCTGTGATTGCTGAGGCTGGAGGATGCTTGGGGAGAAGGGGCAGGACCGAGTTGATGCTCCTGTTCCCTGTGGCAGTGGGTATAATCCCAGTGCCCAGCCTGGGAAGGTGTAAGGGCAGGACTGGGGGGATGCAGGCAGGGCTGGCGTGTGGGGCAGCAGCAGCAGGAGGAGGAGGAGAGCTGGGCAGCCACCTTCATCCGGCTGCCTGCGTCCTTCCACGGGCTGCATCTACATCCAAGTCCAATTCACGAGCTGTCCTTGCTCTGCTGCTGGTGGTAGACCATATCTCCTGTCAGCTGCGGGCACCCCGGGCTCTGCAGGCAGGGAGTTATCAGCTGCATTAACCCAAAAATGTTCATTTCGGAGCTGCGAGTTGTGAGTTTTCTCTGCTCCTTTAGTGTCTGAGGCTGTTGGAGCCCTCCTTGTCCTTCTCCGTTGCCCAGACGGAGCGAGGCCGCGCACAGACCCCCTCGGGCGCCGAGACCCCTTCCCTGTTTTCTGTAAAATCCAGGCAGACAGAGCGACGTGGCCGCTGGGCAGCAAGAGAGGGGCACGCAGGCTCTGGCAGCGCTTGCAGCCCGGGTGAGGGGCCCTGGCACGGCTTCCAGCAGGGGCTTCTGCAGGCATAAGCAGCCCCCCGAGCTTTATCATCATCTAAAAGGATGGAAGTCGGCTATCTGCATCCAAATCCATCCCAACTCCTCTTCTCTGGAGCCGGTAGCTTCACCTTTGGGTGCTTCTCTTCCCTCCTGTCTCCCAAATTTTGCTCTGCTCTCTTTTTACACCCCTTCTGTCTGTCGCTGACTTCAGCACTTTACCCTCCAGCGTTTCAAAATCTACTTTGTTAAAAGAATGACTGTCCAAAACGTGCTCAAACCCCATCCATCCCCAAGACTCGGGCTTTCCTGGTGCCTCAGTAATCTTTCTTCCTTGACCTGGGAGTAAAACTCCAGGCCTGCTCCACAAAACACCTTTACATCAAACCTCCGCTGGCTTTCCCTTTGCTCGGATCTCGCGTGCCGCGAGCGATTTCCTTCGCTTCTAAATCAGGAGCCCAGGCGGACCGAAGTCCCTTCTGCTTTGCGTGGGCATTAAAGAGGTCGCTGCATCCTCCGCCTGGAGGATGGCTTGCCCAGCTCTCCCGGCGTGTCTTGCTCCAGTTTCTATTTCAAGAGCACCCAGAAACCCAGCTCAGGGTCAAGGCCTTGGTGGAGGCTGTTGTTTTGCCTCTCCCGCTGGGCTCCGCTCTCATTCCCCTCCAGAGGAGGCTGGATTTCAGTAGGGATAAGCGTCGTAGAGCTTTTGGTGGGTCTAGAAATGCAGGTTGTTACAGTGTGGGTATTAAAACGTCTATTTGGAGCTTGTGCCTGCCACAGTAATGAATATTTTTGCTCTTTTGAGATCTCTGGTCGTCTTCTGGCCTGCTCCTGGGGTGGGGACGGGGACGGACAGGTTCCTGTGACCTGCTGGGGACCGTCAGTCGTTCCCAAACCTGTTCCTTCACGTCATCCCTTTGAAGGAAAACGTAGCCAGAACTCCCTTACGCCCTTCCCTGGCCGGTTGGCTCGACTCGGAGAGGCTTTTGCAATCTTTACTCGCCGCCCAGACGCGTTTTGAGGAGCGCGGCCTGCCCAGCCGCTGCACTGGGCCGGTGCCGTCCCCGTGACTCAGGGACGGTTGGTGTAGGGGTGACACCCGGACCCCTGGCCTGGGGAGGACGTGGCCGTGGGGCTGCTCTGCCCACGCTTGCAGCGGGGTGACCCTGGGAGCTGCTCTCGCTGCTCCCCTCTGGTCGCCCCTCGGAGGGTCCCCTCGGCCCTCCGGGCTACCTGGCCATCACCCTGCCTCGCAGCGGGGAGCGCCGGCTGCGTGCACCCCAATCTGACCCAGCGCTGATTTCTTTCGGGGCAGTACTCTCGCTCCGTGCCTCAGTTTACCTCCCACAGGGAAATTACTGGCTCCGTGGGGCAGGATCTGCAAAACCAAAAGTGATAATCTGGGAAAAGCTGGACCTGTTTGCCAGGACCAGGACGCGGTCCCACGCCTCCCACCTCTTTTTCTCTCACCCAGACAAGTAACTTCTCTCCCTGTCTCTGCAAAAACAAAACAAACGCTGAGCACGCTGGTTGTTTTTTTTTTAACTGCTTTCACCAGGATAATGGCAACCTAAAACTAAAACCCCGGCTGCAGATTGTTTGTCCGTCGGGGAGGTTGTTCTTTGTACTGACCCCCCGAGCAGGAGGATCTGCTGCTCGTCAGGCAAGCTTTCGAGGCGCGGGGCCGCTGCCTCCTTCCAAAGCGAGCGCGTGACCCCCGTGTGTTTGTTGCCGGGACCTGGCGAGGGCTCCCAGCACATCGGTTTTAGATGCGGAGGTTGTCCTCGGTGAAGCTGCTGTGTCTTCTCGCTTCGGCAGTAAGCTGGAACCTCCCAGAGAACGGGCAGAGGTGGCATAGGCATCACTCCTTGCCCGCACACCCCAAAACGTGGGTGCCCCGAGTAGGGCAGCACCTCGACGGGTCACCTCCGGCCCTTTCGGAGCCTGGGGTGTTAATGGGAGGTTGGGGCTTTGGGGGGGCTCCGCTGGGGCTTGGGGGGGCTCCGTTGGGTAGATCGCTGCCCGAGCAGCCGGATTGCAGTGCTGGTTTGATGCTGAGAAGCCGGCTGATGTTTAATGATATCCCCTGCCGGCTATTTCAATTTGCTGTGGGCGCTTGTCCTGACGGGGCTGCAGCCCTGTGGATCTGGTTTTATTTTAAAGCGGGGAGGAAAAACCCGAGAGAGAGAGATCGTGTGGCTGGATGAGAGGCAAAGCTGAGCAGGGATTTCAGCTCTCCCACAGTGCCGGCTGCTGCTGTGTGTGCTCATTTCGGCCCCATGCCACCCTCCCCAGAGGTGGTGGGAGGAAGCTGGAGCGATTTCCCCGCTCGTCCCCACTGTGGCCGGCTGTTTTCATCCGTGCTAGGCTCCTCTCCCCGCCAAAATGGCCTGACCCCCTTCTCCTTTGCCGGTGTGAAGCCGGGCGGTCTCGGCTGGGAGCGAGCCAGGAGGGGAGCTGTTCTCCCTCCACATTTCCTTACCCTTGAAGAGCTCTGGATGAATGCCGAGGACGACAGAGCGTCCACCCGGTGCCACGCGTGGCTAAAAGCTGCCGCCCGGGGGTCCGGCATTCCGGAGTTTCCCTTGCGCTCGGCACGGCGCAGCTTAGAGAAATGCTTGAATCGGCTGATGAACCGCGCGGCGATGCTGAAACGGAGTCAAGGTTAGGATACGATAGTCCCCGTCTGTAACACCGGTGACAACGCGATTGACGTTTATAACAAAGGTGCGTCTGCGTCTCACCGCGGGCCCTGTCCTCGCGCCGGGGGGAGGAGAAGCAGCAGGTTCTGAGGTCAGGTCTTGGGGCGGAGGAGACGGCACGTGGCTTTGCACGGGAGCGAGCAGGTAAGGGGATGTTGTCCCGGAGCGGGTTTTTTTGCATAAAATTAGCTGTCTCGGGTCATTTGAGCCCTGGATCTTCTTTCCGAGAGGGACTAGGGAGGGGATTAGGGACAAGGTGGTGGAAAATGCTGGGTTACTGAGCAGTCTTTCTTCTAGAGCTCCCCGTGCTGAAGCATCTCCAGAGCTGGAGACCGTACCTGTGCTGTTGGGTTTAAGAATCACAGTCCTCCAAGAATTCTTTTTACCCATGTCAATGTAAACCGTATAGTTTATTTAATGCACGGAACGGCTGCCCCTGGGTGAAGCTGGTTTGGACAGTGCAGAGTGATGTTGCCCAGTACTTCAGGAGTAAATATTGCTGCAGCTGTGGGGATTACAGGAGGGATATTTAATTCGGCAAAGGCAAATGAGTCAACCCAAGCCTGGGGTGGTGGAGCTGAGTTATCCTGCCTGGCAAGGAGAGGGAAAGGTAGTTAAGTTACGCCCAGGGTTAGAGCTGTGGGATGGGCTCATGGCCATCGAGGGCAGGGCAAGCGACCGAAGTAGAAGCGTGCGCAGCTGCTGGATGGAGCAAGAGTCAGGGAAAACTCAGCTCGCCTTATTCTCTCTCTGGAGTCTCGCCGATCAGGGACCTTGCTTTGACGTCTCCTCTCCAAGTTGCCGGTGGCTGGAATAGCCAGGAGAACGTGCGAAGGCGATGGTTTGAGCCCTGCCTTGTGGGTGAGGGTGACAAACTAACACCGTTACCCTCGGCTGCGGTGGCTGGGAGCGGCTCGGGTTTGATGCCTGAGCTGGAAAGATGCTGACGGTGCTGAAAGCGCCGTGACGAAGGGCTGAGCCGGCAGGACGGGCCGGGCTGCGGAAGGGACGCGCCGTGCGGCGATGGCCTCGTCGGTACGGCACAGGGCGCTTGGCGTTCGGGTGCCGTATCGTCCCCTGAGCGGGATGTGGCGCCGACGGGGACGATGAACGGGGCAGAGGCGTGAACGGTGCCTTGCTTTGCCCGCTCAGCCCGAGAACCCAAACGGCGCTGCAGATGGGCCAAAGCAACCTGCACTGCACTTTTCCTGGTGCTTTGCAGTCTTTAAATTCAGTTTTCTCCTGGGACCTCAAAACTTAGACCGGTTCGCTGCCGCACACCTTTGCTTGCCTCTTAATTAGTTAGTTTTGCATCTTTCCCTGCGTTTTGCGGGTGAAGGGGTGCTGGGGGTCCACCTGGGTGTACGGAGCCACAAACCAGAGGCTGCAAAACCTTCTAGTCCATCCTTTCTGCCCCGACGTGGGATCAAGTCTAGCAACATTGCTCCTGACAGACGCGCTTAGGCTAGACATGTATGTGCCACCCAGTTCTGGCTGCTTAGGAAATCAGCTGGCTGCTTTCCCCTAGCAAGCGGGCGTCTCTTGTGAGCAGGGCGCAGCGGGCTCCCGTCGGGCAGAGCCGCAGGCAGCCAGGGCTCCTGGTGGGAGTTTCTTTTATTTTCTTTCTGGGAAAAACAGACCACCAGACTGGAGGGGAGTTGGAGCGATAGGATGCTGTTGTTCCTCCCTCAAAGGTCTCTCTTTACGCTGTGGCTGGATCCCGCTTGGGGCATGAGGTCCTCGTGCTCACCGAAATGGTCACGGTGGCAGTTCTCGGGACGCGGTGCACCCGTCAGACTCTTTCCGTGCAGGCAGGAGGCGCCAGCAGGGACCGGGGCTGTCCGATGCATCCCTAAACCTCTCGCGGAAAGCGGGGAGGTAAGACGAAGGGCTCGTGCCGCCCCGTGTGTGCGATGGCTCTGCAGCATCCCGCCCACCTCCCGTCGTCTGTTCTGGTTCCCCCTCTCCCTCCCCGCTTGTTGCTATTTATCCCAAATGCCATTTTTATCTCTCTTCATGCTCTGACTGTACATTCGAGCTTCTGGGCAAGATGCTGGTAATTTCCATACAGCTTATAACATAAAAAGAAACATTCAAGAGCTTCCAGAAACACATTGGGCCTGCAGCGTCCCCGATGGCACGGCCTGCTGCTAAGTTTAGGAAAACAAAAAGTCTTTCTAACGTGGTCGTTTTAACAGGGAAAATGCTGGAAGTGAATTAAGTGAAGGATTTTTAGGCGGCGCAGAGCGTCCTCCGGTTCGGTAGCGCTCTGAAGCCTGGTGGTGTAGTATGGAATGAGGTGGTATGGTACGGAATGAGGTTTATGACCCTGGTATTTTAGTGCCCACCTTTTGGTTCAGTACGTATTCATTACTTTTATGCCAGGCATTCACCGCTCCTCGCTTCTAATTTGCAGCTCAGACCCCGCGTCGTTGGAGACGGACACCTGAGAGTAGTAAGCGTTTCGCAGAGCCTTTCCCCCAAAAAAAGAGCTCTTTTTCTTTTGTTGTTTTTTTTTTTTTTTTTCCCCCCTTGTATGGTAATTTTTTGTTGAGAGGTGGGTCTGTGCTGTACCCCTCCCCATCTCCGGGGGGGCATTTAGCCCCACAGCTTGCTCCCACGCAGAACCGAGCAACGCGCATTCCTCTTCCAAACACCCGCGTCTGTTCTCGGATGCAAAGCCAAAAGCCCCAGACACGTTCGGTGGTTTTTTTTTTTCCCCCGCTTTCTAAAAGCTCATCACCCATCAGTTCCCATTATACTCAAGGCTGGAGCTCTTTTGAAAATACACCACATGTTCGGCTGCCTAAATGGGCCTTTGTGAAAACCTGTGCTCGGCCTCTCCCGTCGCCGGCTGGGGCGTTGCGTCGCGCACGTGTTGGGAGCGAAGCTGCTGCGGGCAGCCCCCCGCCGCACTCTTCTCCGTCTCTGAAGCCGCTCCAGCTGGCAAGCCGGCAAGTGAAGTGTCGTGGCGTAAGCACAGCACCTGGCAAATATTGCCAGCTAATGCTTTGCTTCGGGGGAAAAGAGCAAAATGAGATTAACTGTGGTGTCTAGAGGGCTTTTGTGCCATTCCTAGGGAAATGCAGATTCAGTGGGAAAACGGTGCGGAGCTGTACGGTGACAGGGGACGAGACGAAGCTTCTGTTTCCTGAAAGCGAAAAAAGACATGGATGAATTTGGAGCTGCCTCCGCCGAGGCGTTGTGTTACAGGGCTGGGAGATGTCTCACCTGCGCCCCGGCTCTGGGAACGCTGCGCCGGGAATTCGACGGGTCCTCGAGCTCGGCGGCGTGTTGGGAGTTCAAAGGAAGGAGCTGGAGCAACTGGTGTGCCGCTGGCTTGGGTGTCTTATCTGTCCCCTTCCTGGTCAGGCTCCGGGACTAGGTAGCAGGATTTGACGCCAAGGGCTCGAGGCTGTGGCTCACGGGACGCCGGCGGGTTTTTTTTTTTTCTTGTGGTTTGGGAAGCGTGAGGAAAGATAGCAAGACTCTTATCAGGAGGCTTTATTTTTGGACAGAGACCCCACACATCGTGGGTTTGAAAATCACTGCCCAGAGCGTGGGGTTTTGGGAGTGCTCTGTCTCCTGCCACCCTGCAGCGGGGCAAGCTGTGGCGGGGAAATCTGGGGGTGCTTTTTGGTTTTGGCGACGTTCTCCCCTAGCGTGAAGCAGATCCACAGCTCCGGGACAAAACGAGGCCTCTCGCAATGAAAACAGAGAAACTTTTCTCCTCTAAAGAGATCTTCCCGCTGCTCCTAAAAGCTCCAGCTGCCTCCACGGTTCCCTGCGAGCAGCTCTTCCGCTCCCCGGTGCCGAAGCCAGGACCGCCGCGCGGTCGTGCAGCTGGCTGTGCCCGTATCTCGGGTGGAGGATGGCGAGGACGCCCTCCTTTCGTTTCTCCTGGTGGATAACTAGCTGGCAAACGAGCGTCGCTGCGCCGATGGAGTCGTGAGGACGGAGCCCTTCCCTTTCCCCGCTGGTGCAAGCCCTGGCTGATATTCCCTGTGTCCGTGTGTGCCCCTGGGCAGCACCAGAGCAAGCCCATCCACCTCCATCCTGCTTTACTGGTGACCAGCGCCTTGCTACTGGTCCGGTAGCGCCTCAGCTGGCAGGGCAGGCTCGGAGGGAGCTGGCAGAGGGGAAGGTGCACATTTGAGCCTTTTGGATTGGGATTTTGGTGGCCTTGGGAAGAGCCGCGTTTTATCCAGGTGCCGTGCCAGGGAAAGCGGCCCCGGGGCTGCGCGTTCCCTTCTCGGCAGCCCGAATCGTTCGCTCGGTAAAGGAACGGCGCGCTGGGCGGGAGGGCGGAGCGGCAGGCAGAGGTGGTATCGGTGAGGAATAGCTGGCGAGCCTGGCTTGTGTGTGGAGTCCCCGTTTATGAAAATGGGGGGAAAAAAAAAAAGAAATATTTATGCTCTCACTCTGGTAATTGCAGAGCATCTCTCCAAGTTCCCTGCGAGAGCTGTCTTCCCCGCGGTGCGAGCGGCAGTAAATCCAGCTCGCTGTCGGAGCTGCGTTGCCAGCAGCTTGTCGGCTCTCCGACACCGGTTTAATTGAAGTGATTTGCTTTCCGTCACCGGGGCTGGGAATGGGCCTTGTCCTCGTGCTTTGCAGCGGGCTCCTGAACGGCTCTTCTCTTAAATGTCGTTATCTGGACAGGCTTGAGGCTGTGGGTGTGTTGGGTTCTTTCATTTATTTTCCTTCGGTCCGCCACTAACCTTGTGTGATCTTGATAAGGGCGTTTTTCTGTTCCGCAGTTGTCAATTAGGGTCAGTAACATCTGCTGTAACCACTGGGTCTTGAAATCCTCTTAACAAAACCCAAACACTGGTCTTCCAGAGCGCCTTTACAGGGAGGTGGAGCTCAGGAATCGGCGGCAGACTCCTGGCGTGTAACCTCCTGAGCTCTGTCTTTTTCCTGAAATCGCAAGCTTGGTGGCTGAACCCAGTTTCCCCTGTCTTTACAGGAGTACACGTGCCCGAGATGTGAATCTGGCTTTATCGAAGAAGTCACAGATGATTCCAGGTAACGTACACATCGACGGACCGCTTGTTTTACCACGCGCTTACGTTTCTTCTGGGTTCATAAGAAGCCTGGTGTAAAGCCTCTAAAAACCGTGGACGAGGAGGATAAAATAAGGAATGCAAAAGAAAAGCTTATTTATTAGCGTGAATTTGGACTTAATAGCGGATGAGGCTGAAAATGCAAGTGGCCATCGGTCTCATGCTAGAGCCGCGCGGAGGGCTTTGGGGAAGGCTTCCAAGAAGATGGGAGTTGTGAATTGAGGCTGCGCGAGGTCCCGTGAACAAAAGCGCTTGCAGGTTTTTGACGCCTGTTTCTTTGGTCTGTTAGAGCCAAAGGCATTGGTTTCTGTAGGAATCAAGCTTGAATCTCAGTGATTCCCAGTACCTTTCCTTTTCCCTCTGTTGGTCCCAGCTCGGTGTCCTGGCCACCTCTCCAGTCAGGCCAAGAGAGAAAGAAACACCTTTTCTCTCTAGGATTTGGTCGTTGGTCACCCAGCAGAACATGCCGCTTGCAGATTAGGGATCCAAAGTGATGCCTCTTCAGCATTTACTGTATTTGGTCTTGAGTAATTGCTGAGAAAACTGCTTTATTTGGGTTGGGGGCAGGTGAGATGAACGGGCAGCAGCAATCATGTGAACCTTTGCTGTCTGAGCCTTGCCACAGCAGGAATCTGGGGCTGGGTGTCAGCGGGGAGATGACTTAATGTCACACTACGTCCTCTTCTTACATATAGGTGTATACCCGGCGCTTCGGGCAAGACCGGAGGGCTCCTCTGGGGCACTTAGCACACGATCCTGTTTGCAGAATGACGATGCTCCATCTCAAATGCCTCCTCTTAGGAGGCTCTTCCAGAGCCCGGATAGTTAGAAACCAGGTTTCTTCCATGCTCAGGTTGTGCATGGTGTGCTGGCACATAAACAAGCCTTTTAATTTTGATAGTCCTTTTCTGTCCCTAGGAATTATTCTGTTGTGCTCACACAGGCAGGCTCTGTTTGCTCGTCCCTCCTCTCTCAGACCGCACAGAACCTGTCTTGCTCCCGTCTGTATTTAACCCCAGAAGGGAGCTGATTTCTGGAGGGGTGACCTGCTCTCACTTGCCTGTTTTTCTCCAGTTTTCTAGATGGCAGTGGCATAGACGACAGCCCGTCCACACAGTTTGCAGAGGTGAGTTTTGCTGTCTTGCTTTGGGTTATTTTTAGCCATGAAGAGGTTTTCAGTCCTGGCTCGGGGTGCAGTACGTGAAGGCATCTTCACTGACTGCCTTGCAAAAAGGACAGCTGATCTTCCTAAGAGTTTTCAGGAACTTGGCAAATTTTGAGGAGACTGTTGACATTGCCGGGGTTGGGACCTGCCAGAGCTTTGCTCACTGGGCAGGGCAGGAAGAGAAGGGTGTTAGAAAGACACCCCGGCCCTCGGTGCTGGCGGATGCTGGGACGTGTGTCGGTGATGCTCAGCCAGCCAGGGAGGGTGTTGCCCGACTGCCCTTTCCTCCCTGCTCGTTGCTGCCTCGAGTTTTACCAGAAATGCAACTGTCTAAAACGTCCAAACTTGAAACAAAATCCGTGTCTCGTAATTCAGCTGCGTGGACCTCGGAGCAGGGGGCGTTGGGCGGCGAGGGCTGGCAGCGTCTTTTCTTACCCCATTACCTAAAGTCTCAAACAGCCGGGCACGTGCTGACAGCCTGAGTCGAGCTCCGCAAATACGCACGCTGCGCTCGTGCTGTGGCCTCGCCTGAGTCACCCTGGGCTCGTGGCTGTGGTGGCAGCTCCTCTTCCAGACCCCGGGGAAGGAAGGGCGGCTTTAGGCTCTGATCGCAGGCTCCGTTCCGCGGGGCTCTCTTTCCCTTTAGGGGTTCAGCTGAGCTGTGTAAAACAGATGGAAATAAAATTTCTGTGCGTCTCCTCTGCCGGCAGACCTTGCCCAGAGACCAGGTTATTCGTTTGCTCGGTTACTGAGGAGTTTTAACTGTTCCTCGGTCCTGCCAGGAGAGCGCCCCGATGGCTTGAGTCATCCCTGGGTAGATTTGGGGGTCTGTGGTGTTGCTGAGCCCTCCTTGGCGCGCTGCAGCAAAGCCGCTCGGTTCAGTGCCAGAAACAGGGTCACCAAATAGCTGAAATTCCTCTACAGCTTTGTGTTTCGGATCTGGATCCCTCCTGTTTGCTTCCACGTATGGCTGATTTGCCTCTCCTCCCCTCCCCTCCTCTTCGGCTGGGTCCATTTGTCTCCTGAACAAAACCGTTGCCTTTATGTCGCTCCTCCGCAGCGCCGTACCCCAGAAATGCCCGTGTTCCGGCGAGATAAAGTGATCTCGTCTTATAGCCCACGTGTCGGTTTACAAAGAGCTTTGGGATGCCTCTGCGTGAAAGGTGCTGTGTAAATTTAAATGGCTTTTAGGATTAATAATAAATGAAAGTCTTCTCTCAGCGGTGTGGCTGCAGGCAGGCAGAGCTCTATCTTGATCATAACCAGCAGGAGAACAAGCAAAAACCCTCTCTGCGGGGTATTAATTCAGAGAACAGGTCATAAACTTGACTTCTCCCTTTCCTCCCAATACCAGATTGAAGCGGGCAATGTAAGAGACTTGTCAAGTGAGCTAATTTGGTGTGAAATGGAAATTAAGCTGCTCTGATCGTGTCATAATGCACGATGAGGGTCTAGTACGAATAAGAAAAGAACAGCCCTCGCGTTACGCTCTGTAGCGTTTAATTCCCGCAGTAAATCCGAGGGCGCTGCTCATTCGAATATCACTTTTGCAGCGCCGAGAGGGCCCGGGCGTCTCGAGCGCGAGCGGCAGCTTGCTCCCACGGGGTGCTCGGAGGGTTTATTGTCTAACTCTCTTTCTTCTGTTGGGTCCTACGAATGGGGTGGGTTGTGTTTTTTTTTTTCCTCATAAACCCACATCGTAACTCTCCAGTGCCCTCCTGAGCTCTTTTTAATCCGTGGGCGATCTGAATCGCAGAAGGAATGGAACCAAATGGGTTTTGCGGGTGAGGGTGGCCGAGGGGGCTGACGGCTCCGAGCTGTACCTCGGGGTGCGGATGCCTTGCTCCAGGTTCCTGGGTGTTTTCGTGCCCCACCCCGGTTTTGCTGCAGGCTGGCAGCCCGCAGCGGGGAGCGTAGCCAGGAGCTCTGCAGAGATCCATTGGTGACCCCCGGCAGCTCTTGATTTGTCCCCCTGCTCGCCCTTGGACAGGCTCCGGGCTGGCAATTTGACTCGGTCAAGGAGCGGGTGGGTTTTTGCACCGCTGGCAGCAGGTGGATCTGCCATAGAACCAGGAGATGGCTTTACTGGTGGGGATGGAGCGCACCAAACGTGCACGACCTTTCGTTATCTGCCATTTCATGCCGCTCTGTTCTGCCGCGTCGGGTCCGCCGAACCGGAGGACACAACCAGAGACACAAACCCTCCTTCCGGGGGCCGTGCTCCGGTTCTTTTGGCCACATCCATTTGCCGCCTGTGGCCGTGAGGACCCGGAGCGCTCAGCGAGCCCGTGGGTCGGGGCCTGGGTGTCCAGCGTTGTCTCTCCTCAAATCCCAGCCCTCGGGGAGAGAGAGGCCAACCCTCGCAGTGCCCTGGGGTGGCTTAACAAAATATTCCTTGTTGGGGTCCATACATAGCAGGAAAGAGCTGATGTGTTGGTCTTCCTGGGGGTGGTACATCTGATTAGTTTGGGCTATAATTAAGCGTTTTTGCCAGACTCTTTTTCTGGGAGCCATGGTAACCATATGAATTTGCACAATTGCTTCTGTCGAGGTGGACTTCCCTGCCTCCGTGTTGGCAGCGGAGTCACCGGGCTTAGTGACGGAGCCGTGTGTGGTTTGTGTCTCCCCTTTTCTCCCCCCAGCTTTGGGACCATTTGGACCACACAATGTTCTTTCCTGACTTCAGACCCTTCCTGAGTAGCAGCTCACTGGATCAAGACAGCAGGGACAACGAGAGGGGCCACCAAGCCCACGCTGACCTCTGGGGACCAAGCCGACCCCCACGATTGCCCATGACGAGGAGGTACAGATCCCGGGGCAGCTCACGCCCCGACAGGTCTCCTGCTATCGAAGGGTGAGTGCCTGAATTACGCCCTGGAAGTGTTTCCCTTCCCCATCAGTGGAAAAAATATGGGATCTTGGGGAGGAACCTGATGAAATGGGATCCTGGAACTCGCGGTAGGTGACCCTGGGACCCAGAAAACGCAGCTTTTCACATCGGATGCGCTACCCTTTGTCCCCCTGGGCACGAATCGAAGCTGCGTGGTGGGAAAGGTGGGTTTTGCCTGTAACGGTGCCAACCCTCACCACAGGGAAACGAGTCAGTGCTTGGGAAACTCAGTCATTTCCTCTCCCAGCCCTCCCACGCTCCGATGAGTTACTGTCCCTCGTTCTGTCGTGCCGCGCTTCTGTCTCGGGGCTTGCCCTTCTGCAGAGGGATTTACCTGGGCGTGAGTCTTGCAACAGAGTGGCTACGATGGGTCGGAGCAGGGGTTTGTGTTTTGCTCCCCATTCTTGCTAAACTGTTGCTGCTGCTGTGTGTTTGTTTGCTCAACATGTTCTTTTTTTTTTTTTTTCCTCCTCTTTAGAATAATACAGCAGATCTTTGCAGGGTTTTTTGCAAACTCAACGATTCCTGGCTCTCAACACCCTTTTTCCTGGTGAGTAGCGAGCGTGGCGTAGACCATGGCTCTGACCACAGCTGTCCACACCAGCAAACAGCAGTGGTCTGGTGCCCGGGAGCTCCATCTCCCCACTGTGGCTTCTCTGGGAGGATCGTGCAAACCTCGGGGCTGGTTTGGGGTGAGCGGAACGGCTTCCCTGACTCTCTGCTCCCGTTGCAGGAGTGGGATGCTGCACTCGAATCCTGGGGACTATGCGTGGGGACAGAGCGGCCTTGATGCTATTGTCACCCAGGTAAGACCCTCGTTTGTGCCCGGGTGGAGAAAGCCCCAGGCCGGCTGGCCTGGGCGTTGATCCGTGCCTATAAATTTTTGTGCTCCGCTCCGGTCAGTCCCACCGCTGGAGGCGAGCCCTGGGTTTCAGACGAGGATTGGGGACAGGCCATCAGTGTCTGGTTTGGGGGCTGCTTGTGCCCTGCGACTTCAGAGGGTCTAGGAGCAGGGGTCGGACCTTATTCCTGTGGAAATACAGTATCTTAATTCACCTCTTGGTCAACTCACATGTGGTGTAAGGCTTGCAGGTGCCTTGCAACGGGCTCAGCAGAGGCCTAAGATTAAAATCTCCAGCGTCAGCCCCGGATCTGTCACCAAAGTCAGCAATTTGCAGCAGTGAGCCATTTCCCCCTGTGGTTTGTGGAGGGATGAGCCGAATCCGCTCCTGTTCCCTGGAAGCATTGTCTGGCTCCTTTGAGGGCCGGGGGTGTCCAGCCTCCATCCACAAACAGTCTTTTCCAGGGTGTTGGCATTGCTGGGATGGGAAGAGCAGACGGATGCTGTACCGAGAGCTAATTTGGCTGCTGTTGTCGTGCTGACACCTCCCGAAAGCACCTGGCAAAGCCATCTGCTGCCATTCATAAGTAGCCCCCGGCTTCCCAGGCTGCATCACACGCCCGTCTCGCCCGCCTTACTCACCGCTTCCTAAAATGAGCCTGCAGCCCACATGGCCGCTCGGAGCCAGCGCCTTCCTCCTCCCACCCCACGCCCAGCAGAGCAGAGCAAGCCCCGGCAAGCGCAGCGCAGCGGGGTTGGTGTCGCAGTTCGGATGTGGGCTGGATACGCGGCTCCGCTCGGCTCTCCGCTGGGTCTGGAGCGGCAGCCCTGCCCATCCCGGGCTTCCGTGTCGTCTCAGGCATCTTAATGTGGCCTTCAAAGTTAAATGAGGCTCCTACAAAGGCTTCTCTGCGCTCTGCCTGACCATGCTTGAACCCGTTTGAGCTGATTGCCGGGTGAATCTAGGTCTTAACAGTATAAAATTCCCATGAGTCATGAAACTATAACACGGGGAAGGAGGTGCTGTCAGCACCAGCACCGCAGCTCGAGCTCAGCCTGCGTTAAACGCCAGAGACCCCACGCAGGAGATGCAGATCCCCGGGAGCGCAGGCTTTGGTACGGCTGCTCCTTGGTTTGCTGGCGGTACTCGACTAAAGCAGCTTCTCTTTACGGCCCTGGGAGGTCTCCTCTTTCCTCCGAACGCCCTGGTCAAGCCTCGGGAGAGGCAGAAGGTGCTCAGTCTCCCTTGTTTCTGCAGTAGGAGGTTCTTCCTCTTCTCAGGACGTCTCTACTGACTCCCTTTCGGTTCAAAATCCTCCAGGAGTAGCTTAGCACCCTCTCCCATCTCCGTGGCGATGTCTCCCTTCCCACCCAAGCCCTTCAGTCTCCCGACTGTTGATGCGAGAGAAAAATGCATGGAGGGCAACGACGTTAGGAGTGGGATTGTCAGGGTCGGAGGCACGAAAGTAAGGTTTGAACGCCAAAAATGTTGCTGCAGAGGAGGGAACGGTCACCGAATATCTAAGCTAGGATGAAACGGCCTGAGCTTGCTCCTAGGGCTGAGCCACAGGAATGTTCCTGGCGAGGGAGCCACGACACGGCCGGTCTGGGAAGCCGGCGACGTCTGTCACTTCAGGGGCTTTAGGAGCAGGTCAGAGACGTCGCTCAGGGACAGCCGACGCTGAGCGGCTCGTGCCTGGCTGTCTGGCTTTGGGACGCAGCGCTCTCCGCGCTCTGCGTTTGTATGACGATGTTCACGGCAAGGCCGCGTCTGTACTCCTGAGCACAGCGTGTTTTCTTCTCCGCAGCTCTTGGGGCAGCTGGAAAACACGGGACCACCCCCAGCCGACAAAGAGAAGATCTCATCTCTCCCGACAGTGACAGTAACTCAGGAACAAGTCGGTAGGTGAAATCAGTCGCCGGTGTCCGATGTCGCTCGTCTCCTGATGCCCTGAGCTCCCCCACTCCCTCTGCTGTGTCCTTGTGCTTCCCCGGCGGATGCGGGAGGGCAGGAGGCAGTGCTGCTCTGGACTCTGGCTGGAAACGCTCGTGTCTTCCAGCTCAGGAGATCCCAAGCTTTGCTGCTGCTGCCGCCTCTGGTGGTCGGTTCTCCCGGGGCTCTCGGATCTCCGCTACTCCAGGCCATCAGCAAAGGCCTCCTTCGTTCTGCAGGCTGTTTGCGCAGGCCCCGAGCGCTGCCTTTTTGCCCTACCAAACCCCTGATTGCTTTACCTTCTTCTAAAATCCTCTGTTTGTGCTGTTGTTTGTGGCCTCGTTAGAGCTGGGCTTGGCGCGTTGCTTGCTTCCCTTTCGCGTTGGCTCGCAGCAGGGCTGGTAGAGGAGGCTCCCAACGTATTCCTGCTGATCTGCTCCGCAAATGTCATGTGAAACTCGCAGGTTCTCGCAGCGCAGCTGGCAGCAGAGGCCTGTGGGTTTCTCGTAACGTTTATGGTTTTGCAATTAGTTCATCCCGGGGATTTTTTTTTTTTCCTCTGTGTTTGCAGAAGGCCGTCTCCGAAGGCTGCTCAAAGGATCCCTTTCCCTCCGAGCCACTCTTACTGGAAACTAAAATGCTCCATTAAGACAAACTGTTTGATTAGAAAAGCTGTTTCCACAACAGATATTTTTGTCTGGTGCTTTTTATATACCCACGTCTCCTCCTCTTGTCTGGGAGGCCAAGAAGCATCTGAATTTCCATGTTGTAATGCTCGGTCTCGCCTGTTTGAACTGACGGAGCTCGGGCCGCGCAGCCTGGCAGTCGGGAGAGGCTGGGAGCTCGGTCTCCCCGCTGCTCCTGCCCGGGACACCTGCCTTAGCGTTACGGGCTTGGTACGAGGGAAGAGGGACGGGGTTTTTGCCGTCTCTCGTGGCCGAGGGCGCGCGGCAGCCTGCCGGGCTCTTGCGGAGGAGGATGTGCGGCGGAAGCATCCCCCGCCAGCCTTGCAAAACCGCCCTCGTTCTGGGCGAGAAAGTTTTGGCAGGACTCGGCTAAAATACCCTTAGTTTGATTTGTTTCTTTCGTTGCCGGTCGTACGCGGAGAACGTAAGGAGTTTCTTTGATACCTGGCTGGTGAACGCTGCCGTCGCCAGTAGGTTGTACGCGAACGTACCCCGGCTTGTAAAGACCGGAGTTCGTGTTCCCGGAGAGCTAAAGCTGCCGGCTTCACCCTCCTTCCGCTGCGCGTCTCTTCCAGATACGGGTTTGGAGTGTCCTGTGTGCAAAGAGGACTACACAGTAGCGGAGCAGGTCCGGCAGTTACCGTGCAATCACTTCTTCCACAGCAACTGCATCGTGCCGTGGTTAGAGCTGGTAAGAGCCTCTGCCCGCGAGCGGCCGCGGCTCTCCGGGCTCCGAGAGATGCCCCATCTCGGAGCCCAGCCCGGCACGTCTGGTGGGATGAAACCAGGCGGGTACAGCAACCCAGCCGAGTGGCGTTTCCCTGAAGCCCCCCGCTTTTCTCTTGCAGCACGACACGTGTCCGGTGTGCAGGAAGAGTTTAAAAGGGGAAGATTCGACTCGGCAAACACAAAACCCCGAGGCCTCAGCGAGTAACAGCTTTAGCAGCGAAAGCCAACTACACGATCGATGGACTTTCTGACGCTCGAGGGCTTCCCGGGGGGCTCTGGCCGGAGCATCGTTACTACAGATGTACATTGTATTGTAATTCAAACAACAACAACAAAAAAGAGTAGCAGGAAATATAGGGCAGGGGAGGGAACCCACCCTGTGGTATTACTGCAATGAGTGCTGTCTTTTTCCTGAAACTTTAAACTAGCATCTCCGAGCGAATCGCGTCTCCAGTGGAATCGCCTCTTTAGTCCTAAATTCAGAGTCTTTTGAGTGATTTGACTTGATTTGAGACTTGTGAAACCTTTACTTCAACCGTGGCCTGTCCGAAGGGGGGGGTGAGCCGGCGCGGGGAGGTTTGGGGAGACCCCGCCTGGCTCCCGAGATCTCTCTGCAGCCTCCTCCGCGCCCCGCCCCGGCAAAGAGGTGGCGAAAGCGTCCCCGTTGCGGTGCTCCCCGTAGTAAGGGAGGGGATGGAAGGGAGGAGGTTTTTGACTTCTCTGCCCCCTCTCCCTGCCCCTCGAACCGGGTGGGTGGAATCGAATCCAGGAGGGGTTTTGTTTTCCCCCCTTTTCTCTTCAATTCAAGCAATGGTGTCTATAAAATAGCGTTCTAGGTTTTCTCAAGGGAGAGGCAGAGGTGAAGATGGAGGCAGTGAAGGGTCTCCGGAGCTCCTACCGAGGCGCGCTGGCGGAGCGGAGCCTGCCCGGGACACGCAGGAGCCCCCCGGTTCTGGGAACAGGAATGCACCAAGCAGGATGTTCTGTCTTGTCGTGGACTTTGGTTTGGGTTTTGTTCGTTTGGGGTTTTTTTTTTTTTTTCTGGCCCTCCTCCACGTGCCTGCGTCCCCAGGTCTGACCAAACCTGTCCCCCGCCCGCAGTGAGTTCGTTTAGGATCCTTAGCTGGCTTGTATCATATGGACCACAGTAAGGGCATCCTTTAGGAAAACAGACCTAACTGCATAGCCATTTTAACGGCCGATTCCTCAGTGTTTAACACACAATCTTATTTCTCCCTTAGTCCGATAACCTTAAGAGAATCTATTTTTGGGGATTATTTTTGTTTTCTTTGGGGTTTACCCCCCCCGCCCCAACTTCTGTAACATTTCATCCATGTTTGACTTCTTGTTTTTATCATCCGAATAACGTCTGTGCTTACGGCACCCACTAAACCACCACGTGGCGATGTTAAACCCCCGCCTTGGCCTGGCAGCGGGCGGGAGGGAGAGGTAGGTCGCGTCTAAACATGTTGCCGCTTCATTGCTGTAAACAGTGTACTACGTACACTCGATTTAAACTAGTGTTTTGTTTGCTATTAAGTCAAATAAAGGCCTTTATAAAGAAGACCAGATGTGGAGAGAGATTGTTGGGGCTGGAAGAGGTGGCTGAGGAGCTCGGGGGGCTGTTGGAGGACTAACAGGGGTGGAAATTGCCTCGCGGGGTGGCTGTGAAGGGCTTTTTGGGTGAGAAAAATTCTTATCCAGGTGTCGGAGGCTGACGGTTGAGCCCTAACGCAGGCTGGGGAGGGCTGACCGGCGGCGGGACGGGGGTTTGGGGCAGCGGCGTTGTCCCTTTGGGATAAGTCGGATCCTCTAGGACTCGGCTCCTGGGCGACCGATACCCCGACACCCACCTCCCTGCTGGGGACAGGGTGCCCCCGTCCCCCTCTCCTTGTGCTGGGTGAGGGGGAGGTTTCTCTGCTGGGCACGGGGGCTTTGACAGCGCCGCTTCTCGCGAGGGTTTGGCCGGACGCCGCTGCCGGCCTGTTTTGGTGGGAGGAAAGCAGCGAGGTGGAGGTGCGGATTCCTGTCCCGGCCGCAGCCACCAGTCGCCCCCCAACCTGCCGGGCTCCTCCCTGGACGAGCAGCTCGTGAGCTGCCGTCGTGTCCTTGGGAGGGCCTCTCCCCGCTCGCCTGGCCTCCGCTTAAAGCACCAAGAGCTGCTCGTCTGGTGCTTTCGAGGGCCAGGCTGGGCGGCAAGAGCCGATGAATGGCTCTTGGCCGCGTTGGTTGACGATGGCAAAAGGGGTAACGTTTTAAGTGCAGCTAGATCCTGTTCAAAGTGTTTTCTTTGCTGGGTTTATCTCACTGCTCTTCCCTGTTATTTAGCATTTCAGGTTCCCCCAGAGCGCCCTGCACACAGGGTGAGTTTTGGGGGTGCTGGGGGGGGGGGGGCCATACACCTTCTAGTGACACTTGGGGTGGTGCCAGGTTTCTGCTCCCGGTTCCCCGCTCTTGCAGATGGTGCCAGCTCAGCCCTGGAGTGCCCAAAATCAGGGATTTCCTCCCCGTGGGGCAGAATTTAAGCCAGTCGCTTCCCCAGGAGTCTCAGCAGCCCCGGGACGGCACAGCTCTGCCGGGCAGGACCCTGCGAGGGCAGGGGTAGGGCTGAGGGGACCTTGGCGGGGGGGTTGGGGTGTCTGGGGGATGTGCACCCCTTATCCCCCTCTTGCTTCACGTTTCCTGGCCCCCGCTGGCGTCACCCTGGAGCGTTCCGGTTTTCCTGGGAGTCGGAAGTGTTTCTACTCCTGGAGCATCCCGGAGCCCGGGCAGTGCCGGGGATGCGGGCAGAACACGGCGGGTACCACACGCTCGAGCATCTCCGCGGGGCTGAGCTTTATTGGTGGAGCTGCTTGTTCAGCCCGGTTGATTCCCCCCTTTCCCCACCTCCACAACCACCCCCAAGTCCTTCGGGTCAAACCTGGGGGGCTCCTTCACCCCGACGCCAGACCCTGACCTCACCTGGCTGCATCCCCGTGCCAGCACAATCCAGCCCCCACGGAGGCATTGCCCTCCGCAAGGATGGAGCCGAGGCGGGGAGGTGGCAGAGTCCCGAGCCCATGGTTGTCCCTAAGGCTGGGGAAGGGACGTGTCCCTTCCTGACGGTGCTGGGCTCCAGGGGCCACCGCCTGCCCTCACTGCTCCTCCTTCTCCTTCTCCTCCTCCTCCTCGGGGAGCTTCTTGCGGGTGAAGAAGCCCAGCTGGGGCGAGAAGGAGAGGATAAAGGGGAACATGAGGATGGCAGGCAGAGCCCCCCAGCCCCTGCTGTCCCCCCCCAAGCCCAGCCCCGCTTTCACCTTCCACAGGCAGAAGATGATCAGCGCCAGGAGGAGCAGCCCCCCCAGGATGCTGCCCACCAGGATCCAGAGGGAGATGGGCACCCGCTTCCCCTGGATGATTTCAAGCACCGTCTGCAGAAAAAAGAAGGGTCCCCCGGGAGAAAACGGGGATGGGGCATCCCCACAGCCCTGCGCCCCAGGTTTGGGGGGCAGCAGGGGGCTCCTACCTCCCGCCGATGCGCCCCCTCCTCCAGCACCAGCACGCTGCTCCCCGGGACCCCCAGCCAGACCGTGCTGACGACTTTCACGCTCCTGAATTTAGCCTGGGGATGGGGAAAGGGGGGTTCAAGCCACGTTTCCCGCCCCAGCCGGACCACGGTGGGGCAGGGGGTGGCGCTCCCCCTTCTCACCCCGCGGAAGAAGTCGTTGTGGATGGTGCGGAGGACGTGGATGGAGACCTCCCCGCCGCGGTCCAGCCTCCCCAGCCGGCAGCTCAGCTCCTGGCACCAGGCGTTGCCGCAGTCCTACGGGGAATAAAATGTGGGGTGACATGGCAGGGAGCCCCCCCCCAGACCCCCCAAACCCCAGCTTGGGGGGGCATCGTGGCAATGCTTACCAGCCTGTCCACGTGGAGGAGGTCTTCGGGGTGCACGGGGACCACCGTGGCTGCGCCCCGCTGCCGAGGCTCCTCGGGGGGAGTCTGCAGCACGCATGTAGCCTGGGTGGGGGGGAGCAGAGCTGGGCTTAGCGCCGGGGGGCTGCAGAGACCCCCCCCCCCGAGACCCCCCCCCAAGACCCCTGGCTTTGGTGAGGGACTCACATTGTCGGCCAGGACGTGTGTGACGGAGAGGAAGGTGGCACGGCGGTAGCCCAGGGCTGGCAGGGCCATGTGGAGGGTGAGGTTTCGGACCGGGTAGCACCCAAAATTCTGCACCTGGAGCAGAGGAGGGAGAGCGGGGTGAGCCAGGATCCCCCAAGTCCCCCCCCCTGCACCCCAATATCCCCTCACCTTCACTGTGGTCTTGAATTCAGGGCCGGGGCCATGGGGGAAGGTGCCGAGTGGGTGAACCTCGTAGCGGTGCAGGTTGGCGTCGCTGCCAGGACGAGAGGGGGGGTCGGATCCTGCGTCTCCGCCGCCTCCATCCCCAGTGCAGCCCCCCCGTCTTTGCCCTGCTCCCCCCAGCCCTACCTGGAGAGGAAGAGGTCGGGCTCGTAGCGGATGGGGGCAGAAAGCCGGACCGCGTTGTCCTCTGGCGTCGCCTCCGTGCTGTCGCTGGAGGGGGGAGACGTGGCCATGGGGAGCCCGGGAGGATCCCGAGACCCCCCACCACCACCTCAGCCACCCCATGGGGTGCAGCCCCCCCCCCCGCCCACCCCTCTCCTACCTGCTGGCCTCGAGGGCGACCTCAGCTCGGTCGAGAAGGATGGAGCAGCTGAACTCCAACTCCAGGGCGAAGGAGACCTGGGGGGTGAGCAGGGCGGTGAGCAGGGCAGGATGGGTGCGTGGGGTCACTGGGGGTCCCGGGGGGGTGTGTGTCCTGGTCCCCTACCTTGGCCAGTGAGCGGAAGACAGGGTAGCCAACGCTGCAGAGTCGGCGGTGACCTGCCAGCGCCGTGCACTCCAGCTTCACCGGGCTGCTGTCCTGTGGAGGGGGGGGACACCGTCACCTGCGGCTGGATGGGGACGGGAGCGCTGGGGGGGGCTGGGGCTGAGCACAGGGGTGAGGGGCCCTGTGGGGCCACGTGGACCCCCCCCCCTCCCACCCGGGATGGGTCGGGGATGAGAATGGGCTGGAGGGTCTATATGAGACCGGAGAGACCCCAGTCTTTGTCCTGGGATGGACTGGAGGGTCTGTACAGGGCTGGAAGGACTGCGATGTCTTGGCGGGGCTGGGGGGGGGCCCACACAGGTGTGGGGGACCCTCCGTGGCCCCGTACCTGGAGCGCGAGGCTGGAGAAGTGGAGGTTGCTGGAGAAGCGGATGAGCAGGCTGGTGTTGTAGGCGTTCTCCTTCTTGTTCTCCAGGACCACGTCCACCATCACCTTCCTCCTGCCCTTACGCAGGACGTGGGGGCTCTGCCTGCAGCGCCGAGGGCGGTTACGGCCCTGGGGGCTCCCGAGACACGGCTCAGCCCCGCGACACCTCAGGGACACCCCATACCTGGAGCCCATGATGTCCGCGGTGGCCCGGAGCACCAGGTCCGTGACGCACTCGTTGTCCTCCCCGCAGTCCTTGAAGAAGGGGATCTGGAAGGAGCCGGGTGTGATCCCAGTGCCGGAAGCACCAGGGATGATCCTGGATCCGGCCACCCCCCCAAGCACCCACCAGTTTCCGGATGGTGGTGGGGGATGCCTCATCCAGCACCGGCCCGGTGGATTCGGCCATGGCCAACCTCACCGTGAAGCTGAGGGGTCGCAGATAGTCCGTGGTGTCCTGGGGAGGTCGGAGGGGTCCCCATTAGCCCCCCCAAGTGCTGCTGAGGGGGTGGAAGAAGCGCCCCTGTGTCCCAGGGAGGGGTCCCGCCGTGGCTCACCAGGACGTGGAAGGGGAAGCGGAGGCAGCTCTGCCTCCCCAGCGAGAGCTCGAGGCGGCGCTGCAGCAGCCGCCGGGCACCCGAGTCGAAGGCAGCTCGGGCTCCCGGGGTCCTCTCCTCCAGGGACACGTTGTACCGGAGCTCTGTGTGGGGACGAGGATGGGGGGGGGGTCAGTGCTGGGGGCAACCTGCGGGGCTGGGGACACCCCGGAGGTGCTCTGGGGACACCCCAGGGATGCTCTGGAGAAGCTCCAGGGATGCTCCAGGGATGGCATATGGATTCTTCGGTGGTATGCGGGAGACACTCCAGGGATGCTCCAGGGACACCCTGAGGATGCTTTTGGGATGCTCCAGGGATGGCATATGGATGCTCCGGTGGTATTCAGGGGCCACCCCTGGGATACTCCAGGGATGCTCTGGGGAAGCCCAGGGGACACCCCGGGGGTGCTCCAGGGATGCTCCAGGGCCAAGCGCCCGGCACATCCCCCCTGGCACTCACCGATCTCCCTGTCCCGCTGGCCCCGGGCTCGGGTCCTGGCGCGGAAGCAGACCCTGGCCCGGAGACAGACGGCGCCGGTGCCGCTGCGTTGGCAGTTCTTCTGGATGACGTTGATGGATGAGGGCTCCACCGTCAGCGACGTGTTGACCTGCACAATCTGGCGGGAGCTGGCAGCGAGGGGACAGTGTCACCAGGATGCTCATGGGGACGGTGACATCCATCCCTGCACCGTTCCCCAGGCTCCTCTTACAGCAAGGGGAAACTGAGGCACGGGGGAGCCCAGGAGATGCCGTAGAGGATCCCGCCAGGCACGGCTGAGGTGGGTGGCCCTGCGGAGCACAGGGCTGGCGGCACAGAGACGTCCCCTCCGCACGTCCCCATCCCCAGGACTCACCGCAGCAGCACGGCCGCCCCCTGCGCCCCCACGGCCAAGTCCACCAGCCCGTCCCCATCCAGGTCCAGCCGCCCATCCACGCTGCGTCCGAAATAGCTGAGGGTTGGGCCCAGCGCCGCCGCCTCGATGCGCTGGGGAGGCGAGAGCAGGGCGAGCAGTGGCTTCACTGCTGTCTTGTACAAGGTTGTGCTCAACCTTGTGGAGCCCCCCCCCAGATGGCAGTGAGACCCCCCCCCAACCCTCACCAGTCCCATCTCACCTGCTTGTAATGGGGCAGGAGGGTGCCTGGGGCGCCGTGGTAGACATAGATGGCACCGCGGTGCCCGTCCTCCAGCGGAGCCCCCACCACCACGTCGTTGAAGCCGTCGTGGTTGAGATCTGGCACGGCAGCCAGGGCGTAACCAAACCGGGAGTCCTGAGGCTTCTTGTCAGTGTGCAGGGTGCCGGCGGGGGCCAGGAGCCGCTGGGAGGGGGCACAGGGTGGCCCTCGGTACCCCACGGAGCCAGGTCCGGCCCCGCGTGCTCTGCGCCTGAGCCCCGGGAGGTGGAGGGGGATCCCCTGGGCTGTGTGTCCCGGCCCCCTCCCCGGCCCCACTGCATCGCCCTGACCCTGCTGTGCCCCCCCCCAGTCCTGCCATGTCCCCCCAATCCCACTGCACCCCTCAACGCGCTCCAACCCAGCCACATCCCCCCCAATCCCACTGCATCCCCCAACCCTGTGCGCCCTGATCCACTGCATCCCCCCCCAGCCCCACTGCGCATCCCGGTCCCCCTGATCCCCTGATCCCCCGATCCCCCCAATCACCCTGATCCCCCCCCAGCCCCACAGTGCATCCCAATCCCCCTGCATCACCCCAATCCCCCCGATCCCCCTGCATCCCCCCCCCAGCCCCCCAGCAGCCCCTCACCTGCCCCACTCTGTAGAGGTACACCCTCCCCGTCTCCCTGCTCTGGGCACCCAGGTACATGGGAGCTGCCACCAGCAGCACATCGGTGACGCCGTCACCGTCCACGTCCAGGGCGCACACCTCGCTGCCGAAGTAGGAGCCGATCTGCCGGACACGGCGGGACCGGATGAGGCTGGGGGCTGCCGGCAGCCCCATCCCACGGCTGCCCGCCCCCCCCGGCAGCCCCTACCTGCTCCCCCGTCAGTGCCTGGGCCACTGTCACGGTCCCCGTGGCATCCATCTCGAAGAGGATCACCTTGCCCTTGTGCTGGAAGCGAGGGGCTCCGGCCACGTACAGGCGCTGCCCACCGGGCAGCCGCAGCGAGGAGACGGCGTAACCTGGGGTGGGAGAGCCCAGGCGTCAGCCGCAGGGAAAAGGCCTGGCCTTGGTGGTGCCGTTCCTTGGGCACCCTGTGTTCCTGGGGCATCCAGCATCCCTGAGGCACCCAGCACCCCCGGGACACCCAGCATCACCGGGGCACCCAGCCTCCCTCAGTTACCGATGATCCCCCATTTGCCGCATGTCTCCGGGACGTGGAGCATCCCTGGTTCACCCCGAATCTCCAGGACACGGAGCACCCCTGGTTTGTCCCACATCCCTCGGGACATCCCCCCCAGCCCCATACCCAAATAAGCCGCATGATTCTTCAGCTCCAGCGGGAATTCCGTCTCGAAGGCTTTCCGGGGTGGGACGATGCGGCCGCGCTGGCTCTCCTCCAGCACGGCCCCGTCCCAGTCGTAGGCTCCCACCGTGCCGAAGAGGATCCCGTCCTGGAGGGGGGGAGCGAAGCCGGGAGGGTGACATGATGCTGCGGCTGGATGGGAGCTTGGGGGGAAGCGTGTGTCACACACCTCGAGGACACCGCGTGCATGGCGATGGCTTACTGTCCCCAAACACCCCCAAAAATGTCACCTGCCCAGCCTGGGACACTCAACCCCGGATGGGCTGAGGATTATTTTCCACTTCTGCAAAGCCCTTGGGGTGGATGGTGGCTGCCCTCCCCGCTCCAGCCCTTCCCCGGGCCACATCCTGCCCATCCCGGCAGCCTCACCTCCAGGAGATGGATGGAGAAGCCGATCTGGGACATCTCCAGCTCGAAGGAGCTCTCGTTGTACCCGTGGGTGCCTGGGGAGGGGGAGGGAGAGGATATTCCTCCAGATGTGGTTCCAGCTGTTTTTTCTGCAGCCCCCGTCGGGGTCCAGGACCGGATCAGGCCCCACGGCACCTTCCAGGCTGAAGATGCGGTCGCCCAAGGCGTCCACAATGTCGTTGAGGGCGGCCTCGTCCGTGACGTTGAAGAAGTATTTCTCGTCGGGGTCGCTGGCGATGTACTTGATCTCGCGGATGAAATCCTCGGGGTCCTGCTGCCGGCGGAGGTAGTGCCCCAGCACCTGGGGAGAGGGGACCCAGCGTCGGCCAAGGGGGCCGGATCCTGCCCACAGCACAGCGGGATGGGAGCTCCCCCGCCGCAGCGTGGCACAAAGGGCGAACGGGGAAACTGAGGCACGGCGCCTGCTCCCGACTGGCGGCAGGGAGGGTGGCCGGGGCGCTCACCGCGATGGCGTAGCGGGTGACGTTGCGCTTCTCGCACTCCGCCAGCGCCTCGGGCAGCTCCTCGCCGTCGTGGGACTCGCCGTCCGTCACCACGATCATCAGCCGGGTGGCATCCGCCCGCCCGCCCCGCTCGGGGCTGAAGGCTTCGGTGCTGCCGGGAAGGAAGGGTGGCATCAGGCTGATCCCGATCCCAGTCCCGACCTCAACCCTAATCCTGACCTCGATCCTGATTCTGATCCCAATCCAATCTCAATCCCAACCCTGACTCCTCTCCCGATTCCAATCCCACCCCTAAACCCAAACCTCATCTCAATTCTGACCCCGATCCCGACCCCAATCCCAATTCTGATCCTAATCCCAACCTCGATCCCAAACCTGACTCCGCTCCCAATTCCAATCCCAACCCCAGTCCCGATCCCAATCCCAATTCTGGCCCTGATCCCGATTCTGATCCTAATCCCGACATCGATCCCAACGGCAACTCCTCTCCCGATTCCAATCCCAACCCTAAACCCAACCCTGATCCCAATTCTGACCCCGATCCCAATTCTGATCCCAATCCAACCTCAATCCCAACCCTGGCTCCTCTCCCGATTCCAGTCTCGACCCCAATCCCGATCCCAACCCTGATCCCAATTCTGATCCCGATCCCGACCCCGTTCCCGACGCCGGTGCCCACCAAGCCTGGTGGATGGCGAAGGCCGTGCGCGTCTCCCGCCCCTCCTGCCGGCTGATGTTCTTGGCCGCCTCCACCACCTCCTCCGCCGTCTGGTACCGCCCCAGCACCCACTCGTGCACTGCCCGCTCCCCGTACTGCAGCACCCCCACCTGCCGCGGGAACGGGGTGCTCAGCCCGCGGGGTCACCCCCCACCCCAGCGTGTCCCCCCCCGGATGCGCGGCGCGGCCCCCGGCACCAGCCGGCAAAGCGCGCCCTCGACCCCCTCAAAGCATCCCCGGCTGGCATCGCCCCAGGGACAACAGCATCGCCCAGGGGTGGCATCGCCCTGGGGATGATGGCATTGCCCTGGGGACAGTGACATCACACCAGGGATGATGGCATTATCCCGACTACAATGGCATCGCTCCAGGGATGGTGTTACCCCAAGGGTGGCATCGCCACAGGGATGACAGCATCACCCTGGGGACAATGACATCACACCAGGGATGATGGCATTGCCTCGACTACAATGGCATCGCTCCAGGGATGGTGTTACCCCAAGGGTGGCATCGCCACAGGGATGACAGCATCACCCTGGGGACAATGACATCACACCAGGGATGATGGCATTGCCTCGACTACAATGGCATCGCTCCAGGGATGGTGTTACCCCAAGGGTGGCATCGCCACAGGGATGACAGCGTCACCCTGGGGACACCGGTATCGCCCTGGGGACACTTGGCATCGCCCCAAGATGATGGAATCTCCCCAGGGATGACGGCATCGCCCTGTGTATGATGGCATTGCCCTGGGGGACCTCACCACTCCCAGGACAATGACATCCTGGGCCTGGCATGGCCCTGGGGACACCGTCACGGCCCTGGGGACACCAGCACCTCACCTGGATCTGTCCCGGTCCGATGAAAAACTTGCTGAGGATGTTGCTGAGGAAGTTCTGCACCTCGTACCAGGGATAGATGCTGTTGGAGCCGTCCAGGACGATGACGATGTCCATGTAGGTGGAGCAGCCTGCCAAGGGGGACGCGGCTGGCACTCACACGGCGCGGCATGTCCCGGCACGGTGCCGCACGTCCCGGCACGGGCTCCGCACGCCGCGGCCGCCCCAACTCACGCTGTGCCGTGGGCGCGATGGTCCCCACCGGCCGGAGGTCACCGTCCAGCCGGGCGCAGATGCCGGTGCTGAAGACGGAGGTGCCGCACTCCTGGGACCAAAGCGGGGCGCAAGCCTGGGGGGGTGACGGGGACGACACAGCGCGTGGGCTGGGACCTGACCCCCCGCGCCTGGCCGTGCCTCAGTTTCCCTCCGGGGGAGGCTCGTCTCACCACGAAGCCGCCGTCCTTGGAGTCCAGGAGGGTCATCCCGAAGTGCTGGTTGCGGCCGGGGATGGAGGAGAGCCAGGGGGCTGCGGCTCCTCGGTGCCGGGGAAAGAGAGATACGGGGGGTCAGCGGTGGCGTGACCCCCGCCGAGCCCCACCGCGGCCGTGCCGGGACGGATGCCGGCCTGGAAAGGGCAAAGCCGGGCAGGGATGTGGCCACCCGTCCCCACGGGGCATGGCAGTACCGAGGTTGGCTTTGGCGCACGTGGCGTTGGGGGGTCCCACGCGACACTTGTAGACGTCACCTTGGCGGTCGCCGTCCCAAGGGGCGCCCACCAGCAGCCTGCGGGGACGTGGCGGCGTGAGGGGACACCGGCCGGGTCACCGGCACCACCCCGCTCCGCCTCGGCCACGGTATTTCGGGGCTCAAGGCCAAACCCTGCCCGCCCACGCCGCCGGCACTGTGCCACGGCGTTTCCGCCACCGGCCCCGGGCTGCCGGCGGTTTCCGTCCGTCCGTCTGGCTGGCTGGCCGGCTTCCCTTTGATCGGCATCCCAGCTGCTGGCACAGGCACTGGGGCCCCCCCGGGTTTCACCGGCGGGACCCTTAGTCTCATGCCCCCGCCCCCCCGCCGCAAGCCATGCAGGGGCAAAGCACAAATCCCCGGCAAGTATTAAAACCCTATTTCTGCCCCCAGAAAACACTGACGGGGTTTTGCCGTCCAGCTCCCTGCCTCAGTTTCCCCTTCCCTGCCTCAGTTTCCCCTTTCCCTGCCTCAGTTTCCCCTTTCTGCCTCAATTTCCCCCTCCCTGCCTCAGTTTCCCCTTTCCCTGCCTCAGTTTCCCCTTTCCCTGCCTCAGTTTCCCCTTTCTGCCTCAATTTCCCCCTCCCTGACTCAGTTTCCCCTTTCCCTGCCTCAGTTTCCCCTTTCCCTGCCTCAGTTTCCCCTTCCTGTCTCAATTTCCCCCTCCCTGCCTCAGTTTCCCCTTTCCCTGCCTCAGTTTCCCCTTTCCCTGCCTCAGTTTCCCCTTCCTGTCTCAATTTCCCCCTCCCTGCCTCAGTTTCCCCTTTCCCTGCCTCAGTTTCCCCTTCCTGCCTCAATTTCCCCTTTCCCTGCCTCAGTTTCCCCTTCCTTCAATTCCCCTTTCCCTGCCTCAGTTTCCCCTTTCCCTGCCTCAGTTTCCCCGTTCCCTGCCTCAATTTCTCCCTCCCTGCCTCAGTTTCCCCCTCCCTGCCTCAATTTCTCCCTCCCTGCCTCAGTTTCCCCCGCCCCGGGCTCCGCCGCCCGTGCCTCCGCCGTCGCTCAGCCCCACGCACCCACCCCACGGGTGTCCCCGCGTCCCCCCGCCCCATGGGTGCCACTCACCACTTCTCCCCGCCGCCCGCCCGCTGCAGCACCTTGTAGCCGAACTGGGCCTCGGCCGGGCCACGGAAGAGCCGCGGGCGCCGCACGTCGACGTTGAACCCCACGCACAGCCCTGGCGGGGACGGCGAGCCCTGAGGGTGGGGGCACCCACGGACCCGGGGGTCCCGCAGCCCCCCGCACCCACCTCTAGGGACGGGGCTGCCTCGGCACAACCCCCAAAGCGCGAGGGTCTCGGCCCCGCGGCGCCCATGCGAAGCCCACCCGCAACCTGGTTTTTTTTTGGGTGCTGCTGGGAGCACCCATCGCCCACCCAGCGGGGAATTAAAATGGGGTGGGGGGCGAAGGGGACGGGTGGGACCTGCCGCGGCCGTGCCGCAGCCACCTCGTTTGCCGGCCGCAGGCCCGTAATTAGGCAGGGCGATGTCCCCCCGGCGGGTTTTGGGTGGTGGGTGGGAGGAGTTGTGGCGTGGCCGTGGCACCCATGGGTGCTTGGGGGGGGGCCCATCACCCCGGTGGGGTGGAAACCTGCGGGGAAAGCGGGGGGAGCCCGGCCCGGGGTGGTGGGTGTCTCGGGGCGGGGGGGGCTGTGGTGGTGGCCCCTGTCCTGGGGGGGTGTGGGGGAGAGGTCCTGAGTGCGCGGTGCTGAGCACCCCCACGTGCGGCTCCGGGCACCCCACGTACGGCACCCGGCACCCCACATGCAGCACCCAGCACCCCATATGCAGCACCCCAGGTACGGCACCCGGCACCCCAAATGCAGCACCCAGCACCCCACGTACGGCACCTGGCACCCCACGTGCAGCACCCAGCACCCCATGTACGGCACCTGGCACCCCAAATGCAGCACCCAGCACCCCCAAACACAGCATCCAGCACCAAGCACCCTATATATGGCACCCGGCACCCCACATGCAGCACCCAGCACCCCAAATACAGCTCCCAGCACCCCATGTATGGCACCCAGCACCCACGTGCAGCACCCAGCACCCCAAATACAGCACGCAGCACCCCACGTACGGCACCCAGCACCCCACGTACGGCACCCAGCACCCCACATGCAGCACCCAGCACCCCAAATACAGCACCCAGCACCCCAACTGCAGCACCCAGCCCCCCACATACAGCACCCAACACCCCACGTACAGCACCCGGCACCCCACGTACAGCACCCAGCACCCCACAGGCAGCACCCAGCCCCCCACATACAGTACCCAGCACCCCAACTGCAGCACCCAGCACCCCATGTACAGCACCCAGCACCCCAGGAAGCCCCGGGGTGGACAGAACAAGTTGGGGGGGTCCGTTATGGGGGGGGGCCCAGGGGGTTTGCGTTTGCCTCCACACTTCCAAAGACCCGCAAGGTGCTGCCCCCCCGTCCCCTCCCTTCCCCCCGCCGGCTCCGGATGGGGAAACTGAGGCAGGGGAAGGCCGAGGCCACCGGCGAGGCCGGCACTGGCTCCGTGCCTCAGTTTCCCCAGCCGACAGGGCACGGCGGCGCGGATGTGCCCAGATGGGACGGAGACAGGCTGGGGACCCGGCCACCAACCTCCTCCTTCAGGGGGTGGAAAACCCCCTTTTTTGTCTTTTTTTCCCCCCAAATGTTGAGATTTTCCATTAAAGTTTTTTTTCAGTTCCTCGTAGCGAGGTTTGGCTTCCTTCCATGCCAGCACCAGCCCCTTCCCGGCCCCATCCCCAAACCCAGGGGAGGTTTTGGGGTCCCCCCTCTGTCAGAAAAAAACCCAGAAATGTATCGAGGAGGGGGGCTAAGGACCAAAACCAGGCGGTTTCCCCCCAAACCGCCGCCGACCAGCTCGGCGGGGGGCACCCACGCTTCGCTGAGCGTTGGGTTAATGGGTACCCAGCTCGCCACCAGCCCCGCGACCCCGCAGCATCCCCGAACGCCTCCGATTCACGCCCCCCCCCAAAAAAAAAAAAAACCCCAAACCCTCTTTTCCCAAATCCGGCTGGATTTTGGGGTGACGTTACCTGGGAGCAGGAGCAGCGCCGGGAGAAGCCTCCGGCACCCACCACCCTCCATCGCCCCACCGCCACCGGAGCCGCCGGCATCGGCCGTGAGCGGCTCAAAGGTTACTCTGTCTCCGTACGGGATATTTTTTTTTTTCCTCTTTTTTTTAATATTTTTTTTTCCTCCTCCTTCATCTTCAATTGGCTGCTAAAAATAAACAGCCAGAGTGGCCTTTTTTTTTTTTTTTTTTGCGGGGGGGGACGGAGTTAGGAAAAAAAAGGCAAAGTGGAGAAAAACACGGGGGAGAGAGGGAAGGAGGGGGCAGGCGGCTGCGGGATCTGGGGGTGCCCCGGGGTGTCGGGGTGCCGCTGAAGGGGATTTTCCCCTTTTCCCGGCCAAGCGCTCCCTATGTGGGGTGGGAAGCGTGTCCTGTGTGATCCCCTGGGAAGGATTGAGCCCCGTGGATGTGGCCGGGACACCCAGACTTTCTCCCCGGGGACCTCGACTTAAGGCTGGGAGTGTGGGGATGGGGGGTTTTGGGGTCCCCCCGCTGCCGCCCTCGGCTCTTGGCGGGTTTGGGGTGGATTTAGGGTCGCCACGTCCTCCGGGTGACACTGCCATCTCCTGGACACTGTCCCCATCTCCTGTCCCTTGGAGGAGGCTGAGAAGATGGGGTGACCTTGGTGAGGACCACCCCCCCCACCCCACCTGCTCCTTGAGCCGCCCCTGGCAGGGGAAACTGAGGCAGGTGGGATGCCCAGCACATGGTGGCACCCCAAAACCACCTGCCAGCTACTGAAGGACATGGGGCAACAGAGGCCACCGCTACGTGGTGGCATCCACGGCCGTCTCCTCCTGGCCGGCGGCAGGACCGAGCTCCCCGGGGTTGCCCAAGAGGCTACGAAGCTGGAGCCAGAAGAAGGGGCGTCTCCCGGGCTCGCTGGGCCATTCCAGGTAGGTCTTGGTGCCCAACATCTTCCGGAGCCGGGCGAAACGCCGGGGCAAACCCCGAGCATCGATGGGTTCCTTCACCACCAAGATGACGTCCTCGCTGCCCAGCCCCACGGCGCGCTGGTGGGCAAAGTAGAGCTCGTAGTTGCACCACTCGCTGTCGACGAAGCTGCGGGAGAGGATGAAGATGACCTTGGCGCTCCTCTCAATGTTCTCCACGATGTTATCGATGATCCAACGGCCCGGCGTGAAGTCCCGCTCGTGGATGCAGAGCCGGTAAGGTGGCGTGGTGCTCTCCAGCCGGTGCAGAAGCTCTCTGCGAACCCAGCCGGCGTCGGCGCAGCTGTAGGAGATGAAGGCGTGGTAGGAGCATCGCCGCGTGGTGCCCGCCCGCCGCCTGCCGTACTTGGCGCGCAGCAGCCGGTACATGGCTCGCAGGTACCAACCGGCATCCAGCTTCCAGCAGAGCACAGCGCACGCCACCACTGCCACTGTCGTGGTGGCCACCGCCACAGCCACGAGCGCCAGCACGTCGCATTCCAAGGGATGTGGGGCGTAAGTGGCCACGGCCGTATCCAGCAGCGGCTCGGGGTGGTAGCAGGTCCAGTTGCGGGGCCAGTCAGCCAAGGTGGGTCGTCCCCGTTGCCGAGTCTCCTCCAAGAAGAGGTAGAGGTCACAGGTGCAGTGGTAGGGGTTGTTGCCGGCCGCCAGGCTAACGAGCCGTGGCATGTTGATGAAAGAGCCGCGGTTGATGACACCGAAGGAGTTGCCGTCGATGGCCAGCACCTCCAAACGCGGGCATCTCCACTCAGAGGGGATGAACTTGATCTTGTTGCCGCTCAACCGCAGCTCCCGCAGCCGGGGACTTCGGGTGAAGTAGTCCATGTCCAAGCGGTCGAGCTGGGAGTAGGAGAGGTCCAGGTACTCAAGGGTGGTAGGCAGGCACCCGAAGGTGCCCGCCGTCACCTGGTTGTGGTGCAGGGCCAGCCAACGCAAGGTGGGACTCCACTGACATGTCTCCTGCAGGCTGCCCAAGCTATTGTGGCTGGCATCAAGGTGGGTGAGCCGGGGCCAGGTCCGCGTCAAGGCAGCCACCACGGCCAGGCTCAGAAGCTGGTTGGTGGCCAAGACAAAGCTCTCCAGCTTGGGCATGACGCCGTGGTATTGGCAACGTTGGTTGTAGATAAAACCATCTTCCAGACGGTTGCCAGAGATGTCCAAGGCCTCCACATTGCGCAACTCGCCCCAAGCGTCGCAGGGGACGTAGTTGAAGTTGACGTTGATGATGGAGAGGGTGGCCACGCCGCTCAACCAGGTGAAGGTCCAGTCAAAACGCAGGATGTCAGGGTTGCTGATGTCCTGCAGCAAGAGGCGGTCGAGCCGTGGGGCGGCTGCCCCCACGCCAGAGCTGTTCCACCTTGGCGAGCGGGCAAAGTCGATGGCCATCAGTGCCAAGTCGCGGACGCGGGAGCGTTGGACGTTGAGCAGGGCCAAGCGGAGGAGGTTCTCGTTGAACTTGCCCCGGTAGAAGACCAACCTGGTGATCTGCAACTCAGCCAAGCCAGCGAAGGGATCGGCATCGCCGGTGTAGTAGGTGAACTCGAAGAGGTTACGGAAACGCAGGTAGTCGAGGGGTTTGCCCCGCAGGTCCCGCAGCATCACCGGCAGAGCCGCCACGCTCTCGTCCAAGGCCATGTCGCACCACATCTCCGTGGTGTTCAGCCACGAGAAAGCCCCGGCTTCGTACCGCCACGGGCTGGAGGCCGTCTTGATGGCGAACTTCTGCAGCGCCATGTCCTTCAAGACGGCAAAGTCCCCCCGGGAGATGTCCCGCAGCAGTGGACCCCCCAGCGACAGCTGCCGCAACTGCCGCAGCCTGCCGAAGACACCATCCAACGCCACGCTGCGGTAGAGGTTGTTGGACATGTCCAGCCAACGGAGGTTGGCCAACGGTTGCAACGCCAGCGCCGGGATGCAGTGGAGGGAGTTGTTGAAGAGCCGGAGGTGCTCCAAGAGGAGGTTGGAGAGGAAGGTGTCCGGCGCGATGTGGGAGATGTTGTTGTAGCCCAAATCCAAGTGCCGTAGCTGGGTCATGCCGGCGAAGTCGCCCGCCGTGATCTCCTGTAGCTTGTTGTAGGAGAGGTCGAGGCCACGCAGGCCACCGGGGAGGCCGCCGGGCACCCGCAGCAGGTCCTGCCCCTTGCACAGCCCCGTCCTGTTGTCGGCGTCGATGCGGCACGGCGGCCACGCCGCGTCCCCCACCAGTGCCAGCAGCACCAGGCACCAAACCCCCCGGGTGCCAGCGGTCGGGGGGGGCCGCATGGCCTCCGGCGTGGCAGCGGGTTGGCCGGGGAGGTGCTGCTGGTGGCGGGAGCGGGGACGGGGCTGGAAGGGGCATCCGGGCATCCCCATGGAGCCGTCCTGTGGTGGGAGAGGAGTGGGGTCAGCGGTGCCACGGCCCCTCGGGCCCATGGGGGCAGAGGGGGGAGGATCCCCAATGGCTGGGAAGCCACCGGGATCGACCCCCGGGGGGCAGCCGTTGGCGTGGGAGGTGGCAGCTGGATCTGGCAGGGTGGGGATGGGTAAATCCTCCCTTGGGGGTTCGGGGACTGGATCCCAGGGGGGGAATGGGGGACTGGATTCGGGATGGGATAGAAGACTGGACCCCAGGGGGATTGGATTGCAGGGGGATCAGGGACTGGATCCCTGGGGGACTGGATCCCTGGGGGAATCAGGATCTGGATCCCTGGGGGGATTGGGGACTGGATGCCAGGGGGATTGGGGACTGGATCCGGGGGGGACCAGGGATTGGATCCCAGGGAGATTGGGGACTGAATGCCAGGGGGATCAGGGATTAGATCCCTGGGGTATTGGGGACTGGATCCCTGGGAGTTTGGGGACTGAATGCCAGGGGGATCAGGGATTGGATCCCTGGGGTATTGGGGACTGGATCCCTGGGAGATTGGGGACTGAATGCCAGGGGGATCAGGGATTGGATTCCTGAGGGACTGGGGACTGCATCCCAGGGGGATCGGGGATTGGATTCCTGGGGGATTGGGGACTGGATCCCTGGGGGACTGGGGACTGGATCCTGGGGGGGACCAGCGACTGGATGCCAGGGATCAGATCCTGGGGATCAGGGATTGGATCCTGGGAGAACTGGGGACTGGATCAGCAGGGTGAGCGAGGGGGGACTGGATCCCAAGGGGGTTGGATCTCAGGGCCGGGGGGGTGCTCAGGGGCCAAATCCCAGGGGTCTCCAACACCTGACCCAGGACACCGGGGCGGGAGCGGGGAGGGGAACAACCCAACCCCCCGGGGACTTGCAGGACCAGATCCTCTGGGATTTGGGACACCGGATCCTGCAGGCTGAGGGCCCAACCCTGTGTAAACACCCCACCCAACCCCTCCTCCTGCTGCCAGAGCGGGGCTGGGGGAGCGGGGGGGGCCCCCCCGAGCTGAGCCCCCGGGTTTGCTTCTCTGCTGATTTTTAGGGTGGGTTTTATTTTCCAATTTTTTTTTAAAAAAAAAAAATAATTAAAAAATTAGCTTTTTCGCACAGAAGCAAACTTGTGCTCCTCGGCCGCGGGGCGGTCGCGGCCAAGAGTTTTGGTATTTTTATTGGGGGGGGGGCGCAGAACCACAGGAAACTGGAGGAGAAAAACAGACGGGTGTCTGTCTGTCCTGCCCCAACACCGACAGCGAAGGCGGCACAGCCGGGCCGGGTAGGGCCCCCCCGGGGTCACAGCCCGGCCCCGACTGTCCAGGGCCAGACCCCAGCCCGGGGGGGGGGGACGTGGGGGTACGGGGGAGCCACCCCGCTTCGCCCTCAAAACGTCCCTCCGCGTCCCAGGCTCCTTCCCGTGCTTGCATGGAAAAGGCGGAAAAAAACCACCTGGAAGCGGCCCAAAATGGTGGCGGTCGGGTGGGGGAGCGGGTGCCGGGGTCCCCGCTGTCCCCCGTGGGAAACGCCTGCGCCCCGTGGTGCTGCTGCTCCCACGTGGGGAAACTGAGGCACAGGTGACCCTCGTCCCACCCCGCCAAAACCCTCCCAGCACCAAACCCTTCCTCCTTCCTGCCGCCAGCCCGAACGCCGTGGGAGCACCTGGGCACCCCCAAAAAAACCCGCCCCAAAAATCACCCCCCCCCACCCCCCCGCCCCAGGCCAGGCCCTGCTCACCCCCCACAGCGCCTGGGATGCAGTGAGTTTGGCAGGTCTCAGCCGGGGTGGGAGCGTCAGCGGAGCTGCCGGGGAAGCGAGGCCGTGGCGATGCCAAGTCGGCCGGGGCGGCGGGACCGGAGGAGGACCGTTTTCCGTCCCGGCTGGGAGAGCCCCCCCGCCCCCCCCCCCCCGCCAGCACTTTGCCCCTGGGGAGGTTTGCAGCAACCGGCCCGGCCGGGGGGTGGCTTGCAGGGTGGGGGGTCGGCTCCCCAAAGCCCCCCATGCCCCAAAACAGTGTGACCTCGCTGCCAGGCTCCTGTGCTCCCAGCCCAGTGCCCCCAGTCCAGCCCAGTACCCCCAGTCTAGCCCAACCCAACACCCCCAGCACAGCCTCGTACCCCCAAATCAGCCCAGCACCCCCAGTCCAGCTCAGTGCTCCCAGCCCAGCACCCCCAGTCCAGCCCAGTGTTCCCAGCTCAGCACCCCCAATTGAGCTCAGCACCCCTAGCCCAGCCCTCCCAGTCCAGCCCAGTGCCCCCAGCCCAGGTCAGCACCCCTAGCCAAGCACCCCCAGTCCAGCCCAGTGCCCCCAAACCAGCACCCCCAGTCCAGCTCCATGTCCCCAGTTGAGCTCAGCACCCCTAGCTCAGCACCCCTAGTCCAGCCCAGTGCCCCCAAACCAGCACCCCCAGTCCAGCTCCATGTCCCCAGTTGAGCTCAGCACCCCTAGCCCGGCACCCCCAGCCCAGCCCAGTGTGCCCAGTCCATCCCAGTTCCCCCCCCCCCCCAGTATCTTCAGCCCAGCCCAGTGCCCCCGTCCCAGCCCAGCACTCCCAATCCAGCCCTCCCAGCATCCCCAGTTCTTCCCCACAGCCACCCAGTACAAGCCCCCCACAGCAGGGTGATGCCCTGGCACACAGGGGTCCTGGGGGTCCCTCTGCCGGCCCCGGCCCCCTCCGATGCAAAGCTGAGCACCCACCGCAGGGCCCAGGCACCAGCCAGGAACAGGGACACCTCCAGAAGCCCGACCTCGAGCCCTCTCCTTAATTACCAACTAATTAAGACCCTCCTCCAATTAACAGTGACTTTTCCCTATTCTAAGGGTTTGTAGAAGCACCAAAATAGGTAGAAAAATTCTCCAAATTGGTGTTTCCCGGCTCTGCCGTGATGGTCGGAGGCCCCATCGAGCCCACCGTCTCGCACCCATCCAGCCTCCCCATCACCCCTTGCCCAGGGGCACGAGGCCCGGCTAATTAACGGCAATTAAACTTTGATGACAATTGCTGGGTCTGGTTTGGGTTTCAGAGTTTCTCTCGCCTGGGAAAACCCCGTCGCGGCGGCAGGAGGGTGTCTGGCGATGGGCTCTGGAAATAAATCTGAATTAGTTGTAATTAGTTCAGTAATAACGCTAATTAGTTGGAAGGAGCAGCGCCAACCCCATCCCCGCTCCCCCAAGGTACGATCCGGGTTCTCTGTATTAGTCCACAGGCCAATAAATCTGTGGATAAATGGAATTTTTTTATTTATTAAAGACGATCCTGCTAAGTAACGGGGACATTTTGGTGTAAAATAGCGGCTTTTAGAGGAGGGTCGGAGGCTGCGGAGCCCTGGTCCCCCGACGCGCAGCGCTCCCGCGGCCTTCCAGTGCCACAAAGGTGCTTCCGAAGGAACAGCAGACGCGGGGCTGGATATCAAGGGGTCGCACAGGGACGGAGAAACCCTTCGAGGGTTCTCCCAGGCGGCCGAGGGACTTGGGGCGAGCCCCGGGCTCCAGCAGCAGCGACTCCCGAAGGCATCTGCGGGCCCAGAGAAACGCTGGGATGGGATTTCCTCGGTAGGTGAAGGACGGGCAGCGCCCGGCTGACACGGGAAGGGCTGGGAGAAGGCTGGGATGGGAAGCGCAAAGACATCGAGGTTCCTCGGCCAGGTTTAGGGGTGGGTCCAGGTACTGAGGCCACCCAGCCCAGGCCGGCGCGTCAAAAGCCAGCTCCGAGAATTCTGGGGGGAGCTGACGGCAGGTTCTGCCGGCTGCAAGAAATTCCTCATCCCCTTCACTTTTATATTGGACAATTAAGCGTGAAAACCAAATAAACTAAATAGGACATTTATACACACACAAAAAACCAGGCCTATTATTTTATTACCAGTAGTTTTGCAGCGATTCGCAGCAATCTGTCATTTCGCAGCGAGCTGTAGCACAGCACATCCCGGGGCAGAACCGCGAGGAGCCCCCGGGCGCCGGCGGTGGGGTCGCCCCCGTCGCCGCTGCCCCGCTCCCCAGCCCACCCGCCAGCCCCACCCACGGGTGTCCCGGGCTAACGAAGACCCTCGCCCCGTTAGCGACGACCTCCCCCACCGAAGGGAACTCGCGGCTCCTGAAGAACGCGTGACGCGGGAGCCCGGGGGGACCGAGCCCGGCGAGACCCCTCCCGGTGTGATGAGTTTGCGGGGGCTCAGCCGGGGCCAACGCTGGGCTCTGCCGGGGTGAGCCTCCCCCGCGGCGGCTGCGATGGTGGACGTGGATTTAGGGGGACACCGACAAACCGAGGGCCCCCAGCCCTGCCCGACCCAGGGAGCGGCCCCGGGTCCTGTCGCAGGGGAACGGGAGCGGTGCCGGGAAAGCCGGGAGCACCCCGCCGCGGCGCCGGAGACCTCCTGTACCCATCTCCCAGCAAAGGGAACCGGTCCCAGCCCCTTCTGCCGGGCTGGGAGCCCAGACACAACCCGCCACGCCGGGGCTGAGCACCAGCAAACTCGTTTGCCCGCAGGGGCTGGGCTGGAGGCAGCAAAAAAGAAAAAAAAGAAAAAAAAGAAAAAGAAAAAAATGCCTGGAGAGGGGAAGAACTCAAGGAAACGATGAAACGAGCTCGTGTGCCTTCCCGGCGGCGCGTTCATCCCTCCGGCATCGTGAAGACACGGGAAAACGACGGCATCTTGGCAATCAGGGCTTTAGTAATCAGCTCTGCACGCGGCCACGGGACCGCAGACGCCTATTTACACCACGACATTTACGCAAGCGAGGAGCGGGAGACGCCGCACAGCCCTGCCCCGCGCCCTCCCAGCCTCCGCCAGGTTAAAACATCGCTCTAACAGGTTAAACTCGCTGCATTACCAGCATGGGGGCTGCCGCCGCGCCGGGGCCAGCTGCCCTCCGCTCTCATAACTGATTTACCTTCTCTGCCTAGAGTTCAAGGTCTCCGAGTCCAAGCTGAGGTTTTACTCGAGCCCTTTACTAAGAGCCGGGGGATCTGGGGGGGCAGCTTTCGCCGCCCACACGCTGGGGTCTGAGTACCTCGCCCCGCAAATTTCTCGACCAAGTCGCTTCGCAGGCACAGCGACCCGGCTCTTACACCCCGCCGCCACCTCCTTCGTTATCCAGCTGAATTAAATTCCCTCTTGCTAAAGCTCGCCGCAGCTCCAGGTAGTTCGGCTCAGCTTCGGGCCGCCCGCGCCCGCCCTTCCCAGCACCTCGGCCTTTTCCCTGCCCGTACCACCCCAAAGCCCACAGAAATGCCGAATGGAAAGTGTCAGAGAGGTTCCGGCGCCGAGTCCGGACTAAGAAGCCTTTGCCACAGCACAGACGCACCTGGAAGCAGGTGAAGCCCGAGCTGTTTGTGCACGGAGCTGCTGGAGCTCAGCAAAAACACCAACGAGTTTTAAAAATGCACGGGGTCACTCCCTCCCTCCGCTTCGCCCTCCCGGGGATGGACCGAGGAACATCCCACACCCCGGGTACAAATAATCATCAGCTCTGAACGCATCCTTCAGCCCGTGGGTAAGTAAAACACTCTTTAGAGCCGGGTCAAGCCCACACGTGGCATAAACAGTGTTATCTGGCGTCACAGAAACCAAAGAAAAGGGGCAAATTCAGCGAGGCGGCAGCAGCAGCTCAGAGGGAAAAGCAGGTGGGAACAACCGACGCAAGGAATCGTGGCATCGAGCTGTCCCCTCTCCGATTTATCCCATTATGGCAAGAAAAAAAAAAGAAAAAAAAAAGAAAACCACTAAAAGGGACATCGGAGAGGCAAAGTGCAGCAGGGGCTGGGCGGGGTGAGCCTGCGCCGCTCCGGGCGGAGGGAGGGAGGCGGATGCACAGGTCTCTGCTTCTTCACAGCGGTGGGGAAGAGCTCGGGCTGCCCGAGTTCTGCTCTTGGACGCAGAGAAATCCGCGCGGGAAGGGCTGGGAGCACCCCCACGGCTCGGCACGACTCGCTGCGGTCGCTTCTTCCCCACGGGGTTTGCGGGGAAGGTGCAGGTTCTCCTACGGGGAAACACCCTGCCCCAACTTCACCTCGAACCCACGAGCAGGCGGCGGAGCGGGACTTACCCCGAGTTCAGCTCCGAGCGCCCAGCCGGGTACGGCTCATCCGCCGCCAAAGTCCTTTCAACTCACCTTCCCTCTGCCTGCGCTTGGATTTCTTAAAAGGAAGATAAAGCGTCAAAACAGGCGGCGGATGCGCCCAGCCAGCGCTCGGCTCACCCCCACCCCGCGGTTTAAAACCCCCCCACGCTGGGGGAAGCACCCAAATATTTCCCTGTTGGCTGGCTCCGGGATAAGAGACCCCGAAAGAGGGAGGGGAAACGTTAAACCCCCTAAAACAGCCGGACAGGCCCTACAGTCGATGGGGAGAAGAACCAAATTTAGGTCCGTTGAGCATCGCCCTCCTCGCTGGCGACGCAGGGGGCCGCGGCAGCTGGAGCGGGTCCCCGTGGGCTCCGGCGCCTTTGCCAACTCCCTCCGCTTTCCTCCCACCTCCGCGGCCCGTTTATTAAAGCAGGCAGGCGTGACGTGAACACGCAGCCACGCGCGACGGGACCGAGACGGTCAGCTTTAGTCGTGTCCCAGCCCCCGGCGTAACCCCCCGGGGTCCCCAAATATCCGGCTGCAAGGCCGGAGGAGGGCTCTGGGATCAACTAAGGCTTCAGTTTGAGCCAGGGATGAAGGATGGTGAGGATGGAGAGGATGGAGGAGGTGAGGCCGCACAGCCCCACGAAGCCCGGGTTGGTTTTGTACAGCCCCAGCTTGTCCAGGGGGATAAAAAGGTCGCAGGCATTTTTCACCACGTCCAGCAGCAGAGGAGGGTTGTTCCGGAGGACGTGGATCAGGAGCCGGAGCTGGATCTGCAGCCTCAGCCCCAGCTGCTGGAGCCCGTTGTCAGCCCGGAGCTGGCGCCCGCTCTCGCCGCCTTTCGCTCGCTTCCCACCTGCCTCGCGCTCCATCAGGATCCGGATCTCGTAGGCGTCCCGGCTCAGGCTCACGACAAGAGCAAAGAGGTAATACCTGCAACACAGGGGAGAGGAATGGGGGGAGGAGAGCAGAGAGAGCGGGCAAGGACGGCGCTTTGCGATGCCGGGGGCCTCTGGCCGCAAAAATAAAAGGCGTGTGGGAAGGGAGAGGCCACGCTCTACCGACGGCTGAGGGGCTGAGCTGCACCGAGCACTCGCTGCCTCCTCCGGCGCTGCTCTCCTCCATTGGTGTGGCACAAGGAGGGGAAAAACCCCCTCACATGGTGCTCAGCAGGAGCTCCAGCCCCTTCCCTGGCCCCTGCGGGATGGCGGAGCTGGGGAGAACCCCTGGGATGGCAGAATCATAAAATGGTTTGGGTTGGAAGGGACCTTTAGAGGTCATCTAGTCCAACCCCCCTGCAGTGAGCAGGGACATCTCCAACTAGATCAGGTTGCTCAGAGCCCCGTCCAGCCTGACCTTGAATGTTTCCAGGGATGGGGCATCAACCACCTCTCTGGGCAATCCATTCCAGTGCTTCACCACCCTCATTGTACAAAATTTTCTCCTTATATCCAGTCTAAATCGACCCTCCCTTAGTTTCAAACCATTCCCCCTTGTCCTGTCACAACAGGCCTCGCTAAAGAGATTGTCCCCATCCTTCCTATAGTCCCCCTTTAAGTACTGACAGGCCGCAATAAGGTCTCCCCGCAGCCTTCTCTCCTCCAGGCTGAACAACCCCAACTCTCTCAGCCTGTCCTCATAGGAGAGGTGCTCCAGCCCTCAGATCAGTTTTGTGGCCTCCTCTGGACCTGCTCCAACAGTTCCATGTCCCTCCTGTGCTGAGGACCCCAGAGCTGGACACAGCGCCCCAGGGGCGTCTCACCAGAGCGGAGCAGAGGGGAGATGGCGAGCTGGGGGGCAGAAGCGAGGCGAGGAACCCGCTCCCCCCGGGGAAGCCCCTCACCTGAAGGATCTCTGGCCCCACTTCTCCTGGTCCACGCTGGGGACGAGTCCCGCTTTCCCCGCCCAGAGGACGTTGTCGCAGGCAAAGTACATGGCCCTGTTGAGGTGGCCGAGGGTGACGCAGAACCGCAGCACCATGTCCGACAGGTGGATGCCTCGCTTCGCCGCCTCCAACGCCTCGGCCGAGCTGCCCAGCCGCAGCACTGCGGGACGGACGGACGGACAGATAGACGGTCACCAGGGGAGTGGGGGGGTCCACCCCCATGCCTCCCCCCCATGACCCCCCCCCCCACCGGGGCGGCCCCACTCACGCTTGCGGCCCAGGCTGAGGTGAGCCTCCAGCTGCCGGAGGCTGGCCAAGGCCCCGCCGCTCGCCCCGCTCCTCCGCAGCGCGTCCGCCGCCAGGGCACAGCCGTACTGCGCGGCCCTGCAAGAGACGGCGCGGCGTGAGGGACCCTCCGGGGCGGCCGGGGCCCGGGGAGGGGGGACCGGGACCGCCGCCCGCACCTGAAGAGCCGCTCCTTGGCCTGGCTCTGGGCGCTGAAGCGCACCCAGGTCTCCATGGCGGGGCCGGGCTCGGACGACGGCGGCGGCGGCGGCGGCGGCTTCGCTCCCCGGTGCGGGGCCTCGCAACGACCCCAAACCGCTTCCGGGAGCGCGACGGAAGCCGCCGGGGGACAAACCAATGTGGCGGTGCGCTAACGCCACCTAGCGTTCGGCGGGAGCCCCGTCGTGCCCGCACGGCTTGTTCCTATTGGCTGGATGTGCCGGGCCCCGCCCTTTCCTAGCAAAACAGAGGCCGTGAACGGTCCTCCAACAACAGTCTCCGCCTCTAAATCTGTATCGAAGTCTTTGATTGGTTAGTTTATCCATATCCCGCCCCTTCTCCTGACCAATAAGAACGTGGTTACAATCCCTTTGATTCGTTCTTCCCTGTGTCATTATAACCGGTCCTGGACATCTATCCCCTTAATCCCCGCCCCCTCGCTATGTCCCTTACTTGTGATTGGGGTAAGTAAGGAGAGCGCGGTCGTCCCCCCCCCGACGCCCTACAAGCGAGGCCTGATTGGCGGCTCCCCTCCTCGTCCCCGCCCACCTTCCTGGTCGTCAGCCCTGCCATTGGCGCGCTGCCGCTTTCCCCGCCTCCCTTCCCCCGCCCCGCCCCGCGGTCTCCTCCGCGCTGCCGTTGGCCAGCTCCCGCCGCCGTCCCGCCCCGTCCCTGAGGCGATCCCCACGCCCATTGGGCCCGCGGGCGGTGAGTGACAGCGGCGGGGCGGCGGGGCTCTCCCGGAGCGGGCGGCGGGCGATGGAGTCGGTGCGGGCGCAGCGGCTGCAGCCCGGCGTGGGGACGCTCCGCTCCCTCCGCCCCGGCGTCACCGGCGCCCCCGCCGCCGCCTCGGCCCCGCCGCCGCCCGCCGCCCCGCCGCCCGCCGCCGCGCCCCCGCCCGGGCTGGGGCTGGGGCTGCCGCCGCCGCCGCCGCCGCTGGGGCTGCAGGGACCCGCCGCCCCGCCGCCGCCCCCGCCGCCGCCGCCCCCCGGCGCCGGGCCGCCCGCCGTGCTGCGGGAGGCGGTGGAGGCGGTGGTGAGGAGCTTCGCCAAGCACACGCAGGGCTACGGACGCGGTGAGCCGGGGGCCGGGGCGGGCCGGGGGCTCCGGGGGGAGCGGGCTGAGGGCGAGGCACCCGGGGGTCACCCTCTGCCCCTTCCCGCCCCCTTCCTCTCGTCCCCGCTCCCGCCCTCGCCCAGGGCTGGCTCCTCCGCACCTCGGGCCATTTTCCCCCTTAATCTTACTCCCTATCCCCCACCCCGGAACCGGGCTCATCCCCCCCGCCCCCGGGACCGGGACTAGGATGATCATCCGCCCCCGGGACCGGGACTAGGATGATCATCATCCCCCCCCCCGCCCCCGGGACCGGGACTAGGATGATCATCCCCCCCCCCCCCGCCCCCGGGACCGGGACTAGGATGATCATCCCCCCCCCCCGGCCCCCGGGACCGGGACTAGGATGATCATCCCCCCCCCCCCCGCCCCCGGGACCGGGACTAGGATGATCATCCCCCCCCCCCCCCGCCCCCGGGACCGGGACTAGGATGATCATCCCCCCCCCGGCCCCCGGGACCGGGACTAGGATGATCATCCCCCCCCCCGCCCCCGGGACCGGGACTAGGATGATCATCCCCCCCCCGGCCCCCGGGACCGGGACTGGGACTAGGATCATCATCCCGCCAGCACCGGGACTAGGATCATCATCCCCCCCCGCCCCCAGGACTGGGACTAGGATGATCATGCCCTCTGCCCCTGGGACCTGGACTAGGATCATCCTCCCTGCCCCCAGGACCGGGACTAGGATCATCCCCCCCGCCCAGGACTGGGATCACCCCCCCACCCCACCCCGTCCCTGATCACTCCCCCCCACCCCCTGGCAGCCTGCGCCCCCAGGGCTGGGGCTCTTCCTCGCCCACCTCTTGTCCCCTCCCATCACTGCAGGGTCCAGGACCTTCCTGGGGTGTTCCAGCTCCCCCTTTCCCTTCCAGCCGTGCATCTGGGGCTCTCCCATCCCAGCCCTCTTTCCCCATTAACTCTCCCTGGGATTCCAGTGCTAACCCGTTTTCCTTGCTCCACGCAACCCTTCTATCTTCTCCAGCATAAGCTCTAAGGCACGGACCTCTCCTCCTTCCCTGGCATATGTACGGCAGCCTTGCTGGGCGAGGGCCCTGCTTCCCTTTGCTCCCCACCACCGAGCTCTGAGCACCCTTTTCCCTGCAGGTCTATGAATTAGAGAAAAGAAGATAGTCGGGAGCCTCCTCCCACGGCTGCGTGCGGGTGTTCCCTGTCCCAGCGGCGTTCAGCTGGGGGTTTGCCCGTGCGATGGGCTCTAAGGGTGACCGAGGAGGCATCCTTGACTTGTCCTGAGGTTAAATGTCAGTAATAAGCGTTTTTGTGCCGTTTGTGGAGACTTTTCTGCTGTCTCAACCCTCGTGCTTGGGATCCGCCAGCCCTGCAGAGTGAGCTCGTGTGATATGGGTGACGTTGAGGGTGAATGTGGGGAGGACAGGAGGATCCCTGCTCCAGCCCGATCGATCTGGGGCTGCTTGTGCCAAAACCGAGAAAGCAAGTAAAGGAAGAGTGAGTAAAATAAAACCGCTGAGCCCGTGGTTTCTCTGGGCCTGCCTTTTCCCTGAGGAGCCTTGTGGTTTCAGGGGTCAGGCTTGAGAAACCTTCACGGGTCTCCTCTTCTTAGAAAGCTCTGCGGCCTCTTAAGTGCAAACTTTTGGTTTTAGGGAACCTTTTCCCGATACCTTCGGACCTGGGTTTTCTGCTGTTGGAAATTAGGGAAGGAAGGCGAGGTAAGGGTAGGCACGTCCCTAGGTGATGGCGAAGGCGGGAGCGGGAACTTGAGCTGGGCAGACGATTCCCAGCTTGTGGCTTAAAGCTGAGGAGGTTTCCTACTTGTGCTGCGCCTGTAACAGGTAAACGTGTGATAAAGTTAGAGAAAGTGGAGGCCGTTTATTTTTTTTAATGTTTTTTTTAGATTTTTTAATGTTTTTAGAAGGAGGATCCTTCTTGTGCCATAGCGGTTTAGTCCTCTGCACGTAATTCCTTTACTTCCACTCGATGTCAGGACAAAAAAAGCTCATTTCTTTCAACGAAGGCAGTAGCGAGGAGAGCTCCACCGGGCGACCCTTGGCCGTTCCCGGCAGCCACGGGTTTCCCGGGATCCCCCTCCATTCTGTGCTCTGCACGGCCGCACCTTGTCGATGAAAAACCCCGTGGCTGGAAGGAGAAATCAGCTCTGCTGGTGCTGGAAGAGGCTGTTGCGGGGGTGTTAAGTACTCCACCACGCTCCGGTGCCGCCGGGCTCCAAGTATTGCATCAGAGGCGCCCGGTCGTGTGAGAGCCCCCGGAGGAGGCTCAGATCTGGGCTTCTTGTATGCTCCTTTTTGTTTAAAAAAAAGGGTAAAAGAAAAAAAAAAAACCAAGTGGAGAAGCGAGAAAAAAGGTTAAAGCACATATTTTACTGGCCCCGTGATGGAAAGAATCTTCCACCCCACCCGAAAGGAGACGTTTTGCAACTATTTTGAGTTCCCGGGTTCTTCCGGTTACGGCAGAGGCGGTCATATGCTTCCAAATGGTGAGTGCTTGGCAGTCGGCGCCACCGGCGCGCGGAGGGACCGCTGCTCGTCTGGCTGCGGCGGAGCTCGACGCCATGTGGAATCACTTACTCTTCTGTATTTAACATGCAAGTCAGACGTGCTATCGTATACGCGACGCCGGGATACGGGGTTACGCTCCAAAGCAATAAACAGATACGACTGATGGTCAGAGCAGGCTCTGCTTTGCGTCTCCCGGCTTCCCTTCGTCTTCCCTTGGAGTGGCAAATCCAAAGGGTGAGCCTCTGACAGGAGCCGCCCCACATGGGTTAAGCCCTGCTCTATAAAGCTGTGGGTCTCCCCCACACAGGAGGGTGGCAAAGTTTTTTCTAGAAGATGAGCATTTCCAGGTCCTGCCCTCCAGAAATGCAAACAAACGGATCAAAAAAGGTATTGACCGATGCCGATAGTAGGAGTTCTGGTGTTTTGAGCTGCTGGAGAGACTTGTTCTACTTGCAGGCACTTAAAATAGCTTTCTTTATGCATATGGTTTCCCGTTAAACACAACCTCGTGTGCGATGCAAAGAATACGTCACTTCTTCAGCGTCTTTACCTGCGTGCAGACCATCCAGTTGTTTTTCTCTCTGCCCTCTCCCCCACCCAAGCACCGTGCGGGATTAGAATCAGGGTGCAGAAGGCGCCCCTGCTTTCTCGAGGACCGCCCTCTCGCAAACATGAGACACAACGGGATTTCGGACGCTTTCTCTAAATGCAAGCAAACTTCACGTCTCCCGCTCCTTTCCCCCACATCGCTCTTTCGTGATTTAATGGCAGGAGGGGGCGTTGAAGGAGCCAGGCTGAAAATCATCGATCCGGAGCAAACTGAGACGAAGGTTTCGCTGTGGATTCAGCGCGCCGCAGTGCTCAGCCACCGTTTGTCTGCTAAATACGACACGTGCAGCTGGAGCTGCGCTGGGAAGGAGCGGGCAGATGGGCAGATCTCTGTTCGTAGCGACGGGGTTTGCTCTCCGGCCCTATAAAAGCGTATTGTCCTGAAGCATTTGTAGCATTTCAATTAGATATTTTACCCTCTCGTCTCCTAAAACCATCCTGCCTGTGGCAGCTGGAAGCGTTGAATCCGGTCTGGGGAGAAAACCTTGTTTGGATGCTTCTCAGCTGTCTGACCTATTGCTCCAGTCGCTAATGAAGTACCCAGCCGGTGTCTGGCATAGACGGACCCTTGTCTTGGGCTGGAAACACAATTCCCTGCCCGCGCCCGTGTTGTGTGGTGTTTCCTCGTTAACCTGCTCTTAACCCAGCTTCTCGGACTTCACTAACTTAAACCAAACTTGAACTTCTCTGAATTTTCAGAGTAATTCCCTGTGTCCTGAGAATTTGCGTTGCCTGATGTAGCTCGGCTTTCCCTGCAGTTTCTTGTGAGGCCGCCGCTGCGAAGTCTCAGTTGCCCCGTGCCAAATGGTCCCTGAAGCCGTTATTGAATCGGGCATTGTCTCCCCAAATCCCTCGGGGATTACGTGCATGGCTTATGCTGTCCCTGGGAAGGGAATCTGCCTGGATGGATGGCAATTCTGTCTGGCTGTTGGCGCGCTGGAGAACTGGCAGGGAACTGTGTATTGTTTGTACGGCTTTTTGTTAGTCTTCAGTGGAAAATTGCCCCCGTCTTGCATGTTTCATAAAGAAAAGCCCCCAAATTAAACTTGAAAGTAATCCAAAGCGACTGCTTTGTGAACAAATGCCCTGAAAAGCCCGTGCTTGAAAGAAGAGGGAGACGCTTAGCGAGGAACTGCTGTGCTAGCGACTCCTTGCCTGGCTTCAAAAGCAATAAAGTGAAGTAAAAGGCTCAAGCTCGCCGTCCTCCTGCAAGCCACCTGGCTGCAGACCCAGAAAGTTACAGCTCTGCGTGGGCAGCGAAAAGCTAAGCTGGGGCGGTTTGTGATGGGCTCGGCATCTCGCCTCTCGCGCGTGGCCTCGAATTCACCTCCCTTTTGTATCTTACCCTGGGAGACGCGGAGAACAGCAGCCTCGTCTCGCTTGGTGCTCTGCCTCGGCGCTTGCTGCGTCGTACGCAGCTCCTCACAGGAGAGCTTCCCTGGTGATTTTGGGGGTATTTTTCTCGTTTTGCTTAAAACGAGAACTCTGGGGGAGCGTCCTTTTGACAGCTCTTCCCTTAGTGAGGAGTAATCTTTTGCAGATGGCCTCACTTCAAAGCACTTGCTGAGATTACAAAGGCTCAGAGAAGGAGTGCTGAGGAAGAGCCGAGGGCAGGCTTCTCCTACAGGTACCTGTCAAACTCTTCAGCACAGAAAGAAGCTTAGAGCAAATTTGATGGGACTCAGAGCATTAGACACTATGAGGGTCATTTTTTTCACCCAAACCCTGCTGAAGTAAAGGGCGGGTAATCGAAGGAAGTCCCCGTGGCGCTGGGGATTCAAAAATGAGGAGAGCGACTGGACAGCTGGCTTGTCGTTACAGCAAACACCTGTAATGCTTGCATGCGTGTTAAAATAAGAATTTCATCTCGTGGATTTGGGCTACGAGCTGTTTGCCGCGAGGGCTGTGCGCGTTGGTGGGCTGCGCACGGTGTGGGCTGGCTGCTGGGTCGTTAAAGCTGGGTAAGTCTGGGAAATTTGGTGCTCTGGAAGAGGTGCCTGCTTACAAATTACTTCTCCTGAAAAGACTGTAATTCCCAAAGTCAACGAGGGCTAACATTTTAGGCTCTGGTTTCCTAACCAGGATGGAAAAACCACTTACTGTAACAAAGCTAACCGTGGTCCCGGCCTGTGCTTCACCATTTGGTTGTTGGCTCTCCTGTGCCAAGTGGCACGAAGGAGGTTCTCCTCCTCTGTGCTGTTGCACAGGCAGTCAAATACTCCCACCCAAACTACAGGATGTGCTGCCAGTAGGCCTCGGCCGGGTAGCTTTATGCCTCAGGTCACTTCTTGCGTCCCCGGCATGTTGTTTTGAGCTAGGTACGTGCTGTTCAGCATAAAGGCAGGTGGTTTCTGCAGGACCGACAGTGCACGCGCAGGTCAGCTGCTTTATTTTTATCTTAAATGTAAGAATGTCAATATTGAGGATCAGCTGAGGCAGGTGAGCAAACTTGCTGAGCCTGCTGACAGCCCTCTCACGGAGGAAGAACGCCTCGCTGCCCTCCTGCTCTGCAGCCTTTTTCAAGTCCTCCTCCGAAAGCTTTTCCCTCAGTTTGTTGGAACGAGAAGAGCTTTTCTGTAGGAAGCTTTGTTTTATCACTCGGTGCTTCTCCTTACGTTCCTCTCGCTGGGAGAGGCGTGTTTGTGTTGACATCGCGCACCTATGGCTTCCCTTGAAGCCGACGGTTTTTAATACAAGGCGTAACTGAGCTCCCCGGGCCGGGCCCTGCTTGAGTAGGTGGGAATACACTAATGTTGACGCCGTTCCATTTCTGGATGCGGCCGCTCCCGGCGGCTGGTACCTGACGAAACTGGGCTCTTGTTCTCCGTGTCTGAACTTGATTCTATTTCTGTCTCCTCAGTGAACGTCGTGGAGGCCCTTCAGGAGTTCTGGCAGATGAAGCAGTCGCGTGGAGCCGATCTGAAGAACGGAGCTCTCGTGGTGTACGAGATGGTCCCTTCCAACAGTCCCCCTTACGTCTGCTATGTCACCTTGCCGGGAGGGAGCTGCTTTGGCAGTTTCCAGGTACGATCGCTTGGTTGGAGGCTGGCCCTGCGCCGCAGCTCGCCCTCCAAAGCCGTCTAACCTGGGCGCCCTCGCGAATCTTTCCCCGCCAGAATTAGTGCTCAAATACCTCCCTGTGCTGGGCGCAGCATTCACGTTTCTCCCGCTGATTTGAAGCGTGAGAATGACATGGGTCCGACTGAACCCTCTTTAATTTCAAGCTGGCTGTTCATGTTCCTGATTGCCTATAAAACTCGCTCCGATTTTAACCCAGGAATGTTTGGCTGTAAATTTTCCTTTGCTGTGTGTACCGCATTCCCTACATGTGACTGCCTTGGGCCTTAGCAGTGCTGAGGTAAGATCCGGGGTATCAGAGAAGACAGGTAGACTGGCTGCTTTTGGTACTTCGTTCTCCTTCCAGTGGGGTGTATCTACGGGATGCAGCTCGGACAAACTGGTAGAGTAATATTTCCTTGCAAGGGCTCTGGATTTACCCCGGGGCCTCTTCTCAAGATGCCAGAAGACTCTAGAAATCAAATCAGAACATTGGATCGATAGTTTCTCCCCTCTTTTGTGTTCAAAAGGAAAATGTCCAACCCAAATACCTCACCCGAAAGGTTAAGGTCCAAAAATCACAACGTGCCCTGACTGCATTTTGGATTCCTTTGCTGCAGTGGCTTCAGGCAGTTACTCTCTAGTCTCGGTTTGAAGGCCGTATCCAAAAGAAACAGCTCGAGCAGCTACGCGGTCTGCCCGTCCCGAAGCGCGGTCCTCGTGCTTGAGGGTCATTTGGTTACGTTTTGGTTTTCAGCTCACCAGTCTTGTCGACGATCTGATTGGTGGCGTTTCCCGATGCAGATACTATGTGCTGAGTTCAGCTGCCTGCCTGATTTCTTGTGTTTAGCGTGGTTGGGATAGCTGTGGTTTAAAACTAGCTCCTAATGATTTCAGGATGTCTGAGAGCACAACTTTCCAAAACTACACAACACTGCCACCTAATTCCCATTTCGCCTGTCGGGGGGGAGAAGTTTGGAGCGTGGGGCCAGAGGGATCTCGGTCATCTCGCCGTCTTTCTGTCCCGACGGTGTTTGTCTCTTCTCAGTTCTGCCCGACCAAGGCTGAAGCCCGAAGGAGCGCTGCAAAGATTGCGCTGATGAACTCGGTCTTTAATGAGCATCCCTCCCGGAGGATCACGGATGAGTTCATTGAGAAGAGTGTTTCGGAGGCCCTGGCATCTTTCAACGTAAGGCTTTTCAGTGCCCGGATGGCTGCCGTTGAGGGGGACGGGTTGACTGGGGAAAAACCTCAAATCACGGGAAGAGTTTTCTTTTACATCTGGAACTCTTTATGGCAGGTTTTTTTTCTGAGTATTAAAACTTGAACTATAGCTCTAATTCTCCTCCTGCTTCCCGGCCCGCACAGCCTCCTGCTCTTCTCCAGTTTGATTGCGCTGCCCTCGGATCAGGATAATACGACCGAGATGTTGATGCATGTGGCCCTTCTGTGACCGGCTTATCACATTGGCTAGCTTGCTTTAAACCAAATGTTTTCCAGAAACTTTCGTTTCTAGGGGTGGGAGCTTTGCATTCTTCTTTTACTGCTCTAATTATACCTTACCCTGGAGGGAGTTCTTGCTGTGCAGTCACATGGCAGTACCCCGAGTATTGTAAGAACCTTGAAAATCGCCGTAACGGGCTGCAGACAAAATCCTGTTCCAAGTGGCCTTGTCAAAAGCAGAGCGGGCTTTGTTACTCCATGAGAGCTGTAGTGAACAATGCAAGAATTCGAGGCTGAATTAGACGGGTAAACGCGGCTGCTAGCGCAGGTCTGGGGCATGTCGGGCTGTCCTCCTTAATCTGACCTGGAATTACTGAAAAACAGGAGCTGCCTGAAGTGGAGATGACGTAGCAGAAGTGGCGGGTAGCAGGCAAGCCCCGCTCGGTCGGGAATCACAGCTCTTGTGTGAAATGTCTCTTGCAGGGCAATCGAGAGGAGGCTGATAATCCCAACACCGGCATCGGTGCTTTCCGCTTCATGCTGGAATCCAACAAGGGAAAATCAATGCTGGAGTTCCAGGTACTGTCCATAATTCGGCGACGCGGTTCATGGGGTGGGTGGTTTGATCTTTCGGCTACACCTGTAGTCCTTTACATTGAACCTAAAAGCGGGGCTTTCCTCTTAGAACTCAACTCGGGATTTGTGGCACTTTCAGGTTCAGCAAAATACTCTGGATTGGGCTCCCCTCTGTAAATGCCCTTCGATATTCGCAGGGCTCAGTGTCGTGAAAGGGCCGTGCGTTCCTCTGATCCGGTGTTTTCAGTGACGTAGCGTTTAGATAAGCGGTGCTGGACGTTCCAGACGATACCTCCAGGTACCGTAACTCACGGTGTGAAGCGAGCTGTTTCATTTGTGGTTTTTACCCTCTCCCTGTAAAATGGGAGAGATCTCGCTGCCCTGAGGAAAGCTGGTGAAGTTCTGTCATCCAAGGGCATTTTGACTGTGGAATTAGGAGTCTTCACTGTCGTTGCATGCCCCCAAACCACAGCGTTATCTGAGCAGTCCTCGTGCCCTACTGAAATATGCTCGGTCTGTCTCTCATTACGAGAAAACATCTGTGAAACGAGAACTCCAAACATGCTGAGGGCAACTGCTGTAACACTTATCAGCTCTGGGTAATGGAGCAGAAGGAGTCCGTGCAGAGCAGATGACCGAGAACTGAGATTCTTCTGGGCTTTATTCCAGCCTTTCTGAGCAAACTGCTTCTACGAGCAGAGCAGAGCAGAGCAGCCAGGTAAACAAGGCCGTTCAGAGCACGCCGAGTTCTGCGTGTGATTTGACAGCCCTCAAGCACGCTCCTCCCTGGCAAGCAGGACGGCTATCCCCGCACGTACGGGGACGTTGTTAGACAGCGCTTTGAGACTCGTTAATCCTTTTAATTTAAACTTGGGCTTCAAAAGTAACTCGAAACGAGTCTTGTGTGGCCGAGTTGACTGTAAGTGCACCAACTGGAACTGGATTTTTGGAAGAGGAGGAATTAGGCCGTGACTCTGCTCCAGACAGCGATGCAGGGTTTGGATGCGTCTCAAAGTAGGCGCCTTAAGTCTGCCGTGCTGCTGTATTTGGGGTTCTTTGCTGTAGGCAGACTTTTCCCAAAGCTGACTTCTTGCCTGGCTCATTTCCCTTGAATGGAAATGCTCGGTAGGCGGAAGGCAGAAGTGTTTATATTAATGGGCCTGTTTACAGAGGGTGACTCTCTTGTGTATATTCCCCGGGCTGTGTTTGTGTTTGGGGAGCCTAACTAGTCCCTGCAAGTTTATGAACCAGAATTTGTGTGGCCTTGAGAGAGAAATGTTTGCTTGAAAAACATTGTCACCTGCTCTGGCGGGTGCTTTAGCTCAGAGGGCGTGAGATGACAGAGCCTTGCTTGCAGAATCTGCAAATCCCCGGGGCGGAGTGAAGCATCAGCGTCTTTGTGTCCTCTGTAATCTGTAATCCGCTCTGGTTGGGGGATTTGTGTCTTGCGGGGGGAGCCGGGCTTTGCCCTTGCGTACTGGCTCCTAGGACGGTGGTGAGGCCTTCCGCCTCCCCTGCTTCTGTGGTTTTCTTTGTCTTTTTGATAAATCGTATCTCATTAACGCTGGAAGCCTCTTGTTTCTGGACTCGGGAGCTGCAAACCTACTCCGTGATCCTTGCAATGGCAAAGGACTGGGCGTGATGTCGCAAAGTCCTTCTCGGCTTCTTGTTCCCATAGCTAGAAACTAGCTCGACTACTCGTAGCGCTGAGCCCTGGTCCCCGCGTTTGCTCGCCGCCTGACCGCCTCTTGCCGTTGCAGGAGCTGATGACCGTCTTCCAGCTGTTGCATTGGAACGGCAGCCTCAAAGCCATGCGAGAGAGGCAGTGCTCGCGGCAGGTGAGTCCAGGCTCCGGCTGTCCCGAGCGGTTGTACTCTAGGTGTGTTAGGGTTGCAACAACCCTCTCCTTAAGCTCCCTTAGCTGGCAGGGAAGCCAGGCGCCGCTCAGCGACGTGCGTCCCGCGTAGTGACCTGTCTTCCCTAAGCTCCCCTGCGTGTGTCCGTTACCACCAGGAGGTCCTGGCTCACTACTCCCACCGCGCTCTGGACGACGACATACGGAACCAGATGGCCATGGACTGGGTGAACAGGGAGCAGAACAGCCCGGGGGCCCTTTCCAGAGAGCTGGCTTCAACGGAGAGGGAGCTGGACGAAGCCCGCCTGGCTGGGAAGGAGCTGCGTTTCCATAAGGAGAAGAAAGACATCCTGATGCTGGCGGCTGGCCAGCTGGGGAGCATGCACTCCTCCAACTGCTAGACTCTGGCGTGCAAGTCGTTCCACTCCCCCAGGCCTGCTAACACCTCCACGCTGGCGGGATGCGTCCCGCGTCACGTAAAGCATGCAATGCCTCTTCCAGAATCGTGGCCCATTTGCACATTTTAAAGATTTTTTTTTTTTTAAAAGCAAAACTCCTGTACAGATTTTTAAAGCTTTTCATACTTGCTTCTAGACCTACTCCTCGCCTTCTATCCGCTAGACAATTCCTCCTGTCACCTTTTTTGTTTTTAAAAACGGCATTAAAAACGCAGCCTTTCAGTATTAACGCCGAAGCCCCCGCCGTACGTTGGCACTATATAGTCGGAAGTATTCCGTGACACGTAGCACTTCTTCCAGAAAGCTTCTGCTCTTCGGAGCTGGTGCATGCCGTGCGGACCTGCTCTTGTTTTTCCTTCTGCTTCTGTAGTAGAGGGGGCGACTACCAAAACTCCCTCTTGATGAGCACGCTAATTAAAAAAGCCGACAAAACAGAACAACCAACGCGTTCTCTGTAAGGCTATGATGCGAGCTGCCTGGGGGAATACTCCCAAGCACGTAAAAGGGATTTAAAACTGGGATTTTGGTTTGGCCAGACTTAAGGCTGGGGATCAGCCTACGGAATTCCAGTTCCAGGCTCAGGCAGGATTCGCAGTTACCCCTACAGCTGTATCTGTTCCTGCTCCGGCTTTTTGTGCCGTAGGACTTAATTCATTCTCTAAATAACGCACCTAATAACAAAGTACAAAGCCCCGCGGTGCTTAAGGGATTGGACTTGGCAGTTTAATTAGTCAGCCGCCAGACAGAGCCTCCCGCTCCGCTCCTTCCCAGTCCTCTGTGGGCTCTTGCAGTGTTTGCCCCAGTCTGGCAGGGTGGAGGTGCTGAAGCCCCGTCCCAGGCACCAGCAGTCGGGGCAGGGACGAAGCGGACCGTTTATTTTGTGGTAAACGGGAGCCTCGGAGCTGTTGGCCTCCCCCAGCCAAGCTGGGGAAAAACGGATTATTTGAAAATCTCGCAAGAAGTGAGAGAGGGACACGCTGTTCTCTCCGGAGCAGCTTCCAAACCAAATGTCAGACTTGGCCTTTTCAAGGAAGGTTTAAAAAAGCCTTGCCAGGGTTTCAGAACTCGCTAGCTGTAAGAGGGGAAAGTGCTCGGCTCTCCCTGAAGAGCCTTGCGAACACGTCTTTGTTAGCCAGACCTGTCTTTAATCCTTCGTTAACCAGACCTGTCTTTAATCCTTCAAACCAGAGCACAGATCCAGCCCCAAGCAGCGCAAGCTCAGACTAGGGTTTGGCCTCAACTCCGCTTTGCTTCTGTCGCCAGGTGAAGGGGTCAGACCCTTCGCTCTGCCTAACTTACACCGCCCCGCTCCCTCCGTGGCCTGCCTCCGCAAGAAACAGTTGTCGGGGACAATTCTCAGGATTTCCGGGCTGAATACTTCTTCAGGCCAGCAGATCAGGCCAAGCTTACCGTTCCTCGGTGAGAGCTCGGCACGGGAGGCAGGGAGCGCCGTGACTGCAGGGCTGGACGGAGGCCGGGGTGGGCTGCGGCCGTTGGAGCCGTGCTGCTCGCCTCGGAGCCTCTTCCTTGTAATCCTGGCGATGGAGCAAAAGACGAACCTCCGCGCACGGTATTTTTTTAAATGAATCATTCCTCGTTCTTTGTGTACGTATCGGCACTAAATCCGCGTGATGTTTAGAGCTAAAAACCTGCCCTTTCTGACAGTAAAGTGTTCCTACAGCTCCAGCTCAGCCAAGAAAGTACCGACTTGTTCACGGTAATTCCTGTATCCCTTCCTACTTTTCCCATCCGTAGCCCAGACCCAGCAGTGTCTCAGCAGGAATATCAGTTGAAGGCGGGCTTCACTTCTTTCTTCGACGCGGCTTTGAGCTTTCTCCGGCTCTTTTCCCCCAGGAAAAGCCTTCTGGACTCTGCTATTTCCACAGATGGCCGCCCCTCGCGCCCTCTCCTTTCTCCGCCGCAGCCTCTCGCGCAGTAGGTTTGACCGGAGGGGCGGGCGGATATTCCAGCAATAGTCTTTGTTTTGAGATGGAGATTAACAAAATCGCATTATCTGTAGGTATTCTAGTTTTGTATTCTCGTCCTAACAAGCCTATTTTGGGTTGTTTTATATATTTTTTTATACGCAGCCTCTTTACACAACAGTATTAACGTTTAACGCCTGTATAAATGGGACTGTAAATGGTGGGGAGTTGGGTTTGGTCTCACAGGCTGGCGATATCTAGACCTTGTATTTGGATTTAATCACTTGCTCTAGAAATAGCGCGGGCTCCAACGTCTCTCGACCGGCGCCTCCACGCAGCGTTCCCTCGCGTCAAGCGGCGATTTATCCGAGGGCCCGATCCCGAAACAAGAGAACTCCTGCGAAGCCCGGCAGCGCCGTCGCCGTCGGATTCCCGTGCCCTGCCTGCTGCTCTTTGCGGCGCCTACGAGCCTTTTGCACGTCGGGATTTAAATGCTTTTAGCAAAACTCTCCGCGACTTTTCCATCCTGCGGCGCCAGGTCGTACGCGAGCTGTTTCGGACACCGGTGGCCACTCTGAAATGAACTGGGGAGGATTACGGGGTTTCTGTTCGTCCCGGCGGAAGGGAAGAGGAAAACCCGATATTTTGTGACTCGTGTTTTTGGCAATTTGGGCACCGGTTTTGAGTCTCTGGATGCTCTTGGAAGGTGATAAAATGAATGAAACCAGGTTTTCTTGGCATCCAAAATGGGTTGTTCTCCTTGTTCGGGCTACGTCATTAAATGCAAAGCTGACAGGATAAATCGCCGTGCGTCGTTATGGTTCGTATGTATGATTTTATACAATAAAACTGTAGATTTTGGGGTAGCTGTGGTGGCTTCTCTCTTCTTCGGGGGCAGAAGGGGCAGATCGTGCCCCCGACCTCTCCTTTCAGTCGTCCCTGCGCAGGGGCCTGTACCTCGGGAGCAGCCGAGCTGATGTCGCCCCCCCGGGGGTGACTGGTCCCCAGTACGGCCCCAGTTTGGGGGAGGAGGCTCCCCCGCCCTTACCAGCATGGCGGCGCGGGCGGGACGGGGTGTCCTGACCTCCCCAAGATGGCGGCGGGGCGCTTCCGCCACACACCCTTCCCAAGATGGCGGCGGCGCGGCAGTACTTCCGGCGCGCTTCCCGGCCTGCACCGCGGCGGCGGCGGCGGCGGCAGCGGCGGCGAGAGCGGCAAGATGGCGGACGTGCTGGATCTGCATGAGGCGGGAGGCGAAGACTTCGCCATGGATGAGGATGGCGACGGTGAGGGCGGCGCCGGGGCTGTCCCTCGACGGCCCGGCCCCACCGAGCTGGCTGGCCCGGTGCCGGCCCGCTGCCTCCTCGCCTCGGCCCGGCCGGGGGGTCCCGCCTCCTCCCGCTTGGGGCCCAGCTCCCAGCCGCCGCCCCGGCACCGCCGTGTCCTTCCCCCCGGGCAGTCCCGGCTCGGGGCGGTTCAGCTCGGACCCCTGCTTCCGTATCGGTTACCCCCGGGTCGGACCCGTCCCCGCTCCCCTCGGACTGCTGGCCCCCGCCGGTGCCGGCCCGGTCCCCCCCTCCTCCCTTCGGGCCCCCCCCGCCGGTCCCGGTCCCGGTCCCGGTCCCGGTCTGGTTCCCCCTTCCCCATAAGCCCCAGAACCGAGCCTGACCCGGGGTGGGGGGCCCTGCCTCTGGGTCCCCTCCCCGGTGCCGAGCCGCTCCCCTCTCGCCCGCAGAGAGCATCCACAAGCTGAAGGAGAAGGCCAAGAAGCGGAAGGGCCGAGGCTTCGGCTCAGGTGAGGAGCTCCCGACACACTCTGCCCTCCCAGCGGCGGCCGGGGTGTCCCCCACCCCTCCGGGCCTCCCCATTTGGGTTAAATGCTTCCCCTGGAGACACCTGGAGAGCGGTCTGGTGCGAAACCCTGGCCGTCTCGGTGCTTTGGGGGAGTTTTAAATGGGTTTGTGGTTGTCTGGGCCCTGTTGTCCTTCTGAGCGATGCCACCAGTCACCCGTTTCTCTTTCCCCCCCTGCACCTTGCCCAGAGGAGGGCTCACGGGCCCGTGTGCGCGAGGACTACGACAGTGTCGAGCAGGATGGGGACGAGCCGGGCCCGCAGAGGTGTGAGTATCACTGGAGGCACCTTCCCAGACCTCCCCGCGGGCGTTTTACCAGAGGGAGGGGAAGCGGGGGGGGAATGTGGGGTCTTTGGCTCCATATCAGGGTTCAGACCTTGCTGGGATGGAGCCTTTCCCTGCCTTGCCGGGATTTATCTTGGGTTAAGCCAAGAATGTCGGACTCCGGGGCTCCATCTCTCCCTCCGACCCCGTGTACAGCTCGCTCTGTGCTTCACCACAGCTTTTGGGGGGACCCCTTCCCTGAGACCCCGTGCACCCTGCGCTCGGTGTAACTCTTATCCCTTTCGCACCGCAGCGGTGGAGGGCTGGATTCTCTTCGTCACGGGGGTTCACGAGGAGGCAACGGAAGAAGACATCCACGACAAATTCGCAGAGTACGGCGAGATAAAAAACATCCACCTGAACCTTGACAGACGGACGGGCTACCTGAAGGTAAGAGGGGGTGCTCGGCGCAGCTGTGCTTGCCCCTCGAGCCTCCCGGCGGCTTTGCCGCCTCCATTCTAGCTTAGGGAGCGTTTGAACTCATCCACGTGGCAGCGGCTGGACGTGACGCGTTCTCGTGTTTCCCTTTCCCTGGCTCTGCCGCAGAGGCCGGGATCAAACAGGGCTTGTGGGTTATTCCCGTGTCTGGCCCCTCGTGGGCTCCCCCTCTGCCAGGATCGGCCACTGCTCACGCTCCCTCCTTCTTGCTCCGTAGGGATATACTCTGGTTGAGTATGAAACCTATAAAGAGGCGCAGGCGGCCATGGAGGGGCTGAACGGCCAGGAGCTGATGGGGCAGCCCATCAGCGTGGATTGGTGCTTCGTGAGAGGGCCCCCAAAAGGAAAGAGAAGGTAAGGGCGAGACCTCGGCGTGCCGGGGGCCAGTTTATCATAGAATCGTAGAATTGTTAAGGTTGGGAAAGACTTCCGCGATCATCAAGTCCAACCGCCAACCCAACACCCCCACGTCCCCTAAACCATGTCCCCAGGTGTCACGTCTATGCGTTTTTTGAACTTCTCCAGGGACGGTGACTCCACCACCTCTCTGGGCAGCCTGTTCCAGTGCCTGACCACTCTTGCAATAAAGACATTTTCCCTAATATCCAATCTAAACCTCCCCAGGCACAGCTTGAGGCCATTTCCTCTCGTCATATCACTGTGACTTGGGAGAAGAGACTGACCCCCACCTCACCACAACCTCCTTTCAGGCAGTTGCAGAGAGCGACAAGGTCTCCCCTCAGCCTCCTCTTCTCCAGGCTAAACCCCCCCAGCTCCCTCAGCCGCTCCCCATCACACTTGTTCTCCAGACCCTTCCCCAGCTCCGCTGCCCTTCTCTGGACACGCTCCAGCACCTCCATGTCCTTCTTGTCCCGAGGGGCCCAAACCTGAACACAGCATTCGAGGTGCGGCCTCACCAGTGCCGAGCACAGGGCACCATCCCTGCCCTGCTCCTGCTGGCCACACCATTGCTGATACAAGCCCGGATGCCGTTGGCCTCCTTGGCCACCTGGGCACGCTGCTGGCTCGTGTCCGGCCGGCTGTCAGCCAGCACCCCCAGGGCCTTCTCCGCCGGGCAGCTTTCCAGCCACTCTTCCCCAAGCCTGGAGCGTTGCCTGGGGTTGTTGTGGCCCAAGTGCAGGACCCGGCCCTTGGCCTTGTTAAACCTCATACAATTGGCCTCGGCCCATCGATCCGGCCTGCCCAGATCCCCCTGCAGAGCCTTCCCGCCCTCGAACAGATCGACGCTCCCGCCCAACTTGGTGTCGTCTGCGAGCTTACTGAGGGCGCACTCGAGCCCCTCGTCCAGATCATTGATAAAGATATTGCACAAGACTGGCCCCAACACTGAGCCCTGGGGAGCACCGCTCTGCCTGGCCGCCAGCTGGGTTTAGCTCCATTCACCACAACTCTCCGGGCTCGGCCATCCAGCCAGTTTTTTATCTGCCTGGTGGAGAAAACTGCAGAGCCTGTGCTGGTGCTGGGGCAAATCACAGAAGGATTTGGGTTGGGAGGGACCCTCCTGGACCACCCGATCCCAGCCCCTGCCCTGAGCAGGGACATTTCCCCCAGCCCAGGTCGCTCGGAGCCCTCGCGGCAGAGATTTTCCAGCCCTCGGGACCTGCTCCAACGGGTGTCTGTCTGTCCCGAGGACCCCAGGGCAGGGCCCCGCGGGGGTCTCACCAGCGCAGGGCAGAGGGGCAGAATCCCCTCCCTCGCCCTGCTGGTGACGCAGCCCAGGGGACGGTTGGCTTTTCGGCTGCCAGCGCCCATCGCCGGCTCCTGGCCAGCTTTTCACCCACCAATCCACCCCACCCTCAGACTTGGACTGTAACTCCTTGGACGCAGCCGTCCTGCCGACTCCCCGGCCACCCAACAGCCCATCCGTCACCCGCATAGCTCCCCAGCGCGGGGGTGGGCCACACGCAGGGCGCTGGTAGGTGACATCACTTGTCCGCTGATGACATCGCTCCATCGTAGAAGGCTGCTTGATTAGAGAGTGAAATCACTGCGTGGGCTCGAAATACCGATAAACAACCCCCCGACGTGCTCTGTCCTCTCTTCCAGGGGCGGGCGCCGACGGAGCAGGAGTCCGGACCGGAGGCGCCGATGATGGATCCTCATTTCTACCTGTGCGTTCCATGTTCAAACTGGGAGAACTGGGAGGGAAACTGGGCGGGGTTTGTACGTTGGGGACGGGGCATTTGAGGAACAGCTGGAGAAGTAAAACAGTTCATCGCTTCGGCAGATTTGCTTCTTACAAGATTTTATTGTTTTCAAACAAGAAAACTTGGGTGAAGAAGCAATACCTGAGGTTTCCGGGGGTTATTTTCACTCTGTCTGTGGTGGGAGCAGCCCCTGAGCCCGGATACGTCTCAAACCGCGACGTTTTTAAGCATTTTGTTACGCCTGCGAGTGACCTGGCGTTTTGGCCGCTCTTTTGGAGACAAGTTGTTTTCTGTCCCCCAGGCAAAAGTTCCTTAAATCTCCTGAGGGGTTTATTCTGTTGACTTTACGTTTGCGCGTGAACTCAGCCTTTTAAATAACTCTGATATTGTGTAAAATTGTCCTTTCGTTATTTGTTCTTAATTAAACATTCTGCGAAGCTGTAATCGGGCGCCCCGGTTCCTTTTGTGCCTCCTTCCTAATTTTAGCTTTGCCTAAAATCGGTCGCTGTCACGGCTGTCGATCTCGAGGCTGGCAGTAGAACAACTTAGTCGAAAGAGCCATTTTTCCTTAAACTAGTGTTTGGAAGAGACACCTTTATTTAGCCACGCGCCGTTCTCTGTCGGATCATCGGTGTAGCTTGGCTCTGGGAGCGTGGAATTCTCCCCGTGCCCCCAGCGCAGGTGAAGGGGCACATTTAAATTTTAAATCTTAATTTTTTTTTCCCCCCGAGGATGGCTCTGCGGCATCTTTTTAAGGAATTTCTGCCCCAGATTTTGCTCTCATCCTGACACGGGGGCGCTTTGCTTCTGGCTTATCACTCTTCACGCGTTGCCGGTGCCGTTGAACCCCGCCTGGTGCGGAAACGTGCCGGTGGTGCCACGGCGCCGGCTGTGGTTAAACCATCCCCTGGCCCAAAGACAGGCTCCTGCTGAGAAAATAATCAGAGTTTATTGTTGAGCGGCTTTGTGGTGGCGCAGAGCCCTCGTGTCTCCCCCCAACCCGCCTTTGGGGGTCCCCTTGCTCTGCAGCGGGTCCGGCCTGGCCTCCCCGTCACATGAAGCTCTCCATCGCCCTCCGGCACAGCTCGCACCTCCGTCCCGGCAGAGCCGCGCCCGCCATCACCTCCAGCTCGTGCTTTCCGGATCCCCCCGGGCTGTCGCCGGCTCTCCTGGCCGGCACGGCCATGGTGGAGACGCGGAAGGAACCGGTGAGGGCAGAGGCGACCTCCTGCTCGTGCCGGCGGCGGCCGCAGCGGCACGCGCGCCACATCTCCCTGCGGAAATGCACCGTGAAGAGCCCGTAGATGAGCGGATCCAGGCACGTGTTGAAGAGGCCGAAGAGGAAGAGGATGTGGCTGAGAGACGGCGGCACCTTCTCCCGCGTCAACATCTCGGGGGAGAACCAGTACCAGAGGCCCAGGAGGTAGTAGGGCGTCCAGCAGACGATGAAGGTCAGGACGATGACGATGGACATCTTGAGCGTGCGCATCCTGGCCCGGGGGATGTTGTTGTAGGACCGACGGAGCTGGATCTCCTGGGAGGAGACTGCGGGGTGCAAACGGAGGGAGGGGTCGGACGGAGAGGGGAGGAACGCGTCGCCCAGGGGTTAATTAAGAGCGCTGGGTTAACGAGCTGGGGAGAGGGGACCCAAGCGAGGTGCTGGACCCCAGCAGGAGCATCAGGAGGTGGAAAAGGAAGCGAAGAACCGAGCAGTGACGGAGAAAGGAGCGGCGCGGCCCCGGCCCGTGCTCTCACCGCGGGCGTCCTTCATCCTGCCCGAGATGGCGGCGAGGATGCGGCCGTAGCAGAGCACCATGACGAGTAGGGGCAGGAGGAAGAGGCAGGCGAAGGTGAACATGTTGTAGAGCGTCTCCTGCCAGTGTGCCCCGAAGCTGCCCACCGTCGCGCACTGCACGAAGCGGCGGGGCCGCGACCGGCTCACCGTGCGGAAGACGAACGCCTGCAAGGGGCCGCGGGGCCGTCAGCGTCCTCCCTCCGTCATCATCGTCATCCCACCCCACCCGAGGCGGTGGCATCCCCTCCGAGGTCTCCCCTCCCACCCCGCGGTGGGGTTTCGCCCACCTGGGGCAGGGCCAGCACGGCGCTGAGCACCCACGCCGCGCACAGCATCGCCTTGTTCCTCCTCTGGGCGCAGCCCACCGCCAAGGGGTTGACGATGGCGGCGTGGCGGTCCAACGCGATGACGACGGTGACGAAGGCCGAGGCGTACATGGCGGCCAGCTTGAGGAACATGAGCGCCCGGCACGCCGCGTCCCCTCCGTACCACTGCACGGTGACATTCCAGGCGGCGTCCAACGGCATCACCACCACCGTCACCAGCAGATCGGCCGCCGCCAGGTTGGCCATCAGGACGCGGACACGGGGCGGACGCCGCCGTGGTGCCCGGGCCGCCGACCAGAGCACGGCACCGTTGCAGCAAGCTGAGGAGAGGAAGAGGAGGCACGTGATGGCCACCCGTACCTTGGCTGCGGTGGAGAAGGTGGGCAGCAGGACGGGCTCCTCGCCGGCGCCCACGCAGCTCCGGTTCCCCGCCGTCCCGGTGACGTTCATGCCGGCGGTGGCCGCCGCGGGGCTGGGAACCCGGGGAGCGGCACGGGCTCGTCCGCGGCTGCGCTGTCGCTGCGGCAGGATGCGGTGACGCTGAGCATCTTTTGGATTTGTCCCGGTTCTCCCGGCGGGGTCCTGCTTCTCTGCCCTGAGTTTGGTCAGGTCTCAGCCTGGGGGGGACCCAGAGCGATGGCGCCCGCCCGGGTCCCTGCTCGTTTCCGAGGCCGGGGCGTGGTGCATAAAGGAGCCCGGGCTGGGGACGGCGGCCTCGTCCCCCCCCTCCCCGAGGACCCCCTGGCTTGGGGAGCACCCAGGGGCGCAGCTCACCCCCAGGACCCCTCAGCACCCAGTGGGAAGAGGCTGGTCACCCTTGTCCCCCAGCATCACCCCCTCTCGGTGTCCCCGGGCCAGCCTGGGCTGTCCTTCCTCCTCCTTCCTCCTCCTCTCCCAGGGAATAACCCTGCGGGCGTTAGAAAATCCCTCTTGTCACCACAGAGGAGGGGACAGCCGGGGGGTCCCGTGGCTGGCCCCGCTCCCCAGCCTCACGTCCCTGGTGGAGCCACGGCCTTGTTCCCAGGGACCCCCGGCCATCCCCTCCTCTCCCTGCGGGGTGTTTTCAGCCAGGCCAAGCAGTGGAGGATGAGGAGGAGGATGAGGAAGAGCTGGGGCGGGGCAGGGATGTGGGGAGGGTCTGGCTGTCCCATGGGTGCTGCCCCCATTCCCAGCAGTGCCCTGTGACAGCGACCTCCACCCCGGGGCCCCCCTCCCCAGTGGTGTCCCCCCCCTCCCCACCACGGCCCCCGGCCCCCGCCGTGTCCCCCAGCTCAGCCTCAGCAGCGCCCCGTGGCAGTGTCCCCTCCAGAGGTTGTCCCCAGCCCCCCAGCTGTGTCCCCCAGCAGTGTCCCCCAGCCCCACAGCGGTGTCCGCAGGCAGCAGCAGTGCCCTATGGCAGTGTCCCCCAGCCTCAGCACTGCCCCATGCCACTGTCCCCAGCCTCACCAGTGCCCCACGGCAGTGTCCCCAGGCAGCAGCAGTGCTCCACGGCAGTGTCCTGAGCCCGGGCAGCGTCCCCCAGTAGTGTCCCCCAGCACCACCAGTCCCCCATCCCCAGCCATGTCCCCAAGCCCCAGCCGTGTCCCCCAGCGGTGTCCCCAGCCCCAGCGGTGACCCCCAGCCCGGCAGCCCCTCCTGTGCGGTACCGCTCTGCAGTGCTGCCCAGCCGCGCTTGCCGCAGCCGGTGCCGCCAGCGCCCGGCACAGCCCAACCTCCCGCTGCGGCACAGGGCCGGCCTCGGCCTCCCCGGGAGGCCTCGGGCTCCCCGCTCCCCTCTGCCCAAGGACCCCCCCCCGTGGGGGTCCCTGCCAGCACCCTCACCTCCCCCCGGGGCTGGGGCCCCCCACCCACACCCCCCGTGGGGGGACAGCCCAGGGAATGAGGCGGTGGGCTGCCCCCTCCCACGGCCACACCGCGGCTCGGGACCCCCCACATCTGCAGCCTCTTCCCCCCGCTCTGCTGGCAAGAGCCATCGGGGTCCCCTTGCGCAGATGTGCTGGTGCCAGATGTGCCAGTCCTTGTGCACCCTGGTGCCCAGATGTGCTGGCCCCCAGGTGTGCCGGTCCTCATGCGTCCTGTTGCCCAAATGTAATGGCAGCCAGATGTGCCCTAGTGCCCAGATGTGCCGGTCCTCGTGTACCCCAGTGCCCAGATGTGCTGGCACCCAGATATGCTGGTGCCAGATGTGCCAGTCCTTGTGCACCCTGGTGCCCAGATGTGCTGGCCCCCAGGTGTGCCAGTCCTCCTGCATCCTGTTGCCCAAATGTAATGGCACCCAGATGTGCCCTAGTGCCCAGATGTGCTGACACCCAGATGTGCCAGTCCTTGTGCACCCTGGTGCCCAGATGTGCTGGCCCCCAGGTGTGCCAGTCCTCCTGCATCCTGTTGCCCAAATGTAATGGCACCCAGATGTGCCCTAGTGCCCAGATGTGCTGACACCCAGATGTGCCAGTCCTTGTGCACCCTGGTGCCCAGATGTGCCAGCCTCCAGCTGTGCCAGCCCTCATGCACCCTGGTGCCCGGATGTGCTGTGACCCAGCTATGCTGGCATCCAGCTGTGCCAATCCTAATGCACCCAGATGTGCCCAGATGTTCTGGCCCCCACCCCGCCCGTGCCCACAGCGAGCGGCCACCCCCAGCCTCCCGACACTCGGAGACGGGCTGAGCTGTGCTGGGGTCTTTATTCACCAGGACACCGACAGCGTGTGCCCCCCCGCCTGCCCCACCCTGGCACCCCCTCGCTGGGACCCCCCCGCCCCAAAACAGGGGGGGAACCCCCTGGGGAGGGACCCTCTGGGGACACAGTTATTGCTCACAGCACCCCACCCCCAGCAGCGCCAGGCACCGGTGGGGACGCAGGCACGCCCAAACGTGCGGTGGGTCAGGCAGGGAAAAGCGCTGCTGGGAGGATGAGGAGGGAGCAGGAGGAAGATGCAAGGGAGCCTGGAGGAGGGGCGATGCCGGCTCCTGAAGGAATTTGGGGTCGTGCAAAGTTTCTGCCAACGGCAGCAATGGAAGAATTATCATGTGCCTGCAGTCATCAGTAGGGTTCAGAGTGAACGTTGCCACTACCTGCACAAGGAGGCCCCATGCTGGCACATGAGCAGCCGGGCAGGGACGGAGCGGCCACCCGGGGTGGTCCCTTCATGGGGGGGTCCCCGAGGACACCGGGAGCGGGACCCAGGTGCCTGGGACCCGCTCCGGGTTTGGGGGGGGGGGTCCCTAAGTGCCCGGCTCCGGGGCCATGCTGCTCTGGAAGTTGGCCAATTGCCTCATCTCCTCTGTCTGCATGGAGTGCCGGCGCAGCAGCTTGCGGCGTCCCTTGGGCGAGCCGGGGACCGGGGGCCCGCGGGGACCGGGGGGGTGCGGGCCGGGGTGCAGGGGGGGCAGGAAGCCGGCCCTCCCCGGGGCCAAGGGCTCCAGCAAGAGGGTGCCGGAGCCACGACGCTCCAGCAAACCGGGTGGGCGCCGGCGGGTGCCCGGGGGGGACTCGGCAGCTGGCAGCGGCATGGCCGACGCCGCGGCACAGCGTCGGCTTCGCCCGGGCGACGGAGGCGGTGAGCCGGCCCAGGGGCGCCCCTCCATTTCGGGGGGTTCCCAGCGAGGCGGTTTGACCCGCGCCGTTTCGGGGGCCGTGTTCCGGCGTGCCAGCGGCTGCGGGCAAGCGGGAGGCACCCGCTCGGCCCAGGCGGCCCCCGGTAGCCCTGCCGCCTCCCGGCCCTCCACGCTGTGCCGCCGCGGGCGCCCGCCCAGGCTCAGCCCCTCCATCCCCGCCACCAAACGCTCGGGGGGTCCCCGCGTCCCCTCTGTCCCCGGGGCCACCAACCCCCAGGGCTCCGAATTGAGGCGCTTCAGCGGCCGCCCCCGGGCGCGCGATGGCTCCGGTACGGCGGTGACCGGTGCCGGCGGTGGCGGGGGGAAGCAGAAGACGTCCCTCTCCTCTTCTTTCTCGCTGCCGGCCGGCGAAGCCGCCGTCCGCACCTCGATGTCGGAGGGCGACATGCAAAGCGCCGGCGAGCGTTTCTCCTCCAGCCCCGGCGAAGGGGGCGAGTTTAGGTATTGCCGGGTGGTTTTGGTGCCCGAGGGCGAGGTGTCGGTGGTGATGATGATCACCTCCTTCCCTCGGGCTTTGCAGGCGTCCAACAGCACCTGCAGCGTCTCCCGGTCCCCCTGGTTAATGGCGTAAACCAAAGCGGAGGCTCCGGCGTAATCGCGGGCGCTGGGATCGGCGCCGTGAGCCAACAAAACGGCGGCTACTGCTGGGCCGGCGCGTTCGGCGCAGGCGTGCATCAACGCCGTCTTGCCCGTCTTATCGGGAATGTTGGGATCGGCGCCGTTTTCCAGAAGGTACCGCACCATACGGGGCTGCTCCGGCGGGTCGGCGTAGCCGGCCCGGCACGCGGCCATCAACGGCGTCTGCCCGGCAGCGTTGCCCTCGTTGATGTAGGCTCCCCCTTCCAACAAGAGCCGGGTGAGACGAAATTTGCCCTGTGCCACGGCTCGCAGCAAGGCCGAACCGTCCGCCGGTAACATGGTTAACCCGGGCGGCCCGGCGGCACCGGGAGGGCGGCGAACGGGGCTGGGCATCGCGGCGTTTATGGCAGCGGGGCCGGCGGGTGGGTGTGCTGGTGCGGGAGCGTCGCCTGCTCACTGCAACGGGACACGGCGTGCGTTGAGGCCCCCCCGAGCCCCCGGGACGGGGCAGTCCCAGCTCCCTGCCTCGGTTTCCCCACCTGGGTCCCGCAGGGGACGGTTCCCGCGATGCCACCGGCCATCACGGCGCAGCCCATGGTGCGGCATCCCCCCCGGCCTCCCCGCCGTCCCCTGCCCATGGCCCCCTTCCGCCTCCCTGTCCCGCTGCCTGTTCCCTCCTCCTGCACCCCCACTCCCTCTCCTGCGTCTCCTGCCTGTACCCCCTGCCCCCCGCCTCTATCCCCTCCTGTACCCCCAAATCCCCTTCCTGCCCCCCCTTGCACTCCTCATCCCCCTGCCTGCATCCCCTGCCCGTATCCACCTCCTGTACCGCTTCTGCACCCCCTGCCCGTACCCCCACTCCATCCTGCACCCCCACCCGTACCCCCACCCCCTCCTGCACCCCCTGCCCGTACCCCCATGCCCTCCTGCACCCCCTGTCCCCACCCCCACCCCATCCTGCACCCCCCGCCCATACCCCCACCCACTCCTGCACCCCCTGCCCGTACCCCCATCCCCTCCCGCATCCCTGCCTGCACGGTTCCCATGGTGACCGCAGCTCATCCTGCTCCTCAGCTCTCTGACCAGCCAAGAAAATGGGGGAGAAACCACCAACCCTCCCATTCCCCCCCAGTTCACCGGCCCAGCCGGCAGCTGCCCCCCCACCAGCAAGACACCGGCTGCCACCAAGCCCGGGCCTGGCACTCGGGGCTGCACCGTGTCCCCCCGAGTAGGGGGGACACCCCAGAGAGGGGACCCCCCGCCCCAGCCCTTCTCTCCCCCATCCCTCCATCCCTTCCTCTGTTACCATGGTAACCGGAGCGTGGTATCCCCCAGCGACGGGTCCTGGTCCCAGATGCCCCAGGGATGGAGGTGTCGGGGCCGTTGCTCGGTGGCCGCCATCCCGGCCCGCCGCCGGCGTAGCAGGGGGGGAAGGCAGGGGAGGTTATTTGGAGGGTTTTTTCCCCCCCTGCATTGCTATTTTTGGCAGCTGCTGGCGCGGGGAGGGCTGGAGCGGGATGAATCACCCGCCGGCGCAGCCAGCGAGGAACCCGCTGCGCCGAGCAGCCTGCGCGGGGGTGCGAGGGAGAGCCGCCATGGGGCCCAGCGCGGCGGGGCTGGGGGTCCCGGCACAGCGGGGCTGGGGGCTGGGGGGCAGCAGAGATTGGGGGGCCGTGGGGCGGCGGGGCTGGGGGCCCCGGTGGAGTGGGGCTGGGGGTCACAAGGCAGTGGGGCTGGGCTGGGTCAGAACACAGTGGGGCTGGGGGCCGCGGGGCAGCGGGGCTGGGGGTCACAAGGCAGTGGGGCTGGGCTGGGTCAGAACACAGTGGGGCTGGGGGCCGTGGGGCTGGGGGCCACGGGCAGTGGGGGGCTCTGGGTCAGCGAGGCCACAGCGCTGGGGGGCTGAGCCACCCCGGGGCCGTGGGGCGGGGCCCCTCTGCACCCCCACTTTCCCTTCCCCCTCATCCTCCCCCCCGCCCCATTCATTCCCGCCCCATTCATTCCCGCCCCAGCCCCATTCAATCATTCATCCCTTCCCTCCGCCCCGCCCCTCACTCCGCCCCCTCCCCTCTGACTGGCTCCGCCGCCAGCAAATCAGCGCGGCGCTGGCGCGCGCGCCCCGCCCCTTTCGAGCGTTGCGTAGCCGGGGCGGACCCGGACGCACGTGGAGCGGCTGCGCATGCGCGGCGTGAGTACCGGGAGCGGGGGGGCTGCGGCGCGTGTGTGTCCCCGTGGGTCCCCCCGTGTCCCCCCTCGTCTCTCGGGGGGGCTGCCTCGTGACCCCCCCACGTCCCCCCGTGTCCCGGGGGGGGGGGGGCTGCCCCGCGCCGTGTCCCCCCCGTGTCCCCCCCACGTCCCCCCGTGTCCCGGGGGGGGGGGGAGCTGCCCCGCGCCGTGTCCCCCCCGTGTCCCCCCCACGTCCCCCCATGTCCCGGGGGGGGGGGGGGCTGCCCCGCGCCGTGTCCCCCCCACGTCCCCACGCCGTGTCCCTCTGTCGCGGGGGGGCTGCCCCATAACCCCCCGTGTCCCCCCCACCTGCAGCCACCCCTCACCCTGGGGGATTTCCCCCCAGCCGGGGGGGGGCCGCCCCTCCTCCCGGCCAGATGTGGGGTGCCCCACGCCCCCCCTTGACCCCCCCCGTGCCCCCCCAGCGCCCTCCAGCCCCCCCTTGATGCCCCCATGCCCCCCCAGCACGCTCCAGCCCCCCCTTGACCCCTATGTGCCCCCCCAGCATCCTCCGACCCCCCCCTTGACCCCCCCTTGACCCCTATGTGCCCCCCCAGCGTCCTCCGGCCCCCCCAGCGCCTCCCCCTTGACCCCCCCCGTGCCCCTCCAGCCCCCCCTTGATGCCCCCGTACCCCCCCAGCACGCTCTGGCCCCCCCTTGACCCCTATGTGCCCCCCCAGCATCCTCCGACCCCCCCTTGACCTCCCCCTTGACCCCTATGTGCCCCCCCAGCATCCTCCGACCCCCCCTTGACCCCCCCCTTGACCCCTATGTGCCCCCCCAGCGTCCTTCAGCCCCCCCTTGACCCCTATGTGCCCCCCCAGCGTCCTTCGGCCCCCCCTTGACCCCTATATGCCCCCCCAGCATCCTCCAGCCCCCCCAGCGCCCCCCCCTTGACCCCCCCCGTGCCCCCCCAGCGCCCTCCAGCCCCCCCTTGATGCCCCCGTGCCCCCCCAGCACGCTCCGGCCCCCCCTTGACCCCTATGTGCCCCCCCAGCGTCCTTCGGCCCCCCCTTGACCCCCCCGACCTCTATGTGCCCCCCCAA